>JAZAYU010000292.1:0-433924 GCA_038501625.1 Corbicula japonica
ATCATGTTCTATCAACGACTGGAGAAATTACCTATCTTTCACGTTGTCATACAACAATATTAACCGAGATATAATAACTGTAGTACATGTATCGAATACCCTTTGTATTCTTGAGAAAACTTCGATCAAACGACGCAATTATTGAAGCTGTTGTGATGAGATTTGCCGATTCTAATAACAGGAATCAATATGATCTTGAACAGGAATTCAGCAATCGATGTTGCATTATAATCATAACAACACTTAGTATCAGTTTTGCTGTATAAGCAGATTTTGTTTCTGGGGTGATTTTTGCGTCAATGGATACGTCATCTTTGATCTTTTAAGACAATAGCAAGATAAAGGGACATTTTAGAGGAATTTATTTTATTAAACACCTTATCTGTTGGCTTGATGTATATTTATCTGAGTAGCTCAAATGTCACCATACCCGTTTTTTATGAAAACAAATCTATTTATGTCAACATACATGTTTACGACATTACCTGTGAGCCTGCCTGAGCAGCCATCTGCATCCAGCAACCACTTGTCTTAAAAAGCCCGGTTAAAACTAATTTTTGTTATATATTTTACCTTTCTTAAACAGCCACCTGTGTTAGGCAGCCACGTTTTGTCACTCATTTGGATGGCTGCTTAACACAGGTTTGACAAATTATATCATTTTCGTATTGGCTTTGATCTGTGTTATTATTTTTTCCTGTAAACACTTAACAGATATCAAAAGCACGCATTATGTGTTGGCCTTATTTCGTCATTGCTGTATCTCTGTGCACCATTGTATGATACCACAATGCTCTCTGTCGCAGCTCAGATATGTGTTAACGCAACCTTTTCTTTATCATTTCACGCAACACCATTGTATGAAGATTCCCAGAGAGCCAAAATGTAGTAGCACAACTGCTTTATTGTCATATCTCGTTATACCGTGGTATGGTAACAGGAAGACCTCTCAGACGAAACCAATACTTGGTAGCGCAATCATGTCGTTACCGTTTCTCGCAACACCGTTTTATGATGGCATCATGTCATCTCTGCATCATGGTGAGGTAGCAAAAGCAGGTCATTTTAGTCTACCACAGTGTCATTGGAAGCACAACCATTTGAATACCTTATCACACAACACTATTGTTTGTTCCATCATTGCCCTGTAAAATTGTGTTGGAGCACAAGCAATTTTTTACGCCATTTCGCAACACATTTATACGTCACCACATCACACTCCCTCTGCAGTTGCAGTCTCTAGCGGCGCCATGTTACGGTACATGTAGCACAACCTCTTCACATGGAACCATCCCTTCACATGGAACCATCCCTGCATTGACTTCGTTTAAGAGAGGACGATGGCCTAGATTCACAGCAACTATTTGCCATTTCTGGTTGTGCCCTGTTTTGGGAGTAAGGTGCCCACAATGTCCGCTGTCAAAACAGCATCTGTAGTGATTTCTGTTGCGGCACGTTAGGGCTTTTGAGTTTCGATCCTCTTATTACGTATGTAGCTTCACAGTCCCAAATCTGTGCCATTTACGCACATAGCTTCGCTCTCTTAAGTCTTTGCCTGTATTTGGTTTGCATTTGATTTGACCTTTCACTCTGTTTGATTATCAATAACAAATGGTAAATATACAAATTGTTTATTAAGGTTTTGAAACCCACCAAAGAGCTCTATTTCAATTGAGATAAAAATCATGAGTGATTTATAGATATTGTGCTTTTACCATTCTGATTTTATCTCTTTTATTATATATACATGTATACAATATGGTTCACTAAGTTGATAAAGGGAGTTTTTTACATACAGAATTACAATACTTCAATGAAGGCTGACAGGTAAAACGTATTGCGTGTCGTCATGTGCGCCTGTTGTCATTTTCCAGAAAATAATAATTATGATATCATAATAACTGCTGGCTTGCGTGTTGGGTACTCCAAATTGGCCAGATGGCTCGTGGAAAATTATTTGTTTTGGCATTAATTCTAATCAAGCTTATCAGTGGGGAACGCCGTTACCAAACTTCGTAGTTCTAAAAGTTTATTATGAAGTTGTTCACAATATGTACCAAGTGCTTTACATGGTGTGCAAACATATTTGTTAGGTATGTATATCGTTATATGTTTTGGGATGGGATTACCTTACCATTTACCCATTGGGGTTTTCGTTTAAACATACAATATTTGCCTCGGTGACTTATCTCCAATCTCCAAAAACAGGGCTGAAGGTTATAAAGCTGAGATTGGAAACCAGTCTCAAATCTCAAGCATCTGATTGGCTGAAATGGCGACTGGTCGCCATTTCAGCCAATCAGATGCTTGAGATTTGAGACTGGTTTCCATGCTCAGTTTTATAACCTTGGGCACAGGACATTGCACATGAAATCCAAATGCATCAAACGTAGAAAAAAAACAGTAATAATCTTGATAAACGTTAACACAATAGACGCTAAATATGTTTATTTTTTTATTTTCATCAATATTTATTACTTAAGATGACTAAAGCTGTATAAACAACTTTTTTTTCATTTCGAACAACTCATTTCGTTCTAACTATTTTTCGGGGTTCTGCGGAGGCATTCGCTGAATTTCAGAAGAATATTCTCCGCGACTGGCTAACTTTGGTAGGCACCACTTATTGGTGAGTCTTTAACTTAATTAATGGTCAATCGGAGCTTTCGCAGGAAGCAGCCCAAGTTTGTCGTAGTGTAGCGGAGTTAGCCGAAGCTTGTCGTAGAAGAGCGGAGAAAGCCGAAGCTTGTCATAGTAATGCTGAGATAGCCGAAGATTGTCGCAGTGAAGCGTTAATGTGGCGGACATAGCCGTATATTGTCGTAGTGAAGCGGTAATGTAGCGGAGATAGCCGAAGATTATCGTAGTGTTTCTAGAAGAGAAATAGTTCCTTAAACGAAATTATATTGTTATACGAAACTTTCGTCTGCTAGGCTGGTATGTTTTGTTCTGCTTAAATGAAGCCTAAGTTATTCATGGGATAGTACTCTGAGTTTGTACTTGACGTCATTTAAAAATCAATAATTTCCTTTCACTTTGCTTGAAGCGAATTAATAAGCGATTTTTTATGTGGCGAAGATGCACAACTTTATGGCGTGTATCCTTTATACATTGACGGGATCAACACAAGCTAATTTGTTATGACTGATCAAAAAGCCATATAAAGACGCATTACGCATTCCATAGATTTGCACTTTTTGACCTGTAGAGTAAATTATGATAAATCTTTGCTTATGCATGTTATAGATGCAAAATAATTGGTTTTAAAATGATTTTTGTCACTTATAGATGAAATTTAAATTTACGAAAACTTTTTCAGAAGTTACCACTTCTGCGAGAGTGTCTCTCTTAAGTGTATGTGTTGTTTTCGTAAAGAAACGCAACTATATGGATTACTATTTTGGTAACTTGTCTGTACTGATGTATCTTGTCTGTATTGTTAATACTGATAAGAACTCATCTAAATTATACCCGATTACAAAAAAAAGCTGCACGAAAAATCAAAATTGCCATACTTCGAACTTATTAAAATTCTTGCCCATACATTAACTGTACAAATAATCATTGTGTTTTTAAAGATTTAAAGTAGCTTTGAATAATAGAAAATGTATTTAAAAACACTAAAGCTAAAAAACGTCATATCTAAGACGACATTCTACAAAATTACGAATTGTCAGTTTTGGTAATCAGGGGAGATAATTTCGAATGTGAATTATTTATTTTAAGCGCTCTTAACATAAAATGTCATTAAGAAATTGCTCAACTGCCATGTCATATCTTATGAAAAAGCATAAACGGCAACAAAATTATAAAGAGGCGGAAAAATTGCCCAAATGAACGAAACGTAAAAAATATTTTACTGTATGTACAATTATTATAAATAAATTGTTGAGGGTAGTTTTGAAAGCGTTTTCTGTATACTTTTACCATGGATACCACTATTTTTAGTTCCGAATGTAGAATTTTTTTAATTGTCTCTTAACGCATGCATACAACCAAAATATTTTACGTCTTTGTTGCTATTTTGTCATTATTTTCAAACTTCTGTCGCTACGCTGTGATTACAGTATTTTTCAACATAGGCGATATTGTTATTATGCTTTAATGATATTTTTATATAGTAGGGTGAAAAATAAGTTAAATATTTTACTTTGATATTTTGAAAGATGTGGGAGTAAGGCGCAATTAAAACAAAACCCATTGAAACGAGTCTACCTACGTATTGTTTTTATCTATTCCAAACCTTAATGTCATGTTTAAAAATAGAAGTAAGCTTTATAGGCGTCAAATATGTTCGAACCTTGGTAATATGATTGCGGTTTACACGTTGGTGTTGTAATGTGTCATATTTTTTGTGTAGGTGGTTATAGTAATAAATATGGTAAAATGTTTTTTTATCATTGATAGACATTTTTCGATAGGCAAATTGGGCCATGCTTTTACGTCTATGGTAACAATAATCCTCTATCGAGCTCATTTTCCATCTTTTAAGTAGGCTAATTTTTCCACCTTTTTACTTATTTAAGACAACTCTGCGTCCGAAAGGTATTTGATATACTGCTGAAAATAACAAATTTTCACTAAATTCTGCTGACACTACAGTATCTTATACATCGACTGTACTTTTTATTAGGGTCAGCTGACGTCAATCGTTAAATGACGTCATAAACTTGAGCAGACGGCATTTTCATAGTTTTGCATTTCGCAATGAAATTAACATTATAATCGAAATGTGTTAACGCATTTGCTATTAAATATGAGAAATAACAGAAGATGACAGATAATTAGGAGTTGTTGTTTTGTTATGTAAAAAGAGAACCTCGTGACTGTCTACATATCTATAATCAGTTATATGTGTCGTAGATGATTGTTATGAGTTTCGTGGATATCGGATTTGAGAGAGAATCATGAGTGATGATTAAAAACAATCAACCAAGATAAAACTAAGATTATAAACCAGTCTGAATTATCAAGCATCTGACTGGCTGAAATGTCGACCAGTCACCATTTCAGCCAATCAGATGCTTGAGATTTGAGACTGGCCTTCAGATTTAGTTTTATGATCTTGGGCTCAGGCTAATTTGTTGTGGCTTTGACTAATGTAAATCTTGATAGAGTTAGGTAATCACACATTTTTTCACTAGACATTTTTTGATGTTTAATGTTGACAACGATTAACCTAGTAGCGGGTTACGATAATTTTGATATCCAACGCTCTCTTCCTTTAAAGGGTTGTATGTAAGTTGATATATTACTTTTCACATTTTAATATGTGTACGTCAATGCATTATTTAATTTTTGTGAGATCGTTTTAAGAGGGTATAGTTACTGAACACCTTAATGTACATATTGATCAAGTTGATGAACATTCTAATGAGTTTAAAGTCAGCACAAATTTCGTTTGAAGTCCATGTAGAAATATGTTGCAAGTTTGCAAGGCACGTGACTTAACCTTTAATTTAATTTGTAGTGAGATTTACGTGTTCTCGTTGTTGCGGATGATAATACTGGTGATGAATATGATGATGGTTGTGGTAATGATGATAAAGATGACGACGATTTAGACGACGCTGACGATTATGACGACGATATGATGATGATGATGGTGGTGGTAGTGGTCATCATCATCATCATCATCATCACCATCACCATCATCATCATCAAAATCATCATCATCACAATCATCATCATCATCATCATCATCATCATTATCAACGTCGTCGTCGTCATCTCTTTATTATTATCATTATTTTACTGATGAAAATGACTTAAACAAATTAAAGGTGAACGAGACATTCTGCCAAATCTACATATGTAGTTGTCTGTCTGTACGATTAAAGATTACCAATAAAGAGATAACAAGCTAAATTGTATCGCGATATTGTCAGCACGTCAGTTAATAAAGACCGCCTGCTTAGCATTATTTACGCATGCATGAGACTATTTTTCTTAAAGTAAATTTAATGGTTATATAGAGGACAAACCAGTTGTAAAAGTATTTGATAATTGTTGTGTCAAATTGTACCGTGGTTTTTGTTTAACCATATGCTTCTTCTCAAACATTGATTGTAAAGTACAAATATTTAAAGTTTTTAAACAGATTGATTTGAAATGTAAACTGAATGCAACTAACAGAAGAACAGAACAGATCAGAACATTTATTTTCCCAGGTATAATTATAGCTATACAACATGGGCACAGACATGCATCCAATGTCACTGATCACTCTTACGTCTGTTGCTACCGACTAATTGTAAATTTTAGACCCATTCTAGAACCAGTTCAGTGTATGCGTCCACGCAGTTTCGATAAAATTCTACACCAGGGTCTATGCTTTTAAAAAATACACATCCCCGTGGACGTTTAATGGACTGGTTCAAATTTAAAGAAAGGCGAGTCCATTTCACAAATTCAGTTAATGAAGGGTTAACTGAAATACTGCGTTAAGATTAATGACAAAAAACCGAAATAAACCACAGCATAATCTTAAACCATATTCATTCTACAAAAGATTTTTTTATTTTGATATATAGGTCATGCATCCTTTCAATTCAATGGTTATTTAATTTTGAAGTAAGAAAATAATGAATGCCCTCCATTTCAATAGCAAGAACATGTATACTGTATTCAATGTGTTAAGTGACTTAGTTTTATCCGCTAGACAGTTTTTATAGGTGAACAGATGGTTTCTTTAATTACAATATTTAGACAAAATAACAATATTTTTACATATAAGCGCTAAGAAGATTAATTGGCATGTTGTAAAGTTTTATGTAAGGTTAATTTAAATGACGTTTAGGCTATACAAAAGTACATTTTTGGTGTATTGTTCTACACGTTTGTTTAGTGTAAATCACGTCATTTACATGTAAGAATGTGTAGACCCTACTCTAACAAGATGGTCCGGATGGGTAGATCGTGCTCTGACACACCGTATGTGTAGACCTTTTTGAATGTCCGAATATAACGACCGTGGTCTGACTCTCTTGATGTGTATGCCATGTTCTGACACACGGTCCGGATGTGTAGACTCTGTTTTTACTGTTGTGATTATATGGTCTTCACCAACTATCTACAACCGTTGTGTTTACGGTCGGTTACTTTTATTTTAAATAGCACCAAATGTGATGTAGAGAGAGACTTTTTTGGTAAATCATACAAATATGTATAATTCGACGTATTGTCGTTTTCAGATATTTTGAAACTGTTGAGAAAAAAAGTGATGAAGTCTATCTGTTAAGTCTAGCCAATGCACCCTTTGTTGTAATTTATGACAGTGAGGTAGTCTTTCTCTGGCATCACTTGTTGTAATAAATGCCAGTGATTCTGTCTAGCCGTTGCATCACTTGGAGTTATTAATGACAGTGAAATAGTCTATCTTTGGCATTTCTAATGATGCGACCAGATGCGATACGATAAAAAAGAGGCTTTTTCAAAGCGGAAATCAAATCTTACGTCTATAAACTAATGCAGGGTTGCACTTGGACAACAGACCGATGCAGGGTTACAGTTGGCAATTAGCCAATGGATGGTTGCATTTGGCAATAAATCAATGCATTTGGCAATAAATCAATGCATTTGGCAATAAACCAATGCAGGGGTGCATTTTGGCAATAAACCAATGCAGGGTTATATTTTGCCAATAAACCAATACATGGTTGCATGTGGGCAATAAGCCAATGCTGGATTGCATTTGGCAATAAACCAATGCAAGGTTGCATTTGGAAATAAACCAACACAAGGCTGCATTGGCAACAAACCGATTAAATGTTGCATTGCCAATAAACCAATGAAATGTTGCACTTGGCAATAAACCCCAGTGGAATGCAGTGTTACATTTGGCAATAAACCGTAACAGGGTTGCATTTGGCAATACACCAGCGCAGGTTTTGCTTGATTTTTAAATTAATTGTATGTACCAATTAAAAGTGTCAATGAACTTGTTGTGAAACACGACCTGTCTGATTATCATCACATTACATACAGGTCAAATGACTCTATTGAAAAAAGTTGCGAGTTAAAAGACACTTTAAATCTATCCTCAAGTTCAAAATCTAGCGAAAACATTTAAAATACAAGAATCGTTGCGTGGGTTTCAGAAATGGGTATTTGAATACAAGGAATGTTTTGTCACGTAATAAATAGTGACACGAATAAACTGACTGACTTATTAAGGTTTCAAATTTCTGGCTAATCGGCTTGTAATCGGCAAAATTAATGTGTGCAGACCATGCGCTTCTCGGCACAGATTAACGTGTTTTTGTTCGTGTTTTGTGTTTTTAAATGTAAGAGATAAATTACTTTGTTATTTCATTTTTCTATATTTTATTTTTCAAAGGTTGATAAACAAACATTCGTGTGATTTACAAAATTTTAAAAGATTGGTTCGGTGACATTGTCGTACATATTGACAGGGGATATGGTTGCCGTTGACACTTTCTTGTTACGGTTGTATTGGTGTTACCCAAACCTGCCTATAAGCGAAAAAAGAACCTGAAAGAAATTGTAAATTAGGAATACTGAAGTAAACTAAAGTGTTACGTTTCTACAGTTACCACGAAAAACGAGATGAGACAAAAACTACGAGTGAGTCAGTGATACACGTGTTCTTATTACAATGCAGAGTTTTGTTTTAGCAAATATATTCCTCCTGTGCTACAGACCACTATAAACAGAGACCAGTGTCCAAAAGCTAAATCTGGAGACCAGTTTCAGATTGGAGGCCATTTCAGCCAATCGGATGCTTTAGAGTTGAGACTGGTCTCAAATCTTAGTTTAATGATATTGATCACATCTGTGGATAAAGGCCACACTTAATTTGTCCCACTGAGTGTTTTAAAAATTTAATTCATCTGTGAATAAAAACCACCTTCCTTCAAATACCACTTTTGTGGTTTTCCTGGGTGGTCTTTGAACGAAGATGTGTATTTTTGTTTCTTAAATGACATGGTATTCTAACAAAAAGCTTCAGTAACTTGACCCTTTTTCACATTCTGTTGTAATTACATATTCGAATGGGCTCATTATAAAGATTTAAGGCAAACTTGTTCACACTTTTGACAAGGTTTCGTATATCTCATGCCAAAACATTTGATAAGTGCACCCGTCCTCATTTTAAGCAATAATCTATTAATATTCATTCATATACACAGGTTTGCTTCAGCATCAGCTATAGAAATTGTATGCATTTCTGAATTCAGGGTTTCGTCTACAAATAGCAATATTTGGCCGTGTGAATCATACCTTGGTTCGAATATCTCCATTGTTCCTCATTTGTTTCGAACGTGTACGGTTTTCACTTCCTTAAGCATTAAGATTGTGGTGGAAAGATGGTGAATTTTAATCGGAAATCACAACTCATCTGTTACAACACGCTTAGACTTTGTCATTCGGTTTTGGGGATCTTCAAGACCCAGAGTTAAAAACTTTTCTGACTCTTGTTTCATATTGCTTACACGTGAGACATAGCTTAATGCGGCAGCACCGTATACAGCTTACCTCATTGGTTGTATTAGGTGAAGATTTTGTTACTTTTAGCCAAACTGACTTTGTTACATTTGCGGTAAAAGTATTACTAGTACTTTTAGCGCTTGCTGTTACATTTAGTACAACAGTTGTTACATTTAGCGTTCACTTAAATACATTTGATGGCGGTGTTACACAGATGGTTGTTACACATGTTTACTTATACAGCGCCCGAAGAGCCCAATTCGTTAAGTGCAGCTTTTCTACTGAAATCGGAGCAGTATACTCTTTTCCGGGAGAAAATGAGAGGAGACAAGAGAAGCGAAAGGGGAAGAAGGAAGGGAAAGGAGGGGTGTTGTAAGAGAGAATGGCGGAGATGGCGGGACAGAGAAAGACAGTTGGGAAGCGAGACGGAAATGAGTTTGGATAGAGAGAAAGGTCATTAAAAAGCATAGTGAGGAAGAAGAAGGAAGGGATTGAAAAGGAAATAGAAAATGAAAAGAGATGGGAAAAGAGAAAGCTCTTACAGTTCGGGTTTTTCGCGTAATGTAATCGTTAAGCAGACATGTTGTTACGCTTCGCTGGGATTTTTGGCATGATTTTCTTCATCACAGCATGATGCTTATAAATCAGCTACGCTCAGGTACCATTAGTACAGCTTCCGATTAGTACAGCTTTCGATTAGTACAGCTTCCGATTAGTGCAGCTTCCGATTAGTACAGCTTTCGATTAGTACAGCTTTTGATTAGTACAGCTTTCGATTAGTACAGCTTTCCTACTGAAATCGGGGCAGTATACTCTTTCCGGGAGAGAATGAGAGGAGAAAAGAGAAGCGAAAGGGGAAGAGGTTAGGTAAAGAAGGGACGTTGGAAGGGAGAATGACGGAGATGGCGGGACAGAGAAAAACAGATGGGCAGAGAGAAGGAACAAGAGTTTGTATAGAGAGACAGGTCATTAAAAAGCAAGCACTGTGAGGAAGAAGGAAGGAGTGGATAAGGAAAAAGGAAAGGAAATAGAAAGTGAAAACAGCCTGATGATGGGGAAAGAGAAAGCTCTTACAATTCGGGTTTTCTTTTGCGTAATGTAATCGTTAAGCAGACATGTTGTAACGCAACGTTGGGTTTTTGGCATATGTTTCTTCATCACAGCATGATGCATATTAATCAGTTACGCTCAGGTACCACTGAACACTTGGAGGATTAAAGAGTGAACAAACTGTTCTCTTGAATCTTGAATAATCTGCATAACTATTTATTAAAAATGTTATGGATTAGTCCTTATACTAGATCAGTGATATAAAATACAATATGTTTATAATCAAAATAAAATGTATTTTCCATGTTCGTTAAGTTGGCAGCCTCTCAGCTGCCAGCGTGAAGTTAGCAGCCTGCTAGTCACGCTGGCAGTCGAGCGATCGGGCAGCCTGGCAGCGAGAAGTTTGCACCCTGGCAGACTGGTAATGAGAACTTAGAAACTGGAAAGCAGGATTTTATCATCCAGGGATTGCTGGTTCGATACCCAGCTCCTCCGTCTAAAATGTACAAACCGTTTGTTTGGGTAAGATTTAAACAGAGGTTCAAAGGAGCGGTGCAATACACCGGGCACTTATAAAAACTAGAGACAATTCTGTACCTCGCACTATCCTCCAAAACAATAAAATTACTAGCAAATGTGGTCTTCCGCAGCGATAAATAAAACTAATTACTAAAATATATGAAGCCATTATTGCAAATATATTAAATTAAAATGACACTATCTTTCCACCCCAGTGTTCACCTTGAATCGACTTACTGTGAAATTCTCTTTTCATCTGGCGCATTGGACCATGTCTTTTGAATTGACCCGGATTATATATGCCCGATGCATTTATTCAGTTGAATTGACATAATCGCTTTGCACGGTTTTTCAAATATAGATGAATCTTCGGTTAGATATACATTAAATCCATCCTTACAGAGGCGTTTTGTGAAAATATTTGTGACGGATTGAAATATTTGGAAGTTCTGAAAAAGTGGAGAACGGTTTGGATAAATTCAAAGGTAAAATAAATGCTTGCGTCTTTTACAGTGATTTTATGGCAACTATAATTATTATGAGTACTTCTGATGGAAAATTAGAACATGTGATATTTTTTTTGCAGTTTGTATAATTCAAATATATTTTGTAGTACACCGATAGTGACTATTGTGTAAAATAATCAGTTGATAATGGAAAAATGCGTATTCTGTGGTTTTAACATTGTCAGTTGCTCGGCTCATTCATAACGTAAGGTTTCAGGTACACGTGTGAGTCTTTTGTCAGTGTTGTTCTCTGGTTTGACCAGGCTCCACAAGGTTATAAAACAGACTGTGAAAACAATCCATTAGTTAAGATATATCCAGTTTGTCAGCCATATAGTTTTGAAAATTTTGAGGTTGCTGTTTAAATAATTGGACTTACTTTAATGTTATTAAAATTGTATATTGATAAAGACCACCAAGCAAAAATGAAAAGACGAACATGTATTACAAATTGAATCAGGTGTTGTGCTGGTACAAAGTGTGGGTAAGCTTGACGTGGATGTTGTCTTTGCCAAATATCATTGTATGGAATAAAACATTCAGTATTGTTCACAAAGTACTGAAAGTAGTTATAATTTATTTTGATTACAGTCCCAAAATCTCTGGGAATAATTCGCCAGTTTTCTGTAATTTTATAAAATGTCTTGTCAATATTGACTATAATGTAAATCAACGTAGTGTCCAAATGTCCAAAATTATCATCACTATCAGCAGCAGGAGCAGCAGCAGCAGTATCATCATCTTCTTCTTCTTTTCATCATCATCATCATCATCATTACCATCATCATCATCATCATCATCATCATCATCATCATCATCATCATCATCATCATCATCATCATCGTCATTATCGTCATCGTCATCATTATCATCTTTTACAACAACAAAAAACAACACACGTGTGTCTACGTCTTAAAGGTAGATCGTCTTATAGTGAAAAAGTAAGACAGAACATTTTGAAATCTGATGAGCAATCATTCATATTTAGCTCTTTATTTACCTAGCCCTACGATTAATGTCAACAACAACACTGTTCTTATACAGTAGGGCGAAATATTTCGAAATTTGATGAATAGCCTATGCTGTTACCCAACCCTACGAATGACAATAGATCTCAGATCTATAATCGTATCGACGAACTTCCATCGGGTGTTATTTAATCTGCTTTCAATGAAAGTTCGCCGGTTGACCGCTCTTTTCAAACAGTGACCTGTACTGGACAATAATAAATTTTCCGCAACCTTCTCTCTAACCAAACAGAAAATACCATTGACAATTGTCATGTTTTATGTCAAGTCGGCATCCGTTCGTATTGTACGGCAGAATAAAAGCTCCGCGTAATACAACGCTAACAGGTTTGTTTAAACATAAGACTTTACGAAAAAATGTGTGGCCATTTGTAAGGGTTTTAGATTTAGGTACGTTAAACATTAAACAATCTGTCAAAAGAATTCACAAAGGACACTTAATGCCCCAAATTCGTAGATTAAGTTGTTTGAAAAACACTTCGATTCTGTCTAATCAAGGAAACGGATCGAACCGGTTACGAGCTTTTAAAGTGTCATTCAAAATCATGAAAGCTCTTCGTTTATTGAAGAATTTAAATGACATATCTCGTAATATTTATAATACCTATATTATAAATCTAAATCGTTCAAGTAATGCACACAATCTATCATTATTAAAAGGTGCTATTTGTATGAATGATTAAATGCATTGTCAAATTATATCTGCATGGTAATTTATTAAGCACAAAATTATGCATAATTTGGAATACCATATGTGTACTTTATACAATGGAAAAAGTAAATAAATGTTAAATAGACCCCTATTTTCTCATGAATGTTGATGTACCAACGTGTACACCGTCCCACAATAATTTATAAAGTAATAATTCAGGAGCGGATCCAGAGGCGGTGGGGAGGGGGTCACTAGGGTTGCTCGAACCTCTTTTTTGATCAGCAATATTTACCCCCATTATAGAAATCTTGCACAGACACTTTAATTATCATTTTTCTTTCAGGGTCGAATGATAATTTCCAACATTTTTGTCAAATTTGCCGTAATAATTAAATATTGCTACCCCAAATATGTTATGAACAGCCCCGCTTAACCCCTTCTGGATCAGACCCTACACATTGCTGGAGTTACACTGTTTATTAAGCCATCATACATTCTCAATTACCTTGCTTTGAAAAACTGATAATATGAACTAATAATAAATTTATCTAACGAAGAACGAACAGTGTAGAACCTCATAAGTAGGAGCCTAAAGTGCGCTAAAGTAGATAAACCCATTTCACCAATTACTACCGTTTCACATATTATACGGTCAATAGATTTTGAATTAAATGAAAATATCTACATAAAAATAACTAGGATCAGGTTAAGTATTGACCTTAAAACGTTTTCGGGCTATAGCCCTTAATAATATGAAATACATGTATTTATAAGAAAAGGTGTTTTGTGGACAAAAAGGCGCTTCTGTTTCGCAATGAAGTTATAGTAATCCGTATAACTAGTTTATTCAACTTGATCACAGCGGGGCACGGCCGAATTTATTATCTAATCCGCTTAAACGATTACCATGCTAGTTCTTTATTTCGTTACAATATTTTAAATGTTTCTGTCTTAAAAGGTCTTAAAAGTAAATTTACTAACATAAAGCATGCAGTTTGTTTGTGTTTATGAAGTGTTGGCTTAGGTATACGGCACTTAAGATCAGACTAAAATCAATCTCGACGGACTAAAATCAATTTGGAAGGATTAAATCAATTAATTTGATTTATTGGTAAATGTTAACATTGATTGTTTTTTTTTATAAACTTGACAGATGCGATGCACAGACTGATTTCGGTCTACATTTTGCTGAAAATAATTGTTTTTGGTCTGTCTGCTTGTGGTCAACGATTGGCAAAGTTTGGCTGAGTTTTGTCGAGCTTCAGGCGGTAATTTATTAGCGTAATCCGATAGACATAGTGTGGACGCCATTATCGCTTATTGATTTTTTGCCAACCACTACACCGGTTGTTCGATTTATGACGTCACGCGCGGGATTCCCGATATTTCCTATAGCTTGACGAAATCTGGCCGATTTCGATATATGGTGTGCGTAATCAGGCTGTTTTGGATCTATATTGGGCGAAATCGGCGAGCGGATTTTGATCTGTACTAGGCGACATTGCAAGTATTCAACTTTTTCGTCAACAGATAAGTCAATTCCTGTTATTTTCTGTTTTCAGATAGTATGAATTGATCAGCACAGTACGTCATTCCATTTGACAATTTACAGAAAGTTCCCTAAAACCAACGGAACGTGTAGAGATGGCGAACCAATACACAGAGAAGAAGGTGCACTTGTTGGGCCACTGGAAAAACAACAGGGTAGATAATCAGGTATGTTAATCTTATGACTACTTTGAATACTGATGCGAGTTTAAGAGATTACTAGTCGAGTTTTAAAAAAGTACAAGACATTGTTTTGACTATTATCCTCTCACAGTTTGTTTTATAAAGTGATTTGATAAGCTTTACAATCTATAGTTAATTACTGGCGGAAAGACAATTTTGTACAGGTCTGAAGCCTGGAGACATTGGGGTGGACATCCAAAGTCGCCCAGCAATTCGACTCAGTGATGTTATGTTACCAGTTCGTTTAGTTAATGGAACCCATTCAGAGTGGTTTAAGCCATTATTAGTCGCATTATTAGTCGCATTATCCAGGAACCCTCATAAATCATAAACGGGCTCTGTAAATAAGCGTAACGTCTGTTGAAAACAAATTGAACCCTCCTGGTTCAAGTGTGATTTAAAGTTTAATCTTCGATGAAGTTAAAGTACGTTTACCGAATCTCCACCCGAAAAGCTATGGAAATCATTATTGTTGTTAAAGATGAAATATGTGTGAGAGTATGCATTTTATCCTTACAGGCCCCTTCCTTTAACAAACATCGTTAAAAATGATATTCATCACCAATACCGACTATAACGCATTGTTTACATTTTTCAGATAATTAACGAGATCAATGCACAAGTAGCTTCAGAGAAGGGTAGCAAAGTGAGACTACAACTTTCTAACGATGGTCTAAGGATTGTTAAGTCCTCCATGATCCAAGGAAAGGTCTTACAGGACTATATATCACTGGATAAGATACAGTTTATGACAGTTAGCCGTAACCTACCGGACCTACTGATGGTCATTTCAGTGGTTCCAGATGGAAATCCAAAATATCAGGTAATTTAAATTTAAAAGCTTTTTTGCTCAACTTCGTCACGTGCCTGTTTATTAGCGTTAGAAATTTTTAATTTCGATCCCACAAGTTGCAGTACTGCTTTTTGTGTCCGACGTTTTCATTATGAGATTTCGTAAACAAAACACTTCTTCGATGCTGGCCTTGGAATATTGTGGCTGTATTGCTGCTATTTAGGGTCTGCCAGTGACCGGAACATGATCGCGAGAATGCCCCACGAGACAAAAGTCGTGCTCATCCCAAAGTTAAATAAGATTTCTAAACTAGCTACCGTATAATGGGTTATTTTCGCGATCGAAAATTTTCGCGATTTTGTCGTAATTTTAATTTTCGCGGTAGTAATTTTAGCGAAAGTGCGCTAACAGAAATTAACGCGAATGTTGTTGGGAATTTTTGGCCTTTTTAATTTTATCGAATTCACGTCGGTCGCGAAAATAGCGAAAATATTATCCTCGCAAAAAAAAACATTATACGGTAATTATACGTAAGATATTTAAACATTTTGCTGACAACAACGCATTGCCCTACTTCTTTAATTTTAAGATTCCGTGTGAGGGGCAATGTAAGGAAGCCAGCCATTTGTACAAAAAGCTCTCTTTCGTATCTGTTGAACTGTATAATTCACCGTAAACAACAGAAAGAAAGTTTAGATTAGATGTAATGTTAACATGTGAGATTGTTACAAGCTTGTTTCTACATTTCAGATACACGCATTCCGTTGCGCAAACGGGTTGGATGCAGGAATGTTTATTGGGACGTTCCGGTCACTACAGCGGTTCACTCGACCGGTTAAGGTCGTGAGAACAACACTTAACCAGACAAATGGAACCAAGGAGGACGAAATAAATTGGACACTCCGCAGTAAAGAACACGATAATTCTAAAAGAGAACTTAAACAACTTGTAAATATCCAAGGTGAAAAAGTCGTTGTTCATAAAGTTGGTAATGGCGGAACATTAAACATTGATGAACAACACGATACACCGGTTATGAATGGTCATACGGAAGTGTTTGAACACGGCGTGCGCATTCCTATGTACCGAAAAGGACGACCATCTCGTATGGAGAGAGAGTCTTTCGAGTCCGACATCAGCGATAGGGCGTCTGAAGTTTCGGAGTCCGCACTGAGGGCAGAGCTGGAGAATCTCTCGCAAGAATTACGAGATATTAAGATAATGCTCGAGAAATCAACCGGAATCAAGGCCGCAGGATCAGAGCCTGGTTCCCCGCGCGATTTTGAGCCAGTTAATGTCAAGGTTCATCATCATTCAACAAAACCGGAAACCGTCGTTGTTCAGAGGCCGGAAGCCAACGGAAACGCTCACGTGGAAACCGTTATATTTGACGGCGAGCCTGTCCAGATGAGGCATAAGGAAAACGGATATCACGTGACACAAAACGGAGCTGTTACGCACGTGCGCGTTAATGTTCCGGATTACAGAAATTTCACGGAGGGTTCCGCGTCATATACGGTGACAACGACGTCCCCGCCTGAGAGAAGAGAATACGAAGTAGTTTCTTCCCCGAGATCCAGTACCACATCTTACGAAAGCTGGAAGAAAAATACCATGGAACGCAACGCGATTCGTTATAGCGACCTCCCTGAAAGAATCCAATGGAAATCTCGCACAAATCGCGCAAGTCACGTGGTGAGCACGCGACCTCGTTCAGCTCTGCCATCTTGGTCTACGGATGCTGTCGACAGCGCCCACGGGGTTGAGGTTCGCCACCATTCGGCAGGATACGGCCCGGCTTACCAACGTGTGTCCTTCAATCCACGAATTATGAAAGTGCAGGATAAAAAATCCCAATCACTGAGAGGTATTAAAGGTGCATCTTCTACTGTTATTAAACCAATCGATAAAGTCTATCTTGGTCGACCGGAAGCCAAACATCATAGCCTGTCATACCGATCCCATTCGGCCGGCCTGCGGCCATCGATCCTGATAAAAGATGACGGGATTTATACTGACCATGTGCAAAATATTGTTGTTGAACAAAACAATAACATCGTTAAACCTGACCCAGATGAGCATTTATTGGACGTTAGTGGAATAGACTTGTACAAAGAAACGCCCACAGAGGGCGTTGTGATTCGCACGTGATTAAGTGTCGTTGTATGAGACTATCGTAAGGAAATCACGCGAAATAGTGATAACGGTGAAACATGATGGTGTTGACGTTGGAATTTAAAAGTACTAGCGGACAGGAAATATAACTGTGTAAATAAATCATATATCGTGGTTAATAAACTTTTCGTTCATGAAAATTTGATGAAATTTACATAATGGTCATTTGCACAGTGTATAAATATGACCGAATATGTGAGGACTAAATATTCCATTCACTGAATGATATATTGGATATTTAAAGGATTATACATGTTTGTTGAAGTAAGGATATAAAACTGCATATAACCTTCCATAGTTCAATGAAGCTAACTTTAAGCAGCTAGTTCCACCGCTGAGTGTGTTTATTTAGATATTTTCAAAATTCTTCGCTTATGACGGTAAATATTGAAAGGAAGAATTTAAGTGGAAAAATATCGCACAGCATATAAATTCGTATATTTATTTTGACTATATGAAAACCTGTTTATTTATAACAGGTACATACACTGAAGGGTGTGTATTGAATAGAAATTGATTTAAGAGAAGACGGTAGAAAATAATAGCTGAATGGCATTGGAACAGCAGGCTTGAACAATGTACGTGGGAACCTAAAGATCGTTGTATTGTCAAGATAGAGTTAAACCCACGACTTCGATAACATGAGCAACTGGTGTACATCCAGATCAGCCAGTACATCTGTTCGCTTTTAGATTCGTTAGGTTACATCTGACCAAGAAACGAACATTGTAGCTCCAGATCGGACTGCACGGATGTGCCGGCTGGTTTAGATCTACACTGGTCGCCCATGTGATAAAAGGCGCATCCATGGAGTATAGGGTTAAAAAATAGTAATATGCATAATGTTTTTCAGAGGCGGCCAGTATGTAAAAAAGTAAAATTTCGTATATATATTAAATCTTAATAAGGTTATTAGATTCTTGTGCTTAAACTTTCATCTGAATCTCTGATGCGTGGTTTACTTTAGGAGTATTAACATTAGCTAGTGTGTAAAAGTGACTCGCTTGATCTGACCGCCGATATTTTACATTCATTTCGAGGCTAGGGATTGATGTTGAGCACTACTTCTCATGTTCTATGCTCAACAACAACAAAAAAACGTGACTGCATATTTTCCCTGAATCTGACTAGCTATCTGAATTGTGGTCAGAAAATAAACTGTGCTTTGAAAAAATCAGTAAATTTTGATATTTCTGCCGCAAGAAACAAGTCATTTAGCCTTAAGTTTGTTTGGAAGTGTGTTAAAATTTAGATTTTGTTCATGCATCTCATCAGGGTTGGCAAAATGCCGGCAAATATGAGTATTTTCCATGCCGGCGGTATTTACCGGTATTTACCGGCAAATACTGGCAAATACTGGGCGATTGAATTGACCAGACTGGAATTTATACTTTATTACCTATTATTATAATTCATATAGATAATTTCAAGTTTACACATCAATTGCCATTACATTTATACTTAAGTTTAACACTTTTATCACTTTATCCATAATAAATAAAATATTTAAGTACTGAAAAAGTGGCCATTTGAATTGACCACTCATGGAATTTATGCAATACAATGTATCCCTTTGTAGTCAGCATGTGGATAACTTCAAATTTTAATTATTAACATTAATGGAGTCAGTTTTTTAGAGGGTTAATTTAAATTATAAACAAGTTATGTACACATGTAACTTACAAAAAATATACATGAATACAATAACACATAAGGTTAGATACAAAGAAGTTTCTGTCTACCAGGCAATCTCTTCTTTCCCCCTGTAACAGAACACCAGTTTGGCAGCTTTCTGGAGTCACACCAATACACAATCATTTACTTGCACCTACATGATCTAGACAAAGTGTATATGTTATTTATGACACTGTTGCCTGTGTTGCCCCTGGCTAATACAGCCCCTTGTATAAAAAATGTTGTTTTAATAGTCTAGACTTAGTTATGGCCTTGCTTGTTAAGTGTCAATGGCCAGGTGCACAGGTGGACCAGCATTAATTTCTCACCTGCTGTATTGTTGGGTTCTAATTAAAAAAAAGACAGTTCTTTAAGATTTATTTTTACTTTAAGTGCTTAAAGTGATCACGTGATATGAAATTTAATTAAAATATATAATTAATTAAATTATTATTATCATAAAACATTAATAACAGTCAACTAAGTTAAGAGTTCTGCAGTAATTTTAAGGCAAAAAACTCATCTGTGTAGTATTTGCCAGTATTTTCCAGTATTTGCCACTTTGGGGAGTATTTTCCAGGGCGGTAAATACCACTGGTAAATACCGGGGGTGGTATTTACCGCCCAACCCTGCATCTCATTGATATATTTTAAGTTATATGAAATGTCAGGATCCTTTTGGTGCTGAGTATTGCAATATAGAAAGAAAATCGATCTGTCGTTAATAATTTTCTCTTTGCCGGCAGAATTTGTGATTAAGACTAGCTTATCGTTGAATATGGGCTTATCCCTACATTGTTCTTGGGTTGTTTTGTAGATATTCATTGACTGAAAAGCGAACGATATGAAAAAAAAGCGAAAAGTGTTACACGCATGCGCAGGCTGATCTTGGTCATGTGACATAAGCTGAGGCATTTGTTTGAAAAACTATATATAATGGATACTTTGTATTTTGTGTTGTTGTTTGTTTGCCTTGTTACTGTTACGTTATTTTCTGAGTTGTGCTTTTGTAGACTGTTTATCTATAAAGATATATTTTTGCATTTATATTTCATCACATGTAGAAAAGTGTCATTCTATGAAATTAACAAACACCTGTTTTCACTATTGATTAGATTGTTTAATGTCTGCGCCTCGTTTTTGGTAGGAAAACCATGTTTAAAGTACTAAATGAATCAATCACCTGAACCCATGATTTCAATTTAGAAACTGGGCACCAGTCTCGATCATCAAGCTTGTGATTGGTCCATCTGGAGACGGAACTCATTTTCAACTTATCAGATGCTTGAGGCTCGAGACTGGTACCGTATCTAAGAGATGTTTTATGATTATGGACTTAAGCATGATTAAACGGGGAATATTGTGCATCAGTTTAGTAAAACTGGTGAGATGTTCAAATGACAACCTTTAATCAATTTGTAAACGGTAATATTTACATAATGCATTTAGGTATAAATGCATTCCTGTTTATAAGTTGTAGACATTAATGTGTATATCATATTTGCAATTCAATCACTATTCTATTACGTCTTTCACTGATCATACTTCCCAAGCATATAGTGTTATTTATGTTAGATGAGCCATTTTAAAAATGCTTTAAGCCGATACCTTCGTCTTTAATGCACTCCAACTGGGTATTGAAATGCTAGCATTTGATTAGATCGTCGAGTTTATTGTGAACATCTTGCTAGGGGGCATAAGCTTTAGGGTTGTGCGGATATACCAATGCTATGCGTTTGAAGATGTGACAGTGACGTCAATGTACTGCACAGTGGTGTCAACATACAGTACAGTGACTGATCCTGCCAGTAATCTTGAATGAATAGTACTTGTGCTTAGAGTCGTTAGTCCAATTTTACGCACTGAGCTGTGTTTACTTATAACTGGTTATGGGTATGTAGACAGTCACGTGATAACTCTATTTATAGAAAAAAAGGAATAATTTTATATCAGATAAGGAAGAGTTTAATATTGCTGTTTTTTCCAACGAGAAGTTCTTATGAAGGATACATAACCATATAAAATATAAAACACCCTTTGCCAATTGACCAAATTTAAATCATTTTTGTCACGTGACTGTTTAATGATCGCTTAGTACAGTAATTTAATGATAGCCTCATAATGTTCTAATTAAAATGATGACTTACAAGGTATCATTGTCCAGGAGGTCGCACCTCATAGGGTTCAAGTCGGACTTGTAAACACGGACTTAAAATTTCTGTCTTCGCAGAAATTGACCACACATGAGCCGAATAAACTACAACCACCAAATTCTGCGCCTTCTAGCTAGCCAGCGAATAAAACAATATCAACTCTGTTATCAAGTGCTAGCAAAAATAAAATCTATTCATGTCATTGCTGTGCATAATATAATTGGTTTCATTATAAGTCACATTGAAATGTTATAGATTTATGATTATCAACAGTAATAAATTGTATATTCTCATGAACTTCGTGGCTTCGGTTATTATCATTATTATTATTATTATTATTATTATTATTATTATTATTATTATTATTATTATTATTGCATCTACTTTGCCCGTGTTTACATGTAAGTGGTAAAGGCTTACTTGTAAGGACAAACATCCAGTTAATTTATTTCTTGCCGTGAGTCTTCTCGGTGGACAGTCATGTGAGCTACTGAACCAAGTTCAGAAGTGATTGCGTGCTGGTCTAGAGATTACACAATCGGCTTAGCAATACGGAGGTGATGAGTTTAGTTAGGCCCGGTATTTTTCGGAAAATTAACGTAACCTTTCCCACCAAAATGTACTGTAAATGTATGATCTTGCTATACATCTAGAAGGGGCTTATAACAACGACAGATAAAACTAGATTTGCGCTCGGAAAGGAAAATTAAACAGATCAGATCTAATCACAGATTATAAATCGAATCATTGAAACCAGTCTGAAGTCCTAAGCTTCCAATTTTTACAATTCTGCGACGGTTTTCCGTTTCAACCTTTCCGATTGCTGAGATCTGAGACAGGTATCCATTCGCAGTCTGAACAACGTATGGGACTGACCTCACAACAAGCATGTAACTAAGGGAATAGAGTCATACTAGCCAGTTGCAGGGGCAAACCTTGGTGTTGGTATCAATGACGTGTAGATGGCGCTTGTTACAATGACGTGTAGATGGCGCTTGTTACAATGACGTGTAGATAGCGCTGCTGTAAATGACGTGTTGGGGCGATGGTATCAATGTCGTGTAGATGTCGCTGGTGTCAATGACGTGTAGATGGCACTGGTGTCAATGACGTGTTTGGGCGCTGGTGTAAATGACTTGGAGATGGCGCTAGTTTCAATGACGTGTTGATGGCGCTGGTGTAAAGACGTGTAAATGGCGCTGGTGTAAATGACGTGTTGGGGCGATGGTATCAATGACGTGTAGATGGCGCTGGTGTCAATGCCGTGTAGATGGCGCTGGTGTCAATGACGTGTAGATGGCGCTGGCGTAATGACGTGTAGATGGCGCTGTTGTAAATGACGTGTTGGAGGCGATGGTATCAATGACGTGTAGATGGCGCTGGTGTCAATGCCGTGTAGATGGCGCTGGTGTCAATGACGTGTAGATGGCGCTGGTGTCAATTGCGTGTAGATGGCGCTGGCGTAAATGACGTGTAGATGGCGCTTGTGTCAATGACGTGTAGATGGCGCTGGTGTAAATGACGTGTAGAGATGGCGCTGGTGTAAGTGACGTATAGATGGCGCTGGTGTAAATTTGGTTGGGGCGATGGTATCAATGACGTATAGATGGCGCTGGTGTCAATGACGTGTGGATGGCGCTGATGTCAAAGACGTGTAGAAGTCGCTGGTTTCATTGACTTGTAGATGGCGCAGGTGTAAAGACGTGTAGATGGCGCTTTTGTAAATGACGTGTTGGGGCGATGGTATCAATGACGTGTAGATGGCGCTTGTGTCAATGACGTGTTGATGGCCCTGGTGTCAGTGACGTGCAGATGGCGCTGGTGTCAATGGCGTGTAGATGGCGCTGGTGACAATGACGTGTAGATGACGCTGGTGTCAATGACGTGCAGATGACGCATGTGTCAATGACGTGTAGATGGCGCTGGTGACAATGACGTGCAGATGGCGCTGGTGTCAATGACATGTAGATGGCGCTGGTGACAATGACGTGTAGATGGCACTGGTGTCCATGAAGTGTAGATGGCGCTTGTGTCAATGACGTGTAGATGGTGCTGGTGTAAATGACGTGTAGATGGCGCTGTTGTAAATGACGTGTTGGGGCGCTTGTATCAATGACGTGTATGAGGCACCGATATCAATGACCTGTATAAAGCGCTGGTATCAATGACTTGTAGGAGGCGCTGGTATCAATGACTTGTTGGGGGCGCTGGTATCAATGACTTGTAGGGGGCGCTGGTATCAATGACGTGTAGTGGACGTTGGTATCAAAGAATGGTAGATGGTGCTGGTAGCATGATATGAAGGGAGCGCTGGTGTTAATGACGGTCAGGGGGCGGTAGATATGTGCTAATGGCAATCTGAGAAATTATATCTCTGGTATGGTTTACTAATGACGGGCTTAATAAATATCAAGTTTCGTTGACTATCATCCGCCCATAAACATAATAAACGAAATTATTCATAAAGTTTCTAGTTACGGGCGAGCAACTTGTCAAAATTTTAATGGAATATTCATTTAAGATGCGAGTGATAAAATATATTTTATATTATTATTATTAAGTCAATGGCAAATTAAATTTTGCAGTTGAAAACCTGTGTTTGTGTGTATTTGATAAGCAAAATGAAGTATCTTAATATTACTACTTTTACACATGTACATGTACATATACTGAAAATGTTCCTTATTAATTGCAATTTCATGCCCGAACACCCTCTGTATAAAGTCTGAGTCACGCAAACATCCCCTGTATTATGTCCGAGTCAAGTCACACAAGCATTCTCGGTATTTAGTCTGAGACTCGCAAACACCACCTGTATTAGGTCCGGGTCACGTAACACCAAAATTCTTGGTATTTAGTCTGAGTCACGCAAACACCCTTCGAGTCACGTTACGTGAAGGCCTCTTTATTAGGTTAAAGGGATGTAACAATATAATGATTATTAATCCCTTATTTTCATAGTTCCTTGCTTAACAATAGTTAACAAATTTACACTAATGTTAATTAAACTACTGTTAAAAACAATGCTTGAGTTGGCATATTTACCTCTTTAGATCTTAACTCTGATAGGGGGCTCACTATTCAATTGACATTGCCACAGAACAATCCGGGAGATCACGATAACCTGGTATGCCTTCAACCATATCAAGTACCCCTTTATGAAAATGGGCCCATAGATTATAACCAGGAAAATAATTTCGACGATTATTGTTTAACGTTGTCAACAGTTGTTACATTTTGACAGCTCTTTGAGATAGTATATAATAAATTAAGGAACCAAATCTCAACAGATATCCTAATATTTAGTATAGAATAGAATATATTATAGCAGGGTCTATTAATCAATACAATTAATAGACCCTGATTATAGCAAATTATGTATGGTGGCCTATTTCCGTCATAAGATAACCATTTAAGTTTATACTTTTCATGTTACTCACATACTTATCTCGATAATTAACGTTCGCGGAAGGTTTTTAATTAAATAAATATCTCAACACAAAATTTAACTCATCCTGATAGTGGTAAAATAGGGGCTTTTTGGTGTCATCCATTGTCTGACTCTAGCCCGAGTAGGAACATCCGATGAAGTACTGTTGTACTGCGGCACTTCCAGTTTCACTTTGACAAACATGTACACATAGGATACAAATAGGATACCAATTTTCACATATTTATTCATTTATTTATATATTTGATTGATTGATTGATTGATTGATTGATTGATTGATTGATTGATTGATTGAT
Source organism: Corbicula japonica (assembly GCA_038501625.1). NCBI lineage: Eukaryota > Metazoa > Mollusca > Bivalvia > Venerida > Cyrenidae > Corbicula > Corbicula japonica. Next base: position 25,479 of record JAZAYU010000292.1, read on the forward strand.
TGATCGATTAATTAATTGTATCTGCTTTGGTTTCCGAACTACCCAAAGTAATTTCGTCGATTCAAGGTAGATAATACACTGTTTTCTAATAAAGATCGACGAGCAGTGCACATACTAGTTATGTCCCTTCCTAAGTTTAAGTACACCAATGATTTTGAATAAAAATCGAAAACATAGGGAGTATTGTATTTCCCGTCCATTCATATCAAATAGCCAAAGTGCTATAATTAGCCTTAATAATTGTTAACATTCATTATTTATATCTAGATATTTAAACACTGCATTTGAATATTTCAAGATATTTTTAAGATGTTTGGGGAGTTTAGAAGAAGCCATGCAAATGGCCACGAAGCAAATGAACTTGAAGTAAGACTTTTGTTTATAATTTAATGCTCAATAAATTAACTGAACAGTTAGTTAGACCGAATTCCTTTTGTCGCAATGTCAGTCGTTAAAATACTCGTACATTCAGTAAAGTTACTGTACGGACAGACAATAAGACGGATATACAATCAGACGGACCGACGTCTGAATTACAGGCAGGCTAGTATGCAATTAGACCGAGTCAGAGAGGCGGGCGGGCGGATGGACGGACAGACGGACGGACAGACAATTATCGAACCGATCAGATATAAATATATTGCAGAAGTTTCACATTCGTATAAAAAGGGAGACAACTTTACTATTGAAGTTTTTGGCTTCCTTCATCTTTGCTTCTCAAAAAAATCTACGATAGGGTACTTGACTGATTTTTATATGCTAGCTTAAGAGAATACATTTCACAAATTAATACTGGTATGTTTTTCGCCTTCAGGCTTTAATGGATTCCCTTGAGCACAGAGAGCTTGAACCTATTCAGTATCTCTATCATATGACAACAACCGAAAATATCCGCAAAATATTCAACGACGGTATTATGATTCCGAGAAAAACCGAAACACCACATTGGACGAAACTATCACGTGATGAAAATTCACCAATCGGCGTGTGGTTTAGTGCAAGTTTATACCACGGAGAGAATCCATTTACTTCCCCATACGGAGAGAACCGAATCAAGATGCCCTGTCATTTTGTAGTGGCAAGCATGTTCCAACCCAGACTTTTCTTAGAAACGTTTTATTATTTTGAATCAAGTCCTAAGAACCAGATAGTCCGACTTATTCTTGTAGACGCTGAAAAGAACCGGAAAGAGTGTGAATGGTGCGAAAAGAATTGCTTACAAAGAATCAACATGATGGATAATAAAATTCTAGTTCTCGACCGGAATTCGAAAACGTACAAAAGTATCAAGAATGATGGGATTGCGTTTCCGTACATCTGGGTAGAAGTGATGGTGGCGGGGTATATAGAAACCGTTGCCATAGATACCATTGAAGAGACGACCCCAAGTCGACAGGAAGCGGTTCCGGGCAAAGTCCCTCCTCTTGTGTAGCAGAAAATGCTTCAACAAATAATGTACATGATGTGTTTTAGGTGATTAACTGAAATGTTTTAAACAACATTTTAAAAAATTTTGACGTGAATTAGTGCAAAGTTGTAGAAGTAATCTTCATTAATTTGAATTTAAATAAATATGTTAAAATTGTTTGAGCTTATCTCGTTATAGTATTCGAACTACTAGTATAGACGTCGATTTGCATGCGCCTTAACATTTAAATCAAAATATTTGTATATGAGAGGGCTTAAGGTTGTGCTTGTGTATCTAATTTATTGTTAGTAACAATCCCAAGTCTTACCCATTGTCCGACGATATATATGTGCATGAGCTTTTCCAGGCTACGATATTCTTGTGCCTTACAATGTCTATATAGATGTTTTCTCATTCCTTTCTCAACTAATATTTCTGTGTGCCTGACCAAGCTGATTATTTTCTTGTGGCTCGCCCATCTAAAATATTCTCATGCCATGCCCAGCCGATATATATTCCCCGGCAATATTAGGTAACCACTTTGGTAACTTCTACCAGCTTTAGCTGATTGACAAAATAATAATGGCTTAAATGTTTTTTACGACGGAATTTGAAAGAATAACTATGATTTGAATCAGGAACACACTACCGGTGCAGCCTTAAGCTTATTTCCGGTTTTCTGCAGGACTACGTACCCACGGGCAATGCAAGTGCATGTAATTTAATAATGCTTTACATATATTTAAATAATGCCAAGTAATTGGGTCCTACTAATAGTAAGACCCAGCAAGCAAGGAATATTGCTAGAAATTTATCGTTAGAATAATGCTTATTAAATATCAATTCTGCTAATGCAACAGTTAACTTGAAATATGTCATTAAAAAATATTGCTGCATATCTACTCATCCCATATAATTTGTTGTTGATTTTCTGAATTCCACAAATTTTCACTTATTTGGTTTTATTCCATCGATATGTTGTTTATCAAACACATTAATTAAGCAGGGAGGTAAATGAAACGGTCAAAACACATTTCTCGCGTACACCATACTATAGGTGAATGTTTACAGATTCGCGAACATTCCGTAATACACCGGAACAGAATCAATGAATGGTAAACGTGCCGGAGTTTCTCGAATATTCTTATCGTTAATTTCCGCTCGCTTATACGCTCATCAATACGGTACGCGATTATTCGCGAAACTTCGTCTGCATTATAAATAAGTTCAAACTGTGAGTTGGAACAAAATTGACAAGAAAACAAACGTATCCATTCGAAAGCAACAGAAGAGCAATACTTTGCGACTCATCATGTGGGACATAGTACCTCTACTCAACAGAGATTTTGGATTCTTTGACCGTCAAAGGGATTTATTCTCGGACTGGGTCCGACACTTTGACGATGACTGGCGGCTGATGGACCTGGATGCATCGAGACGCCGGTTCGATCAGGAGCTCGACCGGGTCCGCAGGGATCTGTTCCGCATGGACGTTCAGCCGATTATGATGGATGTGGAGCAGCCTTTTGTTACTGGTAAGTTAGATTTATTTTAATATACTTTTCACTGAACAGTATTTTTAGTAATTTAGCTACCATTTTGGGTAAATTAAGAACTAGGAAACCGTGTTTTGAGACTTAATAGAAAATTTATAAATACACCCCTTGCCTGGCTCCTTGAAACGGGCTATTTATTCAGTAGAAACTAGGAACTAGGAACACTATCGCGTTGAAGTGAAGCTAAATAAGGGCACCTAGGTTAATGACCCGATAGGAGTCATTTCGGGTCATTGACCTACGATAACCTTTATCAATCGACGCCGATTTGAATGTAATGCATTCTCTCTTCAAAATTAAAACATGAAAAGGAAACAGGTTTAATAAAACCAAAAAAAAGGAAAACGCGTAGAAAAAATTCTAATTCTCAATGCATTTTGGTTTAAACATTTGGTCTTGCTGGCCTGATTTGACGGAATCAATTTTAAAACTAACGTTTGAGCAAAATCTATACTTCCCTGAAATGCGTCGATTTTTAAACGATATGATTTAATCATTAGAGGCTTCTATTATGGGAATTGCGTTTAAATGTTGCTTTTTGTAGATTCAGTAGTATTACAACATTTGCAAAATTGTCTTTTCCAGATCCCGAGGGAAACCGAAAATTATCCCTACGTTTTGACTGCAGCCAGTTCAAACCGGAAGAAATCGAGGTCAAGAACAAAGACAACCAGCTAGAGGTCCATGCCAAGCACGTTGAAGAGAGTAAGGGTCGTAAAATCCACCGAGAGTTCACTCGGCAGTACACCTTACCAGAAAATGTCGATCCGAAACAACTCAAGTCGCATCTGACGTCAGATGGCGTCCTCTACATTGAGGCACCGGCGCCACCTGCCGTGGAAGCTCCAAAGGAGCATCTGATTCCGATCGAACATCTTGAAGGGGACAAGAAAAAGGAGCAGAAGAAGGACAAGAAGAAGTAAAAATTGTATGACAAAGACGTAAACCAAATACCAAATCAAAGACTTAGTTTATTGATGTTGTGATTGTTTGTTAATTAATCATTAATGAGTGATTGATTCAATTACATAGTTTACTCTATACGATGAATGAAAATTTGAATGGCTGAACATATTTGTACAAGTGTTTTGCCTTATTTGTATTTTATAATTTCTGTTGTATCTTAATGTACCGGGTATACTTAAAATCGCCTTCATTCTATGAATCACTTTTGTAAACACTTCGTTTATCCTGGAAGGATCGAATAAAGTTTTGTTTCACTGAAATAACATAGTTGTGTGTTTTTTGTAGATCTGTAGATCTCGTATAATGGTCAAGAGTGAGCATTGGTAATCACGTTTACACGCAATGTGTTTATGTTGAGATATTTTCAGTGTATGGAATATAGTAAAAAAGAAGTTGTTGTGTACATACTTCAAATTATATACATACTTCAAAATTAAACATTGAGTATCATTACTGGATGCTTTAGCTAGAAATAGTCGGGTACCGTGCTTCATAGGCGTTGGTTTTGATTGAAGACCAAACCCCGAGGTTATTAAACTTGAGTTTGAACTCTGTGCTCAAAACTCAAAATCTTGTTTCTTTTAACAAGCAAAAGAAACGGGTGTCTTTAAATAGATTTTTGGTAAAATATCGAAAATCATTTGAGAAGTCAAATGGGGCGCTTCACGGAAAAACGTACCTTCGGTCATATTTAATGACATTTTAGTTGTTACTATATTTAGAAAGAACTTACAACTATCTATAAATTTCTCATAACTAACAAGTGCTTTTCTTACACATTTTGACAATAAAATGTTAGTTTTAATGCGAAATGCATACTACTTAATGTTGTCTGCTCAACTTTATGATGTCATTTTAAGGATTGACGTCAACTGTCCGAATGTACCTTTTCCCGTGACGCGCCCCAAATAAAGCAATTCTTAAACTGTGAATATATGTATTTTCACTTCTAGGTTGTGAGAATAAATCTGAGTATTGAGCATGGAATTAGATCTCAAGTTTTAGAACCTTGTTACTAGAAAACTGTTTTTCTTGAACTGCTTGCACATTCATTAAACTTACCTGAAAAAACATGTTGTTTGACAGTCTGTCGGTATTGCACTGAAATCCAAGGGAGGTAACGAATACTAGTACACTACGCAACTGTGATAGCCTACCATGTTATTTACTGGAATATCTTAATGGATAGTGATTCTTTGACAACTATGTTTTTGCTTAAGATCAGAGAATAAAAATCATATTAAAGGGAGTGTTTAAACGGCAACGCAGGTTTGGTATTCAGCGAAGTAAACTCCTTTGGCTTATAGTTGACTTGGGGAAAATTTCTTATTTATAGACGTTCAGTTACCAATGTTTTTTTTAAACACAGAAGTTGCCATAGAACATGTTTTATGAAGGTACCTATTTTAAATTTCAGACAATCTGCCACATATTCAATGAGTCAATGTTAAGAATCCGCTGTGAGGTAATTTTATACAATCCTTCACGGACATTGAGATTGCACGACATGAGGATACCCTTTAGAACCACTTACCTTTCCTGGAAAAAATAATGTGATTTTTTTCCAGTTGGTATTTGGGATTTTTAATTTTTTTCACTGTTTCATAATTAGACGATGAATACCATCTACATCTTTGAACCACCATTCAAAACCTGGTAAGCATTTTGGAAAACAACTTTATAGATAGATAAAAACTGCCAAACTATTGCTGTCATTTCTCGGTTTTTTAAGTAGTTAATCATTCTTAATGTTATCGCAAACATAGCTCAACTTTGATAGTTAAAACCCTAAAAATGTGCTTAATCATAAACGTTGATTTGCCGATATATGCAATAAAACCAAAATAAATTTGCGCAAAATTTAGTCGTGTGTTTTTTTTTTACTTTGGCGCGAAATGTCCCCGCATATCTTACTCCATCGCGTTTACGATTGGGCCAACTTGATTTGCCAAGACGGCTTACGCTGGCGTACGCACGCCGAATACGCCGGTTACGTTTGAGCGGCGAGCGTGTAATAAATTGTGAAACAATCACAGACGTAATTATTGATGCCATTTTTGTTTAGCAGGAACGCTTGATTCCTATTTCACACTGGTGCGAGTTGATCGATGAACGGTTAACCCCAGTCCGTAAGCCGTCTTGGCAAATCAAGTTGACCCATTAATGAGTATACCGACTAAAAATTAAACGGAGGGAGACGTCTGAAAATAAACGAAAATGCCATAGAATCATCGTGTTTTGTATAGCATTTCTGAGGTTTACAGAAATGTATTATCATGGTAAACAGATAACAGATAAGTTCAAATATTCAAAGTTTGGAGAGTTTCTAAAATTTAAAACAGAATTGTGGTTAACCATCATTTTAACCGGCAAGTGCCAGCATAAAAGGTGCAACTTTGTTCTCACATGATCTGACTGACTGTCTGGGAATATAAAAATGCACCTTTATGATTGTGAAATTGGCAATTGAAATATACAACACTTGTGTTTGAATCGTTTGAGGCCCATTGGTGATTCTATAACGTCTTTAATGCAGTCATCCGTGATCCGTGGTGCAAATTTCTCTATGGATGCAGAGTGATGCATGAGAATTATCCGTGTGTATCGAACTATCTGGTTGCTTAATGTTCCCTGTCGTAATTGTAATGATATGTATCTTTTTGAATGTTTGATGTTCAATTATTAAACTTTCATTATTGCCACGTGGATATGTCGTTTGCAAAGCAAGGCGCTGTCGCCGTGACGGTGCGAATTCGCTCCCAGTTAGAGGCAATATCTTTTTAATAACTTTTTGTATTAATTAAGACGGTCGTTTTCTGCTTGTTGAAGCTGTGCAGTGATTAACAGCTTGTGAAAAGATTGCAACCTCAAAACCTGCAATTTTTTCATAAATATTATGTTTTCAAAGTTCCGTTGTTATCTGTTTCATTATCATAGTAGCGTTGTTTGTGCCGTGTGGCCGCTGTAAATAGTCTCCCCGTACATCCAATCAGTGCTGTTATCAGTGTCGCCTCCAGAAGGTCGTTGAGCATGATATTTGCCATAACTGTCGATGAACAGACCCGATCATACCGATTGTGCAATATTTTCATATTTGTCGCATTCGGTGGCTTTCAAAGTTCATTTTTAAATCTATTTCTTGTGATAAATTCCTATGCCCCATACCGTACATCCAATAATCGCACCAATCAGAGGCACAGGCTGCGACACAGACCACATTGTTGTAACAAAATAACAGAATATCAGCCAAACCGCTAATGATTTCTGTTCAAACAAGGATATGAACATTTGAGCCCTCCCTGTGTGGCCTACCAACTGGCTTGGGAGCCTCGGTATCGCTTTATGGTCCATCGACTTGCATGGGGTCCACAGAGTCCGTGGCTTTGAAAAGAGTACTCACATTGACCATTTGGGCGGGTTCTTGCAAGGGTGATAATGCCTGATGACCGCAGATACAGGATTACATTCTTTAGGAGCTGACTCCAGAAATATGTGGCACTTTCGGAAAAATGTTCCAAAAGGCAATTTTTGGCAAAAAATGAGTTATAACCATTTTCAGATACCTTGGTTTTTTTTTTCGAAAACTACATTTTTTCATATATATATGTATTATGTTTTTGATAGAGTAACATTCCCTGTGAAGACCAACCGTCGTTATCTGCTAGAGGTGGTACCACCCTAGTTCTTTCTTTTTAATTCCTTCCCTCGATTTCTTACTTAAGGTTTCACTTTTAAATTTTTTAGCTGTGTTGCATGAAATACCCATATTTTAGCACACTTGATGGGATTTAGTGTCAGGTCACAATGTGCAGGCTTAGTCATGGTTTTTCATTATGCAATGGGATGACAGTATGAATTGTATCTTGCAAAATACCCCTACACAATACGCATATAAAGTAATTTCATTATTAAATTTAAAGGTGGATATTCATCATTTAATTTTTTGCGACAATATCAGTTAGAAATATCAAATTTGTGAAGCCATTTTGTTCATTTGAAACTTACTATTTTTAAATCAAAATTATTTGCTTAAACTGTTTTTTCTTCACAAAACAGATTTAAGGTTCTGCGCCTTTTGCCATTGATTTGCCATAGACAAAAAAGAAAAATATAAAAATCTCTCGAACCGCACAATGCAGTTCCACCAAACTTTGCACAAACCAATGTTATTAATACATGTTACTTTACGCTAAGAAAAGTTAGAAGAGTAAAGAAAAATGTTTAGACCCAACAAAACCCTAAAATTCTATTTGCAATTTATCACTAAACATCCATTTGATAGTCTTGATGAGTAATGAGTTACTGACAACGATACCTAAGATCCTTTGGTCTAAAAATGTTAATAATGTGAGTTATTTGTAAAAGTGTGTTTGACCTTCAATTTCCTGGTCGCGAAAATGGATGACATAAACATAAAAAGGTTGATTTATCTCTTCACAAATGAAAGTTCTTTTCAAGGACCTTCGACATTGTTGTCAGTATCATTTCACGTATGTTGACATTTGAATTGATGTTTTGTGTTGCTTCCTTTTTGTGATAAATTGCAAATAGAATTTTAGGGATTTGTTAGATCTATTTGTCTCTACTATTCTAACTTTTCTTAACGTATGCAAAATAATCATACACTTATAGCATTTATTTGTGCAAAGTTTGATGGAAGTGCATTGTGCCGTTTAGAGATTTTTATATTTTTCTTTTTTTTGTGTATGGCAAAGCGATTGGGAGGTGCGCAATACCTTAAATACAACTAAAAACCTAATAAACGAAACTCAAACTTTAAAAAAAAATCTCGTTGCGCAACCGAGTAAATAAATAATAGAACAGTTTGCTGTAGGCCAGAGTGACAAATCTGTAGAAAGTTTGTTTACCTAATATAATTAAGCAATATTAAAAAAATAAATATGCGGATTATGCACCTTTAGGCGCGCTTTAATTCCTTCAGTTCATATATAAGCGTCCTGTCAATTACTGCATTTTGCATTAAACATCGTCGGATCGTATTCTCTAAATAAGTGTCATCTTTATTGAATAGAATTTAAAGAAATCCCGCGATAAGCTTTAATCGTTTTTATTCAAAGAACCTATGCACAATCGTTTACAGTTTTCCGATATATATGTAATCGTGTTTTCATTTCTTATTGCGGTGCGCTTTTGTTAACGTTACCATTATGCCATGTCGCACACAATTTCAATGGTCAATTAGCGTGTGAAATGGCCGAGGGTCAGTGGGGCGGACAATTGTGAAAGTGAATTTGTAAGATTTTAATCAGCGGAAGGTCTGGCCGCCATAAGAGGTTGAGAATTTCGTCCCGGTTCAGCAATAAAACGGACTTACAGAAATAAGTGGGTGAAGGAAACTTGTGCATGAAAAGAACAAACCGATGTGACAGAAGGGACTTATATTTTCGAGGTATGTACATTTTGGATCATATCTCACCCTGTTTTGGCGCCTGTAATCTAGAAAATATGTTTAACTGTTATTAACAATTAGGAAAACATACTCGTGTGCAGGTGTATCTGCTTTCTCCTGCATTCGGTGCACGAACTGTTTGGCTGATGCTGGCTCTGATGCCGGGGAATGTGCCAACTAGGGGCGGATCCAGTTGGCGTTCAATGGGGTTGCTCAAATTCCTGTTTGGGCAGCAATGTTTAATTTTATGGTGCTTTTGGCCAATAAGTTAGAAATTATCAGGATAATACATAGACTAGCCACTAGTCTGATAATTACTTTGTTTTGTCTTTTTATTTATATATTATAAATCATAACCGACTTTTATTGTAGCCAGTCTATTTTCTATCATACTGCATTGAGAAAGATTTCTGAATTATGAAGTTCAGATAGAGATGTAGACTGGCTCAAGATAATTAGTTGGAGAATGAATAAAAACAATCTACTTCATCACCTGGAATCCAGGCTAGATAATACCATAAGAGTGCATCAAACGAACCCTTTTCCGGGCATCTTGCATCCGACCCTGAACAATCCCGTAAAGAGGGGGTGAATGGATACCGTTTATACACGGACTACAGTAAACTCTACATCTGGTTTCAGACACAAGAAGTCTATTTCTAATGAAAATGTGTTCTCCAGCTTTTTACTTTACTGACTTGTGGACAACTATTGTCATTAGCCATTTACCGACAATCTCGAAAGAATAATGGTTATTTCATATAAACACAGAGTTGTTTTTGTCTCACACGCTGAAGGTACTTACTACTATTCCAGAGACACAGATAGTAACAATGTTACATATATGGTACCCACTCATGGCATTTTTTCACTGCAAGGGGAAGGGGCCAAGCCCTATAATTTAGGGGAAAATAGCGTTATTTTTTACATGAAGGGGAATAAAAAAAAACTGATGTAAAGTTACGTTTTGGAGAAAACTGCATGATTTTAAATAAATTTTCTGAGGAGAAAGCACCCATAAACGGCCCCTAATAAAGAAGAAAAAAAACTGCCACTTCTTGTTGTGTCGTTAGGTATCGGGAGGTATGAATTATACCAATCCTTTAACAATTTGATGTGTTTTTGGCTTATCGGGAAAACCAAACACTTGTTAGTCATAGGAAATTAAATTCAGCCGTGACCAGTCTACTACTGCATAATGGTTTAGATGTAGAAATATGTGCTACTATGTTGATGGCCATGATATATAACCAGATTAATGCTTAAAGCGAGGTTTAACAATGGCCTGCTGAACTTACAGAAACACCGAACAGCCAAATGTGCAAAGAGAAGGCCTTTAAAGCAACAAATCATTTACTTCCTGGAATCATTTAACAGAAAAGAATAGTTTCATTAAATAGAAAAAATACACAGGTGCAGTTACTTGGATAGGCCTTAAGCCCCATTTTGTCACGGCGTGTCGTTATTCTATAACAAAGTTGACGTAGAATTATTTAAAGATCAATAGGCATTACTGATAAACCTGTGTGGCTTGCAATGAGTTTATTTCCTTTTTGAAAACCTTAAATATTCAGCCTTGATCAAAATTACTGTACTCCTTGCAACGATTTTGCACAAAGTCTACGCTGTATTTACACCTTTGTAATGCTGTGGTCAACCCTACGTCTGCAATTTCTACAATTTGACGATTCAAAAGCAAGCTTAATGGATACGGTTTTAGGATTACCTTTGTACATTTAATAATTTGAAATTCTTCAGGCCAGCATTTATGTTAACCAACCACCAGTGTCATTCAGTTATTATGATTGTGGATTAAAGTGGAGGGCGCAGAGCTTTTATATAACAAAAGTAAATATTACCTGCGCAAGAGTGGGTTCGTGTAGAAGTATTGAAAAGACTTGAATATAAAATGCCCCGAAGAAACGATAAAAATGATAAGTACATTTGAAGTAACAATGACGCTAAAAATAACATGATTGCTAGCGGTTTTTGGCTACTGAAAAGATCCTAATGGGTGGCCGAGTTCACAAACAGACTACACTCGCTCAAGTTCTAATTGGTCCTTTTGGAAATTTTGACATTTTATTGCCCCACAAAGTGGGAGGCATATAGAATTGCACTCGTCCGTACGTACGTACGTACGTCCCCAGATCTTGTGGCACCAACTCCTCCTAAACTATAAGGTGGATTTCTTTCAAACTTGCCAGATGATCAAGCAGGATGTGTAGATGATCGTAAAGAAGGGATTTTTTCTCCTGCGACCATTTTTACCAGAGTTATGGCCCTTTGTTATTAAAAATTATGTTGCAGCAGTGGGGTTATCAGTGTCCGATGACACATTCTAGTTTTATATTATATCGATCTTTACTGAGCACTGTCCCTCACTTATTGTCGATGACAGACGCCGATTTGTTTAAATTTAAAAGCTGACTTTAACATTGTTCAATATAAGATGTCCTACAGTTTTTCTGAAAATGCATTTAATACAAGTTAAGGTCAATAGACCTCAACAATACCATAAATTAGTTCGTTTAAAAGAAAATATCTTCAGAAAGAAAAAAATCATAGATGCATTTCAAGCATCTGCCCATACGTGTATCTTATCCGTTTTAAGGTATTAATGTATCGAATGTTATCACACCCCTTTATTCGTGACAATTAAATTTCTAAAATATCTAACGTTAATTCTATATTTCATGTTTTTTTTTGTATTGTACATATGCCAGAAGCAATGTTTTTGCATTTATGCTAAAAAAATGTTGTTGTTGTTGTTGTTGTTGTTGTGTTTGCGGATTGATCTGTCCACGAAAATTAGTATCCCACGAAAATTAGTACCCAACGAAAATTAGTACTCCATTAACTCCACGAAAACTAAATAATCCACAGCCTGTTATCATGATTAAATTCACAATGAATTCTATGCCGGCAAAAATATTTCTATAAAGCTATATAATGCAAAGATGTTCTATCATTTATTTTTTAAAAGACGGCGTACTAACAGAATAATGAATTTACATCTTATACCCTAAACTAGAAACATAAAATAATTAAATTTCTGTTAAATCTATTTATATTTCTATTATTTCTATCAATATAAAGGAACGTCATTTTCGGAACGGACATGAGAAAATAACGTCATGGTTACTTGAAGCTCTGTGTTGTGAATTGCTTTACATCGCCTTCACAAGTTTTCTTCCATTTGACAAATGTCATAATGAAAAGGTCTACGTACTGCACCTGGTTTAAGCTGCCTATTCAAACTTCATGGTGGAATACTTAAATGTCTCAGATGTGGTTTTTATTCATTGTGCCACTACTGTAGTATCATTTAATTTCGCGGGGACGAATTTTCGCGCAAAACCTGTAAATAAAAAATTCGCTGGGGCATAAATTCGCGCAACTGTATTTTTCCTATAAGAAACACTGTTGAATGGTTAAATTACGCTGGGGTTGAATTTCGCGTTCTTGCCGTAGCGCGAAAAACGCGAAAATTAAACCCTCACGAAATAAAATGATTTCACAGTATATATTGCATATACATGACAGAACGTGAGCGAATTTAATCGAATATTTGGACAAATTAGTGCACTTTAGGATCATTTTTGTGGGTGAATTTTAGTGTGTAAGTAATGCTAAAACAACTTTGGCTCTAAAATTTATTGAAATATTAACTTTAACGTTGTCTGTTGAAGAATATTACATCACAATTTGTTTGTTGACAGGCCTTTTACAGCTTATTTGAAAAAAAAATGATATTTGAAAACACTTGATATTTTCTTTCTTTCTTTCTGACCAGGTATCTTAAATGTTGTAAAAATAATAATGTCTTTCTGGAGAAAAAATAATCAGTTGATTATTAGGTTCGTGAGGTTGGCAGCCTAGCAACATGAAGTTAGCAGCCTAGCAGACCAGCTTACTTTAGTGTAGTTATCAGTTTCAATTAAATCGATAACATGTAATATGCTAATTTCAAACCACATAAAACGTCAGTTATAGTAGGTGGTAGTATATAAGCATACTTGAACTATCCTTTTTCAGGGATACGGATGTACGAGTATTTATGCACTGTGACTGTCCCTTGCATGTTTGGCCAGGCGATGCCACCGTATCTGTATGGCTTTGAATTTATCTATACAGTTTATTTTTTCTTATATGTAAATGATCTTTTCAGGCCGGAGACCAGCAACGTTTAACCATGGTGGTCACAAAGAGCAACGTGATGTACGAGTGCCAGGCTTTCTACATCGGTAACGGACGTCCGGAGGCTGGCAAGAAGGGAGTCGAGTCCGTGCAAGCACCTCTACGTGACAGGTAAAGTCGTGGTCGACCATAGTTAAATACTAGACATTACTGCTACGAACATGTTTTTTTACGTGTCTTTTCTTGCAACAAACCGCAAAGCGTATGTAGAAGCACAATATTAACAGATTAAAGCATATCATATTTTCTTGATCAAATTAAGTTGAGTATGAAAAAAATGTTTTATTTTCACTGGGCCTTAACTGAAGACAGTTGTATACATAGGCCTAGTACTACTTTTTTTTAAACGTATAATATGTGAATAAATTGCTTGACCCAGTGACCGAGTTTTTAAAACACCGTTTTAATTACGGGTTATCTTCACTTAGAGTTTATGGGTGGGTTTGAGCTAATTCACCTAGACAGCTTGTAATTGTATGTTCATATGATAACCTGTAAGCGTGAGGCTGGTGCAACCTAGTACCTGGTTAAAAACCCCAGTTGCACATTGTTTTGTCACTGACCGTTCCACGGCGGTATCCCCTCGTGATCTTATACTATCGTATGTAATGGATGGGGCGCATCATGGGATACGGTGTCTTCGGAAATTTGACGTCAATCTTTGAAATGACGTCATAAAGTTGAGCAGAAGGCATCGCTTATTATGTATGGATTTTATTTGTAAAATTAACATCAGTCAAAACTTGCAACAAAATCACTTATAAAGTATCACCAAATAGTGCGTAATTTTAGCTTCTTTCCAAATATTGTAACAACTTAACTGTCAAATATAAGACACCTTTTACCACGTGCCCTCTAATGTTTCCGAAAAAAAAAGTTTAATGTACTACATGCCCTTTACTGTAACTGTAACAGTTGTTAAAATTCCATAAAACAAAACAAATAATTAAAATTAAATTGCATTTCAGATATCGAAGCGATGTTTCCGAGATGATTGGAAATGACGTCACAATCTCTGTAACGCCGGATGTGATCGACGTTCAATACACCGACGATATAACGCCAGAGTTTTCGCTACCCATTTCAACGCTGAATATGTGTGCCGCAGTTCGGTGTGTCGAAAGCGCCGGTGATAAAATGAATATGAAATTCATCCCCGTACACTCAGTGGTGTCAGAAAATGAGCCGGATTCAAACCACCCGGCCATTTTTACCACAGTGATGAGGCGTAGCGTAAACCAGGGTGACCCATATTTGTGTCACATGTTTGTTTGCGAATCTGCTCGAGATGGCTTACACCTTGTTAATGCCACCCAAACGGCGCATACAGCCTTAAGACGTGGGTATTCCGCTTCCGGAACGCTGAAATTCTTCAACGAGCAATCCACAGAGTTCGATCGTACTATCCAGGTTTCAAGCTCCAACACCGGGCGAATAGCATCTGCCTCCAGCACCGGAGAAGTCTTTATTCGTGGTTCCATCACCGGAAGAAGCGCATATTCTCAACCCACGAGTTCTCAGACGAAGACCATTCATATAAATAATGACGTTGTCGATTCTAGCAATGACGTCATTGTGGAAAATGTTGACAACAGTACGACTTACGTCAAGGCGACAGTGGACGACTCGAGTATAAGACGAGCTGCGAGCTTATCACGCTCATATAACGAGACGAATTACGATTACGTCACAAATGACACTGATGCAAAAACCTATTACGTCAAAACAAGCGATGTTCGCGTGCCCGTTACGCCAACAACAAGCCGTTCTGAAACAATTGTCGTAAAATCTAATCACGAGTATATCAAGGCGCCAACACCAATGCCTCAGCAGACGATAGTCGTGGATAAGCCGATTCTTAGACCAGCTGCCCCCGTTGAAGTCCCTCCACCTAAAATAATCGAGCGCCCAGTGTACATCGAACCGCCCCCAGCTCCAAAACTCAAACCACAGGTGATCTACGTCGATAAACCGGTTTTCAAAGACATGAAATGGCCGACCCCACCAAAACCGAGTGTAATTGAAAGACCGGTTTATATAGAACCCCCTCCCCCTCCGAGACAAGAACCACAAAAGATTATTATAGATAAACCAGTGATTAAGGACTGGCCAAAACCAGCGACCCCACCTCCGCCGATTATTGAAGAAAATCCTGTCTATATCGACCCTCCTCAATGGCCAGTACAAGCCCCGCAACGGATTATTGTAGATAAGCCGATTGTAAGGGAACCGGGTCCGGCGCCCCCACCCCCTGCACCTATTATTGAAGAGAGGCCTGTTTACATCGATCCACCTCCGTTCCCTGAGCAACAACCACAGAGGATAGTCGTTGAAAAACCGGTTTTCAATCCGCCAAAACCAGCGCCTCCTCCCCCAGCGCCAATCATAGAAGAAAGGCCAGTATACATTGACCCACCAGCCTATCCCAAACAGGAACCAATGAGGATAGTTGTCGAGAAGCCAATCATTCAAGACCCAGGACCTCCTCCTCCTCCCCCTCCACCAATCATCATTGAGAAACCCGTTCATATTGAAGCGCCGAAATACCAGCCTCAGGAGCCGCAGAGAATCATTGTCGAGAAGCCGATCATGCGAGATCCCGGGCCGCCCCCACCACCACCGAAGCCAATTATCATAGAAAAGATCGTTTACATCGACCCGCCTCCTTGGCCAGTACAAGAACCACAGAGGATCATTGTCGAAAAACCAGTATTTAGACCACGCCCACCACCGACAATTCCTAAACCTATTATAATAGAAAAACCGGTTTACATTGATGCTCCACCTCCACCGATTCTAGAGCCACAAAGGATTGTGGTCGAAAAACCAATCCTGCGACCGGTTAATACGGTTTACGCACAGACGGAAACTCGCCGCATTCCTTCTGCCTCATCTTACACCTATCACTACCAGCACAAACCGGCTAACGTGAGGTCTTCTTACGTCATACACAATGCTGAGCCACAACGATTGGTACAAGGTCAAGGACTTCGGCGTTACGCATGGTCAGAGGTAGGTGACGGGAGAATTCAACAGTCACGTGTTGAATACAACAGCGACACTGGCGGAGGATACAGGGTCTATGGTCAGCCACGTGACTTCCGGGAGAGGCAGTTTATGAACGAGAAGAGATTTGGACAGCGTGTAAACAACGACTTCCGGCAACAAGGTGTTCGCAGAATAGAAGTTGATCGTCGTAGTTCGGTTAGCAGTTAGATCTAGGACTATAAAACTGTAAATACATGAAGTCGAATAACAAGTTATCTTATGGGCATAACTTTTCTGTCTCCATAAAAAAATACATGCGTATATTGTAAAAAAGAAACCGTAGATATGTGTATAAAGGTTGTGGACAATCAACAAAGCACAAGTAACATTGTGTTACCACTGAACAGTCAATTGTTGGGTGTTATCATTGCAGATTCGATGCAAAACGTGAACAGACATTTATTAATTAAATGAACACATGCATACAAAAATAAATTGATCAGTGAAAACTAATTAGTGACCACGTTATCGTGCAGAGATAAACTAACCACAATAACATGCAGGGTGCGGTGGCGTGCGGGGGGGGGGGAGGGGGTGCGTCACTTAAATGTTTAAACTCATATTGAATTTCAATTCGGCCAGAACACTAGAAATACTCATTGAGAGCGTGTCTGTGTGTTGAATGAGCTAAACGTTTGTAATTTTTGCAGATCCAGGAGGTAATCGGAGCGGAAACCTATTAGGTTGGAGTTTTGTATATTGACCTATTCAGAAAAAATGTTTGCTAAATAGATTGTTAACGTTATTAACATAAATCATTTTTACGTACGGAAACTTTCAATGGATACAAAGTGAACCCTTTTCAAATTAGAAGTTGAAATTATATTTTTGTCCAATTAAATGACAGTATTTTTCAAACTGTTGGGAAATTTATTTCTATCAATCAGTACTTACGCATCACTGAATACATTACCCAGTATCTGAATTGATTTACTAAATATAATTTCAACCACTAAGTCGGTTAGTGTTTATTAATTAGCATTTACAAATTAAATCGGCCGCGCTAGTCCAATTCAATTTTGTTAATGCTTATTAATAAACACTAACCTATACTTCTGATCGAAAACTGGTTAACCGTTGACTGAAAAGTTTTAGAAAATTTATTCATTGCTTTCTTATATTTTGATATTAAAGATATAAATTTTGATACTCTGTACAAACATATTGTACAGAAGTTTATTTACATCAACGTGTGTTCATGACACCAATGATATTTTATATTTCTATATTTCTCCATTTTTCCCTTATTATAAGAGTATTGTGTTACTGCATTTACCGAAAATATTATACATGAAATTATAACATTGTTTATTATACATCTTAAAAGTTTATATATAAAAATTGAGTAAATAATCTGTTCTGAAAATGTTTACGTGTTGTTATTTCGTATACAGATATAAACTCACCTAAATATCTGATTGGTCAACAATTACAGCGAAACCGCTCTTTAAGGGCTAACCACACTCCTCCCAGCACGTTCATCGATAATAAAAATTAACAAAATCTCAATAACGGCAAAATGCCGTTCAATGAAACTTTTCACAAATGAGTGTAACTAATGTATGTGTTGGAGGAGTGTGGTAAGCCCTTAAGGACCATTGGAACTGTGAAAAACATGTTCTCAATAGTGGAATGGTCTCTTTTGGGTCAGAAAAAAATAAACTGTAAAATGGATCAAGAAAATAGTGGTCTTATTATCGAGGTGGTCTTAATTTCGAGGTTGTCTTAATTTCGAGGTGGTCTTAATTTCGAGGTGATCTTAATGAGGGGTTTTACTGTACAACTATGTAGCACAAGTTATTTGAATAGCTGTCTGCCCTTCAATGACATGTATCGACGGCGGGAGTACAAAATACGATACGGAATACGACATAAGCTGTGTCGACTGTCTGAAATGAAGTTGTCGCAAAATAAATTAAATTCCCACGCTAATTGTTAGAGAAAATCTTAAAACACGTTTGACGTTTACAATATATTATGGAAACTTAATATCATTTCGGGTAGGTGTCGGGTGTAGCATGTTATTCAGTAAAATTTCATCATTCTAAACCACTTGCCTATAGATAAATTTTGCAAGTAAATTATCTCGAGTAAGGCTATTTAGAGTTATAAAATGAATTGCTCTGTCGGTCACCCATAAAAGCAAGTTCGTTTTTCGTCAAAAATGTCATCATTACATTTGACGAATATCATTGAATTACAGTGTATCGTTTGATCAATATTTTGAGAACAAAATCGTTTCAGTATAAGATAAATGAGGTCAAAATATAATTGGCTTCTTACACGTTTAAGGTGATGCTTTTACACGTAAAAGACATTTATATTAGTAGTAGCAGCATTAGTAGCAGTAGCAGCAGCAACAGTAACAGTGGCAAGATTTGCAGGAGCAGTAGCAGCAGAAGAATGAGTATTAGTTGTTGTTGCTGTTGCTTTGCCACCGTCGACCTTTACGCTTATGTTGAAAATTAACATTAGATGGTCGTTTAAGTGGAAAAAATTAGTTTTACATCAATAACATTAAGAATATCTCTCCTTCACTATTTCTCAAGTAAAGCAAACGCCTCCCCCCGCCCCCTCTTATTTATTGCTAAAAGTATTAGAAGTATTTTGTAGTTCTAATAGATTTATCATCAGCAAAAGAAAATATTGTAAGACATGGATATTCTTTTAATCCTTCAAAAATAAGAGCTGCTTTATTTGTGAATAAATGCACTTGTATAAACACTACAAAGAAATGTAATATTCTTAAAAATTCTTGACTTATGTATCCTTATCTTGGTTATATTTGACGATTAAGGAAAAAGCCAGTGTTTTTTCAATTAATTACATTTATTGAAAAGAAATCGGGTTTCAAGCTTTTTTGACAAAAACAAACAACTAATTACCTTCATTTACAAAACTAAAACTCTAAAAGAACCTTCAATTATGAAGAGAGAAATAAACATTGATTGTTTTGTCATCTATATACGCGACCAGTAAATTCAAGGTCAAAAACATTTTTACAAATATCCGTCATATTTTATTCATTTGTTAGACATATCTCACATATAAATGTCGGTATCATATTGCTCATGGGTCATTTAAATTGATATTTTGTGTTGCTTATGTTTTGTGTATAGAATAATCTGTCAAATAAAGATATATTTAAATTTATTTAAAAAATATCTGTGCAATGTTTTTATTTATTCCATATTGCCATTAGAGAAATTTTTGTTGTTTTCGTTTTTTACCCATAAAAGTGCAATCATAATGACGACTTTGACGGTCCGTAAACCAGTAATTAGCGATTTTACTGATATTGTTTATTAAAGGTCCAGAAGGTGTCTTACTGTGTGCAATATAATAAAATTAGTAACCTTAATTTGTGCAAAATATAATTTAACGACATATTGCCGTTATTGAGATTTTCTTTTTATCGATGGACGTGCAGGGGAGGAGTGTAGTGGACCCTTAACGATAAGCCTTGAAAAGTTTTGCTTTATTTACACACTGAATAAACATGAGTATTCCGGTCATTCTAAATGATGAATAATTTAAATGTCACATTAGTCTGTTGGCAGGAAAAAATCATGTTCTGGCATGCAGTATATCAATGAAATCATCGATGTTCGCCTAACAGTAGACATAGATTTAAAAAGCCTTAATACTTGAAATAGTTTAATCATTTAAAGATGGTATTTTGGCATTTATTGGAATATTATATGGAAACACTTAAAAGGTGTGCACATGTGTCTGTCACCTTGAGGCTCCATTCAGTTCTATTTTAATTCGATTCAAATGTAATCAACACCAGATAAACCCAGTGCCTATTCATAATTTTGGGACACGAAGAATTACCAAGTTTAAAATAGTTTATTTTAGTTATTGAATGTTTTTATTTTTTATTGTTATCGCACGACATCTCACAAACTGGTTAGTATAGTTGATGCAGACGGAAATAAATGGGTGGTTATCAGTTTTTATTCACTGTGTGAATTAAGCGAAACGGGCGCTCATCCGAAACATCGCATAGACGAATAATAGAATTGTTGATGAGTTTTATTTCGTCAAGATGGCGAAGAGAAAGTCGTGTTGTTAAAATTGCCATCAAATACACACTTATTTAGAAGGATATAGTTTCATCTTTGGCGGAAGGATACGTACTGCTTCAGCAGACGACACTTTGTCTTGGTAAGTTTGTTTACATGTTTGTTTACATGTACTTTTAATCCTATTGATCTTAAGCTATTGTGTCCCACTTGTTTTCGCGAAACATACGCCCTGTTTCCTGGGTTTCAAATTACGGTCCAAGATAATAAAACAAACTTGTCTCTATTTAAGCCAATCAGATGCTTAAGATTTGAGACTAGTGCTATATACATTGGTTTGACTTAGACCTGCAGCCTCCAAACCAAAAAAGCCGGACGTTTACAGCATCTCCATTTCCTTTCCAAAATAACTAAAACTGCTATGCAAGACATGTCTTGATTTTCTACTTTTTTCTTTGATAAACAGTAATACGTATGTTAAACCTTTTAGCAGTATTACTGCTTCAGTTATAACTGTGACGCATCGGCTTCGCAGAGGCGGTTGCGGCATTACATCTGGGGCACGCCACGGGAAAAGGTACCTTCGGTCATATTTTGTGACATTTTAGTTGTTACTATATTTAGAATGAACTTACAACTATCTTTTATTTTTTCATAACTATGAAGTGATTTTGTTACACATTTTGACAATAAAATGGTATTTTTACCGCAGAATGCATAATAATTAATGTCATCTGCTCAACTTTATGACGTCATTTCAAGGTTTGACGTCAACTGTCCGAAGGTACCTTTTCCCGTGACGCGCCCCATCTGTTGTTGTTGTTTTTTACTGAAAATGGGTGCGTTATTGGGTTCAGTCGTAACTACCAATTTTTTTCTCTCACAAAAATCAGCTTAAAATTCACTATTCAGGCCACTTTATATCTTCTGTGTATCTTGTTTCCACTATGGGTGTTTACTAATTTACTTTAAAACAGAATTACATCTTTTTTATACATCGATAGCACTTTTTATGTTTAAGTGCCATTTATTAAATCGTTAAAAGCATAGTTCATGTTTTCGTAATTTTGTTTGGGCGTAACAGCGCAATTTTACAATGTCAGTTACTCTGGTCCATTCACAGGAATCACACAATTATTAGAAAATACTTCAAGAAGCAAAATACCCTTTAGTTTAACTGTTATCAACATTTCAAGTTTAACTTCAATTTGAAAGAGTTAAGTACTCGGATACACAGATCAAAAATATAAAATATAAAAGAACTTAGCTTAATTTAAATATCTTTAAATTCATATACATAATGATGAAAATATTTATAACTACAAAACGTATTGCATTACACGAATTAAAATAAATCTCATTGGTCTTTAGAAATTGGGGACCGAAAAGTACATTGTATTAGATGAGCGACATTGAATAGTTTTAAACTTATTTTTATGAAATTAAGTCATTAATAATCTGGGCCCAATATCTTAAAAATCCAAATCTGGAGACCAGTCTAAAATCTCAAGCATCTGTTTGGCTGAAATGGCGACATCAGATGCTTGAGATTTGAGACTGGTCTCCAGTTTTAGTTTTTTGATCTTGGGTCTTGGACTACTTATACCGTTTGGACACTGGACATTATAGAAAATTTGAAGCCCCAACACTTGGGACTCTTTAAACTTGAAATTAATCAGTAGTAGTTAGTATATAAAATTATACTCTGTAGACAGGGTCGGATGCAAGAACTCAAGAATTGAGAATCGTTTTGGGGCATTATTAGGGTAGTTACGGGATAATTTCAAACTGTACATCCAACCTCCCCATAAACATTTTATATTGCTGCCCCAAAAGGGGATTCGAGCAATCCCTCTGAACCCGCTCTTGGGAGATACCTTAAACATTATCACAGTGCAAACCACAATTTTCATTAAGAATGATGTCGCAAACTTTAATGGACGTTTTTTGATAATATGTATTAATCCTCAGTTTGCGACATGGAAGTAATATAGCCGTTAGATGACATTTTGATAACCTTCCAGTACTGTTATCAGTAAAATAATCCGTAACCGATGTCGTGCAGTGATGATAACGTATATCAGGGTTATCTTTGGATCAACCTTTTTGAGGGTTGTCCCGATAAGCTTAATTGGTTGCGTCGTCGGAATTGCAGGGCTAGGCGATGTCGCAGTGACGGTGCGAGTTCGCTCCCAGGCAGAGGAAATATCATTCCAAAGCAACTTCAATGGTTTTGTAACCGTCACGTGACAGACAAGTTAATTTAAAATATGTTTTACCAGCAAAAAAGTTTTACAATACCTCTTATCATATTGCCTTGTTTTCTTATAATGTTATTAATAAAGCGAATTCATTTTGGCCTTGTTATTGGGCCAAGGGTATTCATATTAGCCATAGGCCAACGGACGATGGCTAATATGACTGCCCGAGGCCCAATAACTTGGCCGATGTGAATTCACTTGATTAATGACAATTTTATTAATTAACAGACTGAAAGCATCAAATTATTATGAAGACTAAACTGGGCCAATACGAGAATTGCTGGGCCAATGTGAGAACTGCTGGGCCAATATGAGAATTGTTGGGCCAATATGAGAACTACCGGGCCAATACGAGAATTACTGGGCCAATATGAGAATTCCTGGGACAATATGAGATAGTTTATTAATAATAATGAGTATTGATCAATTGAAAAATATTAAATATTACAAAAATATGGTTAAATATTAAATTCACCCTTATCTACCATAATATCGTTTTTGTATCACGTGACTGTCTAATTATCCATAATCAGTTACGGCACCAAATTGTTACTTAGTTTGACATCTTATACTACGAGTTATAAATGTACTTTAAATTTATGTAAAAACTAATAAATCCGACTTAAACCAGAACTGGTTGCTTTACCCATTAATTTATATCTGAATAAAGCAATTTGTGGGGGTATGAGTGGTTCCACTAGATATTTTTCAATTGATCGAGGTTGTTGGATAAATCTAATTAGAATACCAATATTTTCTTTTAAAAAAAGTTTACGATTGCCTTAACGCCATACCTTAAAAATTCCGGGTTTTCACATACTTACGTGTTGGAGCTTCTTAATAATTTCTTAAACTGATTAAGTAAGTCAAATTTTAGTTTTCGAGTATGTAAATTTTCAGGGAATTTAAAAATTTGACTATATTCGCATGTTTCTTAAAAACCGTCGGAGGTGAGTGCATTTTATTTTATGAGCGTTTTTAGCTTCAGAGGATTCTTGTTGTATTACATTGTATACATTGCGACAAGAACAGTTCGTGAAGATTAGTGCCCAATGTTATAAAACTGAGCATGGAAACCAGTCTAAAATCTCAAGCATCTGATTGGCTGAAATGGCGACCAGTCGCCATTTCAGCAAATCAGATACTTGAGATCTGAGACTGGTTTCCAATCTCAGCTTTATAACCTTTAGATCAGGCCCCAATATGACTAAAATATTGAGTTTAATAGTGATTTTTAACTCAACCCAACGTGATCATTTTTAAATTCTGAAGATACTCATCTTGCCGGGTAAATTCAAATTTTGAGAACTAAAATGCAGGTTTCAATCTTTTAACTGTATAATCTGATTAAATATTTCCAAAGAAAACTGTTTGTCATGAGAAAAATCTCAATGTTTTTTTAATCGCAAAATGGATGATTAGCTATGCCGTCTGCTCAATTTTATGACGTGATTTCAAAGATTGACGTCAGGTGTCAAAACACACCTTTTGCTGTGACATGCCCCACTGAATGCATATTTGTGCCCGCCCTTTTTTGGTATTCTATTAGTTGATATTATTCAACTGTGGGAATGTGATTTCTTAATAACGTCAGACCATTATGAAAATCTCTTTTATGAAAAATACGCAAAACTAACCACATTAAAATCGGATGCCTCACCCAAACATTAAGTGACGTTCAGATACGAGCACAACCTTAAGTTTAAAAAAGCTTTTTACAAGATATACGCTTTAACATTGTTGCTGTGCATAAATCAAACGCCCCCATTTTTGAAGAATTCATTGTTAAATAGTCAACTCGATTAGAATCAGCGTTGTGTTACCCGCTTGCCTCAAGGTAATATAAGTCATTTTGAATTAAGTAAAATCATTTACCATGCAACCAAAGTAAAAGATTGTCAAGAGATTTGCTGAAAATTTAAAGTCATGTATAAAGTGTACTACGAAAAACATAATTTCGTCCGATTCAAACTATTTAAAGGAGAGACGGACTGTATTGGATTTAAACGTAATTACAAATTTATTTATCCATCTCTGTATATCGTGTACGCATCTTCTGAGTGTTATAAACATGTGCCTAAGATAATAAAACTAAATCTGGCCAGTCTCAAATCTCGAGCTTCTCTGGCTGAAATGGCGACTGGTCGCCATTTCTGCCAATCAGATGCTTGAGATTTGATACTGGTCTCCCGATTTAGTTTTATGATCTTGGGCCATGATCGGTGCAAGCCGGCTCGTTAGTGAAAGTGAAAAGTAAAACAATGACGGAGGAAATTAACATTAATTAACCAGTGAAAACTGGATTAAGAAAAACGCAACATTTAATAGTAACATGTTAACATGCTCATTGTGTAAAAGAACATTGAAAGGTACAAACATCATCATCATCATCATCATCATCATCATCATCATCATCATCATCATCATCGTCGTCATTTTATTCCTCTTCGTTATATTGCTCTTCTTCTTCTCCATCATCTCCTCCTTTATAATATTTATCATCATTATCACCATGATCATCACAATCATTGGAAGCAGCAGCAGCAGCAGCAACAAAAATCTTTTAGAACCATGATCCCGCCAAACAACAAAGGCGATACCCTGTTAATTCCGCATATTCTGTTATCAAATATAAAAATCTAGTACTTCCTGTTGTAAACAATACAACGAGTAGTGTGTCTTAGGTCTGCACAAAGAGAATGAACAACAGCTCTTGATTATACAAGATCATAAAGCTAAGATTGGAGACCAGTCTCAAATCTCAAGCATCTAATTGGCTGAAATGGCGACCAATCTTGGGCACTTATCACAAACATGGGATGACAAAAAGAATTTCAAGTGCAGAGCAAAACAAGCGAATGCAAACGCATTCTCTTTTCAAGACAACGTATAACACGAGTTAAGCACGTATTGTTGCATTTCAGATCTGTGTAGGCAAAGACAAAGACATACACCATGGTTGTCATAAAGAGCAACATCATGTACCAGTGTAAGGTGTTCTACATCGGTAGCGCCGCCCCTTCCGCAGATAAAAGGGGCGTAGAGGCCTTACAACAACCTCTCCGCGAAAGGTAATTGATACAGAGTTTAAACTGCATTGGAACCCTTTCGGATTTTATAACGCTTAGCTTTATATTACTGACTCTACATATATTAAATTTTTTTTTGAAATATGATCGGACCATATATAGTAAATATAAATCAGGATTTATTTTGCTGAATAGCGAACAATGTAGGCTCTAGATAGATTGCATGGTTTCGCAACCTTATCATTCTTTGAAATATGGTCAAACCATAAAAAGTTATTAGGATTTATATTACTTAATAGCGAACAATATAAGCTCTTGTAAGATTGTATGGTTTTGCAACCTGTGATGAAGATAATAAAACTGAGATTTGAAACCAGTCTCAAGTCTCAAGGATCTGATTGGCTGAAATAGCGACCAGTCGCCATTTCAGCTGGTCAGATACTTGAGATTTGAGACTGGTTTCTATTCTCAGTTTTATAAACTTGGGGCCTGGTTTCTTGTGACTTAAAAATAGGTAAAATGCATTGGTAACAAAGATCAATAGTTTGGTGTTCTGTCAGAACCATTGTGCCTTCGTCCTACTAGTGACTCGAAGACGCGAAGGATTTAAGGCGGAGACGGGTATGTTTAATGCTCGAAAGGCCGATGTCAAAATGGTGAAGACTAAAAAAACGATGGCTAAGGAACTATGAAGAGCGAAGGCGCAATTGTGAAGGAGCGATAACATCTCCGCAACTACGCCATTGCCCCATTGCGTCTTCGATTTATTGCGAATGCACGATGGTCCCAGCGGAAGACCTTCGAATATATTTTGTATGTATGTAAATGCGTTTGGTAGAAAGGAAGAAAATAAAAGAATAGGATAATTATATGAAAAGGAATTTCTATATGAATACAGATATAATTTTGATACAAATTTGTAAATTACAGTCTTTTTATGGTTAAGCCTTCTCCTGCTTTACATTGAAATACGAAAAATTACATTTTCCCCCACCAACGGATGACCGTCGTTAATCTAAAAGACTGGAAAAGGTCTTCCCAATACGATACATAGAGGTATAACCCATTTGATGGGAACTCGCGTCTTTTGAAGCGAAGTAATTGCTCGTTTTATCATCTGTAAAGAAAAGCTAATGTACGCAGATTTGCAAAAAATAACAAAAACTAGCTTGCATAATTAGATGATTTATTAACATCGTTAAATATTATATGATTCAAATCTTACTGAAACCAGATTTAAATTGTTAATTTTATATCGCAATGTACCATAGTGACGGACACAAAACGTCCTTTCAAAACATTTACATGCATTTTGTTAACCAGCGAAGCTGGTTTTACTAATCACAATTCTGAAATCGGTATCAAACCAACTTGCAAAAGGCGATTTACGCATTTCAGAGAAATCAGAGTAAGTAAAGTAGTCCCCAAGTTTCCTGTTACGTGTTAAAGTTGGTATTATCTACGTCATGTTGATAGGACAAAACCTGTGCGGTGCATCAATGGTAAATGTAAAATCGGTGCGGTTCATATTTCTAGGACTTGATCGGTGCGGTGCAACAATGGTCAAACATTGTCCGTGTCCGCGATTTTTCACTCACCAAGATATCGTTGGGTTTATTCCATACCTCCGTGTCCGTTCCACGTCGGACGGAATATAGGTCGCACTAAAATGCGGTCCAATTAGAGGACGATATAGAATATCGTTGAAAAGTGCGGACGACAAAAACAAAGAAGGAGCGTCATTTTTCGTGTTCATTATGTCTTTGGGATGTCAGTACACAGATTTCACTATTACAATTCCTTGCCTAAAACCCTTTACTCAATATATACGCCTTTCATCACATAGGTTACCAGTTCAGGTCCCAATCAGCTGGCACAATAGTGCCATCTGATCTGGATTTAAAATTTGTGATTACTGGTCAGAAAAAAATGATAATAAAAGCGAACAGTTTAAATCCTAATCAGATCGCACAGATGTGCCAGCTGATATGGATCTAAACTGTTCGCACAAGCTATGAAGGTATATCTATGGAGTAAAGGGTTAACAGAAGCCTTCATCCAGATAATACATGGAAACCCTTATTTCCACTATCATTTAGACAAGAGGAAGTTCTTTGCGAGTGAAACAAGTTTTTTTGCTTTTTCGTAATTGGATACATGTATGAGAATCATGGCACTGGTTGTTCTCAATAAGAAAAAAAACGCTTCGCTGGTTTTCTGTACTTTCAGTACTTTGATTTTAATGTTTACTTCAGATACCGTGGAAACGTTTCGTTGGTGGAGGGTTATGACGTCACAATCACCATAATGCCGGATGTGGTACACATTGACTACTCCAACAATGCCGAACCTGATTTCTCCCTTCCAATTTCTACTTTAAACATCTGCGCAGCTGTCCGTTGCGTAGAAAGCGCAACGGATTCGTCTAATATGAAATTTATACCAGTCCACTCCGTCATCACTGCGAATGAGCCGGATTCGGACCATCCGGCAATTTTCGCAACAGTTATGAGACGTACCACAAACACGGACGAACCTCGTATGTGCCACTCCTTTATCTGTAACTCAACTCGTGATGCCCTGCACCTAGTAAATGCGACGCAGACGGCGCACACGGCACTTAGACGGGGATACAGTACCACTGGAGCTATGAAATTTTTCATCGACCAGTCTACCGAGTTCGATCGTACTTTGCGCGTCTCTCAAGCAAACTCCGGTCGGAAAGTAGACACAAGAAAAATCTACATGTACCAAGAAGATTACGATACTCGCCAGTATAACACAGAGACAAAAACATACGTCACAACAGCAGACGACGAGGAAGTAAGGAGAATTAACCGAGTTTCAAAAATCTACAATGATACAACGTACGTCACCGAAGGCGGGGACACTAACACGTATTACGTCAAAGCCGGAGAGACTCATATTAACACTCCCCCGCCGGCGCAAAAGTCTGAGACAGTTTTCGTCAGATCAAGCGTTGAACACATCCGGGCACCAACTCCGCCTCCGCAGCAGACAATAATTGTCGATAAACCGGTGATAAAGCCCGCGCCTCCAGTTGAAATTCCTCCGCCTAAAATCATCGAAAGAGAAGTTTTCATTGAAGGTCCAAAGCCTCCTAAAATGGAACCACAGATTATCTATGTAGACAAGCCCGTATTTAAAGAGTTTAAATGGCCCGCTCCACCGGCGCCAAAGGTTATTGAGAACACGGTTTATATTGACCCACCCCCACCACCTAGGATGGAAGCGCAGAAAATCATCGTAGACAAACCGGTTTTAAGAGATTGGCCTAAACCGCCGACTCCGCCTGCCCCAATTGTTGAAGAGAACCCAGTCTATATCGACCCACCTAAATGGCCGAAGCAAGTAGCCCAGAGAATTATCGTAGACAAACCTATCGTCCGCGAGCCCGGGCCGGCTCCCCCTCCGCCGGCACCAATAATCGAGGAACGTCCCGTGTACATCGATCCACCAGAATTTCCTAAGCAAATGCCGCATAGAATCGTTGTGGAAAAACCGGTTTTCAATCCGCCTCGGCCGGCACCCCGCCCACCAACACCTATTATTGAAGAAAAGAAAGTGTATATTGATCCTCCTGCTTATCCGAAACAAGAGCCTCAAAGGATTATCGTCGAAAAGCCAATAATACAAGATCCAGGACCGCCCCCTGCGCCGCCTAAACCAATAATAATAGAGAAGCCGGTTTATATTGATCCACCGATGTATCAGAAGCAAGAGCCTCAACGAATCATTGTAGAAAAACCAGTTATGCGTGATCCAGGACCGCCTCCTCCTCCGCCGAAACCAATCATTATAGAGAAAATTGTATACATAGATCCTCCCCCGTGGCCGAAGGTGGAGCCACAAAGAATCATCGTGGAAAAGCCGGTTTTCAGGGCACGTGCACCGCCTCCGATTCCAAAACCAATAATTATAGAGAAACCGGTTTATATCGATGCGCCTCCCATTCCAGCACCAGAGCCACAACGAGTTATCGTCGAAAAGCCAATAGTCCGTACAACGTACGGACAATCCGAAACACGTCGATACCCGTCGGCTTATAATTACCACTACCAATACAAGCCTGCAAACATTCGATCCTCATATGTCATGCGTACGGTTCCAATCCAAGAAACACATGGTCTTCGACGTTACGCATATTCGGAAAATGGTGACGATAACGGAAAATACCGAATCTACGGCCAACCACGAGACTTCCGTGAAAGGCAGTTTATGAATGAAAGGGGATTTGCTCGCCGCATCAACAATGAGGAGCTCAGATATACGCGAGGCCCTGGCTCCTACACCTATGGTGGTTATTATAGAACAAATGAACGTAGAGGCTCGGTGAGCAGTTAGTCTGTTTCGTTGTTATGGGGAGGCACAGCTTGGGTGCGCAACCACTTTTTGTTAGAGTACTTGTGTGAGAGGGTAAAATAATGCTGTTTTTTTATCTTTTAAGATTAATGATGATATTATACGGTGGTGAAATATGTAGCATTTGTGCTCATAACCATGTATGTGTTCTTTTCATTCCTCAATCCTTCAATATGTGTATTGAGGTGTCCTGCATTCTATAAACGGAATACCAGAGAATCATCGCCTGAAATCCACAACCTTTGAGCAACGAGAGACTCAAATTATTTTACGGGATCCTGGGATCAAGATTATAAAACTGAGATTGGAAACCAGTCTCAAATCTCAAGCATCTAATGGTCACCATTTCAGCCAATCAGATCTTTGAGATTTGAGACTGGTTTCCGTTCTCAGTTTTAAAACCTTGGGACCAGACTGTGTGTTTGTAACAATAATCTACATGTATTATTTTGTTATGAAACGTTTCTTTTGTATACTGTGGAATCGTTGAATTTCGCGAGGCTTAATATTTGCGCAAACCCTTTTGTTTATTATTCTGTGTGAGTTTAAATTTGCGCAGTTTCAAACCTCCCTTTAGAACATATACCAGTAGTTGATAATTTTGTCAAAGATTTGATACTTGTTTGAATTCAAGAGCTACGTGAAACAAAACAATTACACGATATATATTGTTATGTGTGAATATTTTTAAGATAAAGATGTGTATATTTAGCTTTTTGCAATTATCTGCACACTTTCGTATACGCCTTTCCAATAATTCGGTGATTTTTTCGGTTACCTCCCCTATTCAATCACGTGACTACTATACAGGAAAAAGGATTGCTCGCTGTATTAATGTAATGTGCTCTTCTTATCTGTAACTGTGTCATTAATACCGAACACTAAACACAGCGCATTCATAGCTAGCAATGAACTCCGAACATAAATAGCGAATATTGAACTCTGTGTATTAATAGCCAACAATATACTCTGAGCAAAAAAACGAACAATGAACTCTGGGCATTAATAGCTAACAATGAACTCTGAACATAAGCTAGCAAAAGAACTGTGGGCATTAACAGTGAACCATGAACTTTGAGCAGAAATAGCTAACAATGAATCCTGAGAATTAATAGCCAACAAATGAACTCTGGGCATTAATAGCGACAATGAACTTAAAGCATAAGGGTTGCCAACGTTCTTAGTATCCAGTTGCAGTGGCTGAGCGGTCAGTAATGCTGGACGTCTGAAATGGAAATCTGAAGAAGTAAATGCCATTACGAAAATCGCCTTGTAATATTGTATATTAGTTTCTCGAGATGAATATTTAAGCGAGGACAAAGGATTAGTAAACCCCAAAATTCACAAAAATAATTTCCCTTGTTCTTTAAAATGTGAATTCAGACTACTACTTCACAAGTTTGCCGTCGGGTACATGTTCATTGAAAATATTGCTTATTTTATAATATAAACGTAATTCTACTCTTACTTCTTATGCTTTTGTTACTTTTATACTGTGATACTAGAGAAATGTTCTTATTTTTGTATACATGAAGGCCACAAGGCCACTTCGAAATAAATGCACACAATATTTAAAGATAGTTTGTCCTGTGCCCAAGGTTATAAAACTGAGCATGGAAACTGGTCGCCATTTCAGCCAATCAGATGCTTGAGATTTGAGACTGGTTTTAAAACTCAGTTTTATAACCTTCAACCCTGCTCAGTGTTACAACATTAACGCTAAATGTGACACCAAGTGGTGGAATAACATTAACTCTAAACGTTAAAACTGGCAATGAAGCTTACATTTTTAGCAGTTACCTCTAGACCGAATTATTGAGCGCCTTTGTGGCCTTGTGGTAAGGGTCGTTAAGGCTGACAATCATTGGCCCCTCATCACCGTATTCGAATCCTCCCAGAGTAAGAATTTTTCACAAAAATAAGATATACAGCTAACTTACGGATGATCGGTGGTTCGGGCCTGAATGGGCATCTGAGTTGTCAACACCAAGTTATGTACTCATAGAAGGCGATGCTGAACTTTAAAGCACTCAAATAAGCATTCTGAACGAGTTCAAACTTAGACTGGGGAGGAATGTCACGGCACGCAACATGTCACGATTTTTGTAGAAGGTATGCTTGCAGTCAGACGAGTTTAGTCAGATATACCAACTGTTGTTAGCTTTCGGTCCGACTGGTCATCTTAAGAAGACTTATGTCTTTACTGTTTTAGACTCAAGCAATATCAAGATAGTGAACGCACAGAAAAATACAATTTGTGCCAGTTAAAAACACAAACAACTTGGGTTACTACATGAACATCGGTAACGACAAACCACATGTGAAGATAATTACAGTTCGTATAAAGTTCAAAATGTTCCACATTGGGATCAATTTTGTCGGCCACTTTAAAATTCGGCTCAAATTTAAATTAACAATTCGTCCGGTTTACAGATGTATTTTGATACCACTGCTGATTGTTATAAAACTAAGCTTTGAAAACAGTCTCAAATCTCAAGCATCTAATTGGCTGGAATGGCGACCAGTCGCCATTTCAGCCAATCAGATCCTTGAGATTTGAGACTGGTTTCCATTTTCAGTTTTATAATCTTGTGACCAGGGCTTTGCACTTAACCAGCACAACATTACAC
Organism: Corbicula japonica; assembly: GCA_038501625.1. Classification (NCBI taxonomy): domain Eukaryota; kingdom Metazoa; phylum Mollusca; class Bivalvia; order Venerida; family Cyrenidae; genus Corbicula; species Corbicula japonica. Next base: position 58,398 of record JAZAYU010000292.1, read on the forward strand.
CAAATGTGTTGTACATTTAATGAATTTTCAAATTCTGACGCACATTCTGAGACCATTTTGGCTAGCATTTTTTTCATTTGTTTAATTCTGAGACCGTGCACACGTTCATCTAATCGAATTGCTAGGTTATGAGACTGGTGTTAAAATAGATTCGTTACCTTTAGGCCTTGTGACTTTTGCCATCAGTTTTAACACTAAACTTGCATACCAGTCATTACAGTAACTGTATAAGTGTCCAGTAACGTTGAGAGCCAATGCTAACAATAGTGACTAAAGTTAAACGAACGTCCTTTTGGCGAAAAGGGCGTCCATTTAGCGTCATTCGAGCGTTACCCGAACTTCCATGCCTCAGCACGCTCGTGTAACGTTGGTTTATCGTTCTTCGTGCGCCTGTGGCAAGTGAAAACATGCTAATGGTTTTAGCTACAAAATTTACTTTAAATGTAACGCCATTCAATAATTATGTTTGGTCTACGGTCACTTTTTAAGATTGTTTTGGCCGCAAAATATTAAGAATGCTTGGAAATAAAGTGCTGTTTCATTATAAACTATTGACAGAATTTCTTAATACTTTCCTGTCTTCCAATTTCTCATTGTCACACCTACAATAAATATGAGATGATAATCGCGACCCAATTACTCGGTCAGACAACCGTTCCCATCGAGATTTCCGGTACTAGAGGAGTAATTCCTTTCATCATCGTGCTTTTCCTTCTCCGACAATAAAACAGCTCATCGATTTTCAATAGTTCAACGACACCAACATGAACCGAGCGATTTTAATTGATAATGCAAGATTGTTGCGAGTAATTTAGAGAAATCGATGCTGTCCTGTAGAAGTTTACAAAAGGTAACTGTTATATCAACATGTTTTATTTTGACCGATAGATAACGACTAAATCTGTATTATAGATGTGCTCAGCCTCTTTGGGGTATGTTGTGGGTTCCTTACCAATGATGTTTGCATCTTTTGTCTGTCTTAATATGAACATAAAGCTTCTTAGATGTGCAGGTCTTATACATCTGAACAATAAGTGCTAAGGTTATAAAGCCTTAATAAAATACTTGGGACTCCTATTTTTGTAGATCACCAAGCTTTATGTCCACTGAAACTGGCATAATAAAATGTAATCCGACAATTTAAAGTTTGTTTATTGTGCCTTACATAAAGAAGAACGACACTAATTTAAAAATAACTTATGTCAAATTGTGTTATGTTATAATCGTTTGCGTGTTTCGTTTTGTTACGTCGTGTTATGTTACTTTATGTTACCTTTTACGATACGCTAGGTTATGTTACGTAATGTTTGTAGTTTACGTTTTGAAAGCAGAACCAAATACCGTCAACACTATATATTAACATGTTTTCTATTTTTATTAAATTTGGTAATGGAGATTTTTTTCTTTTCTCTTCTTTACATAGTTTACAGTGTATAAACAGCATAGGTAATAAGTATAATCCTTAGATACTTTATGATAATTATATGTCTCATATCTATCTTTTGTACTCTTTAATTCAACTTTTTGGACGTGTGTCCTTTATGTAGAAAAATACATAATTCTGAAATTTCTTTACAAAGGAAAAGAAAATTTAATATTAAACATTTTACATAGATTTATTACTGACTTCCCTTTTGGAAGATGTTATGCAATTGAGATATATATCATGTCATTTAGTCAGTTTTAAAACTACGTTTATTTATAATAAGTCTGTTACTAAAGCTACACCTTATTGAAAAATTATTTCTATATAACAACTCCTTGGAATTGCAAACAAAAAACTTAGTGACGGACAAGTATAAGATGGTTTAGGTTGTCAAATAGAGTATTGTTATAACATTATATTGTTGACAGTTTGTAACAATAGACAGGAATGGGGCATCGCATTTCTCTAAAGGTTTATTAAAGGTAAATAAAAATGAAGTGTAAGAAACATTAAACCTTAGCGAAGATTCATTTCATCGACGCTATAGGAGCTTTAAGCTATGAAAAATACATAGGTATTATACGAGTGTCATTGCAGAAGGTAAAATAACCTTGAATAAATTGAAGATTCCGCACCCAGGCGTGCCAACATATACCCTGGGGGACAACAGACGACTTAACCACAGGATTCATATAACGATCCCATTGTTATGGGACGTCGGCGCTGTCTTTCATTGTTATTGTTCAATTTTATTGTTATGTTTGTCTTTTCTTACACTGTGTACCAAGTGTTTAACATGTGCAAACATATTATGTTATGTCAGCCTATCGTTATACTTAAGTTGTGCCTTTGTACCTATTATATTTTAATGATTGTAACAGAGTTTTGTCAATAATATGTGAATACATACCAATATATTTCTGTTGATCTGTGAAATTGGTGGCCTAGCGACTGCCGGCGTTCCATACATATTAAATGAGGATTCTGTTTTATAGAGAGAACTTTCCGGTCTCTCGCAAATTGACAGTTTAAACTGGAATTCCGCACCCAGACATGCACTTAAGAGGCGGATAGGACAAAGAGCAATCCAATCAACAAGTGCTTTCTCTGCATGATCTACGGCATAGATTTCATACATTGTTTCAGGCACGGGCGGAAACCTGTGTATAACAACTGCTTGCTGGTACTCGAACCCGCGGCGGTAAGGTTCCTATGATTATCAAACAACGACCTCAACCACTCGGCTCTTTCTGACATTAAAGAGTTAAGGCATTGCTCCGTTCTTCATTGTTTTTTCACACACAAAAATAGAAAAAATATTAAAATCTCTCTAACGGCAAAATGCAGCTCAACAAAACACTGCACAAACCAATTTTATTAATATATGTTTAATTTAGACCTACATATGCTAAGAAAAGTTAGAATAGTAAAGAAAAATAGTTAGACCTAAAAGTCCCTAAAATTCTATTTGCATTTATCACAAAAAATTTCAGCCAATCAGATCCTTGAGATTTGAGACTGATGTCAAAACTTAGTTTTATGATCTTGGGCCTTTGTCTAGCTACATTTTCTCTGAATTCGACAACACATGATTTGAAATAACATCATAAAATACCGAACACTTGAACGAATGTTGCTGTAGGTATCGATTTATTTTCGCACTACCCGAGTTTGCGAGAACTGAAGTGTGAAGTAATAATCGGGTTAGGATTTAACAAGGATACGAAAAATATTTTCAAAACTCCTGTAGGGGATACGATGTAAATTAAGACGCGTCATAAACCGGTTATATCATAAGAATGTGGCGAACATGATAAACTTACTGATGTATCCGAATGTAAAAATATAAGTTGATTCGTTTTCGGATACACTCGGATAAACACGATGAGATTAATATAACCCGATTGCGAAACTGTCGAAAGTCTGCTTGCGTTTTTGCTTTAAACCGACAGATTGAACTTTTACCAGCACAATAGGGGGTGTTTTCGTGTATTTCGATATTTAACTGACAAACTATATTAAGTTAACCTTTGGATTTTAGAGAGGGTGTGTTACAAAACGTTGACATTCGTTAGTGAAAAGGATTTTAGTATATTAATATGGTGGTACTTAGAAGTCTAGATTCAACAATGTATGAATGCCGTGTGCTATATATCGGAAGTGCACCGCCAATAGAAACTCTGAAAGGAATAGATGCTCTTCAAGAACCATTGAGACAAAGGTATCCTAACAATTTAGATGATGTTGAAGGCATTGACGCAAACATCCGAGTTCATCCGACTAAACTGGAAGTGATATATACTGCATCCGGTCAAGTGATTAACTTCCCACTGAGTCGGTTAACCATATGCGCTGGGGTTCGAGCAGTTAACGTTGTTGATGGTACTAACGGAGAAAGCTCACGCCAGTTCGTTCCGGTAAATACAGTTCAACAAGACTCCAAACATCCCGCCATCTTTGCCGCCATAATTCGACGCAATAAAGGGAGACAAATCGCTGAATGTCATATGTTTATTTGTAACTCTACTAGAGATGCTCTGCATTTGGTTAACGCCACGGCAACTGCGAACATGGCTTTAAAACAAGGAAAGTCATACCGTAACAGCGATTCATCTAAATACGAAAATGATGTGGTTGTTGTTCGGTCGGAAGTTGTTGACGGCTACACTTCCGGTGCAACGATGAATGGCGGTCACGAAACGCAGTCCTACGAACACGAAACGCCTTCTTACGTCAAAACTGTAAACAATCTTGATTCAGATCACTTCCAAATCAAGCAACCAATGACGACCACGGCAGAACCAGAAACCATTTACATAACTTTCGACAAAGCAAACCTCGTTCCAAAAGGGGACGATTTGATGGAGGTTCGCCACACGCCACGCCAACATAAAATCGAAAGCAGACCAACCTACATCACGGTTCCTTCGCCGAGGCCGTATGTAGAGGTTCCCTCCCCAAGGGCGTATGTTCACGCTAACCAATATTCTATAAGACCGATAGCGGTACCACCGCCACCTCCGCCGCCACCACAACCAGTACTGGTTCCCAGACCACTTCCGCGTTTACCTCCGCCTCCAGCCCCTCAAATGTTTATTCGACCACAGCAGAGAATATATACAAGACGAGTTGTTGCTCCACCCCCTCAGCGATTCGTGTCACAACCCCCAGTTTATTTTCGCACACGTGCCAGATCGGTCTCGCCAATTCAGAGTAGGCAGTTCGAGATGGAAACCCGGTTACCGTCAAGGAAAGGTCAATACCAGCCGAAGTGGCAAGGTGAAAGGCGACCAGAAAGTGAATTCGGCTACCGGATGTCGCGACGCGAGCTTCCATCCCCGCCATTGGTGTACCAGTCCGGGCCGCCGAGAGATTTAAGACAATTAGAAAATATGTTCATTAACGAGAGAGCGTTTTCACGAAGGATAAACGGTGACACTCGAATATCTAGGTCAAATGGTGGATATTACTATCCAACAGCCTACGATTTAAGCGGACCGGTGATGTATGATAGACCGACGACAAAATCCAACCCTAGATATAGCAGCTCATCTGATTCCGAGATAGAGGGAAGAAATAGCCCTGTGCGACGTTCAAGGCGTTGAATGACGTAAGCCGTACAGTATCGGTGTGCATATTTTTACGACGTTCAATGCTATGAGGGACGTAAGTCGTATCGTCGGACATATTTACTCTGCTAAGTATAGTGTAATATGTACCAAAGAAAATAGACTATGTCTTAAAAGGAGTGCAATATATAATCAAAGTGAATTATACATATTGTGCCACTGTGAAAGTGACAATAACATTAAAAGTTGTAATTGACAATTACTTTTATCTAAGTAACTCAAAAGATGACGGGGATTATTGGTTGGACAGCGAATTAATAAGGCTTATGTTTTGGTTATGTGTTTTAATAGAATGCACTTTTCGCAAGCCTAAATTCTACAACTTTTGGCGTGGTGATAATTTAACCCTTAACTTAATAGGATACGGCAGTTATCCATTGGCAACAGTTTAAATCCAGATCAGCCGGCACATATGTGCCATCAGAACAGGATCTACACTGTTCATTTTTTAATTATAAGGTTAAGATTTACCAACAGGCAGTTTAAGATCCAGATCAAACAGCACAGATGTGCCAGCCGATCTGGAACTACACTGTTCGCGCAAGCGATCATAGGAATATATAAGGGGGAAAGGGAATCAGCGTCAATGTTGTAATGTTCAGCTCAAATGTTAGTAAAAATTTTATCGTCATTTTAACAATTCCACGATATATTAATTATTCCACATTTGCAGCATCTGTATAGTGTAAATCATACAACTAACCAGTGTGTAAATCATTTACGAAGCAATATGTGTAAATCATGGGTCTAAACAAGGAATAAATCATGGTACAATACAATGAGTGAAAATCATATAACCTAATAACGAGTGTACATCATAAGACTTTACAATTAGTGTATAATCATTAAGAACAGCAAGTGAATTTTATAGGATTATACACTAAGTGTAAAGCATAGGACTAAATAACGAGCATAAATCATAATTCTATACAATAAGTGTAAATCATAACAGAAGAGACAGCAAGTGTATGTTACAGGACTTTATTATGAGTGTAATCATTGGACTAAACAGACAGTGTTTGTAATAGAACTAGAGTGTAAACAGCAAGTGTTTGTTATAGGTCTAGACATTGAGTGTAAATCATAAGACTTAATAACGATAATAAATTATAAGACTAGAATAAACAATAAGTGTATGTTAAAGGACTAGACAATGAGTGTATACCATTGGACAAACAGACAGTGTTGGTCATAGAATTAGAGTGTAAAGGGTTTAAAACATGGATAAAAATTTGGGACTCAAAAATAACCGCAGTGATAAGAGACAATACAGATGCCAGATCACAGAATCGATTGATCAACATTTATTTTTTAACATAGAAGAAGTTACAAATTCATATATTAATAATGGTTTCTATATATATATATATACACACATTTCATTTTTATTATTGTTATATGTAGAACGTAAACAATAATTTGATAGTCATGTGTTAAAAAGTTTTTTTAGATATGGGTCAACGATCATAAAACTCAAAATAGAGACCAGTCTCAAATATCAAACATCTGATTGGCTGAAATGACCAGTCGTCATTTTAGCCAATCAGATGCTTGAGATTTGAGACTTTCGTAGGTGTATTAATCACCGGAAAAGTAATTACTTCGCCCATATAGCGTATAGACATAACATCATGTTTGGTTTTATAAAATAGAGTATCACGTGACTGTCTGCTTATCCATAAATAAGTTATACATGCTTTCTTTGTACATAAATAACATGTCTTAATCAAAACACTTAATCAGTGTGTATAAACGAAACAGTAGATTTAACAGTAATGATATGGTAATTTTGTTTACGACTGCCATCGTTTGATTGTCAAAAAATCTTCCCCCAAGGTTCATATTCACTAAGCTATCAAGTTACATTGTATTGTGTTGTATAGAAATTTTATAAATATTTGGCAATAACTTTATTAATAAAAATGCAAATGAAGTAGTGTAGTTTGATTGTGAGTACTTGAAAAGGCTGACGGATATCGAATCTTTTGCCACTCCGAACTGCGATATGCGGCAAAATTGCTTAGCGTGTACATTATGGGCGTAACTAAAACAATCAACAATTTGATCAAGAATCAAAATTATAAATGGTACTGTTTTTTCTATTGCCTATAATAACAACTTTTTAAACGCGCCTGTTTACTTGACTTGGATGTTGCCCCAAGTTCACGCTTTACAAAAAATACAATATACATTGTATCCTAATGAGAAACCCATGTTTAATCTTTATTGTTTTTATTAAGAGTTATTAAGGTAAAGAACATTTGATCACCACCACCACCACTACCATCATGATAGTCGTTGTCGTTGTTGTTATCATCATCGTCGTCGTTCTCCTCATTTTAATCATCATCATCTTCATCATCATCATCATCATCATCTTTATCATCATCATCTTTATCATCCTCTTCAAGACTTTAAGATACCTTAACAGGTGAATTAGTTTCAAATATAAATGAAATTCTACTTTTAAATTATTATAATGGATTAAAACTTGCAGGATCAAGCAATCTAAATCGATGAATTAAGTGTATAATCTATGTTTCTAACAAGGTATTAAAGTAAAATACTTTGACCAGTTTTGGACAATAATACAAGTAAACACACTAGTTATTTGAAACCCGTTCAGGATGGATTGAATAGGAATGTTGATACCAAAGTGTCCAAAATGTTTCAATGTTTCAATGCTTAGGTCATGTGTAAATCTTTGGATCAAATTTCCGTGACTGTTAAACTGATGTCCTTTACTTTAGAATAAATCAAGAACTACAATTTTGGGAATCGAAAAATTCAAGTTTACCATCTTTAAAGAAAAACCGCAAGTATAATGGGTGGAGAATCAAATAATCCAAGTTTACCATCTTCAAGCAAAGTATAATGGGTGTATTGCTTATATTACAATACTTGTTAGTAGCATTTTTACGTTTTGTTTACTTTGCAATTGAGAACAGTATGTAACAAATACAGAATAATATAACAAAGTAAATATGTAACTCATTACAGCGGGACCTACCCGTAATTTTTCTAAAACATGTCATATTCAGTGGCGGAGCTAAAGTCAGATGTAAAGGGGGTGCACTTTGTGAGCGTTACTAACAATATACGCCCCTCGAAACAAAACCAGAAAATAGCACCATTAAAAAGGTAAATGGACGTTTTAGATCGTTCCTAAAGGAACAGCTAGTCCGGTAAGGGTATATACTGCATGCTATCCAGTCGAGTTAGAGGATACACTGTTCGCTTTGCAATTTGATCACCGTCTACACTGTTCTCTTTACAATGGATACGGTGTATACTTTTGCTATTAAAACCAACTCATAATGAATATTGCTAAGGGTCTACAGTACTCGCTTTGGGTTTAGTCTGGATCTACTGGTGTTTGCTATTTAGACTAGTCAGGGTCAACAATGTTTGCTATGGAAGCTGGTCAGGATCTTAAGTGTTCGATTTGCAGTATGTTCACAGTTTTGGTGAACACGGTTTGTTATAAATTGCATTCAAGTGAGGTTCTATACTATTCGTGAAATGTGGAAATTTTCTAAAGTACAATGCTTTCAAGGCTAAAGGCCTACAAATAAAATGTTTATAAAATGGTAAATAACGTGTGAATTTGCATGACTTGTTATGAATGAATTTTAAGATTTTTATTTATATTGAAATGTGTTTGGTTGCGATGAGCGCCTTTACTGCTGGCCTCTGTTTTACAGGGCGTCAGATGAAATATCCATCTTCGTGACTCAAATCATGAAAAGAAAACTTTCGTTCCGTTGGATAGTCCTTTTTTACTTAAATACATTATTCATAAAGCTTAATGATCACTGAAAGATTTTATGGGTGTTTAATTTGCTCACTTTCTCTCATTACATCGCACACGTTAAATACGCGTTTGGGCGATTTACCCGAAAATAAATCCCATTTTTAATGGAAAAGTTGCAAATGTCGTTTAGGAAAGACGGCTAAATTTTTACCCTTAAATACAACAACCTATTTCTAAAATTGGCAAACATGTCTACATTTTGTTGTTGTTGTTGTTGTTGTCGTGGCTGTTTAGATAAAGATTTAAAAAGAATTGCGAGCAGCAAAGATAGCAGAGTGCTTAGGGATTTGGGGATAAATTTTATCGGGTAGGGGTGTTTTAAAATATGGATTATGACACTAACAAGAAAGGAATTACTTACATTAAAAAAAACTCTTACTTACTTAGGAACCCTCCTCATATCTCTTGGGTCGGAATAGATGTACATTTTAATATTCGTCTAATTGTTTAACTTAATTATATAACGCATGACTCATAATTCGTCTTAAAAAATCAAGAATAAATAGTAAATTTGGGGCATTGCCTTTATTTAACATCTACAAGAACGGGCCAGTTTTGGTAGTCATTTCATTGTAAGGGAGAGCAAGCAATATAAAATTCAAAGTAAAATCTTTGACGTTGTCTCCCTTGGGTGTCACGACATTGTTAAAATCTCGGCATTCCATTTTTGATGCATTAAGTATGTAAACTAAAATACACACAAGGGAGCAATAATTATCGTGTCAATGAACTAGTTTTTAAACTACAATAGTTATTTATTGATACTTATTCCTTGGAAAGCATAACACTCCTATTGTAATAATTTCCAGGAAAATCATATGGTATCAATTTCGATGAAAAACATCAAATTCTTATAATATCAATTTACTTGGAATCAGGAAGGTCTTATGGTAGCAAATTACATTGAAACGCTTGGCATTCTTATTTTAATAAATTTTTTTGAAAACATGAAGTCTAAAAGTGATGATTCCGTAGAATACGCGACAGTCTTTTGGTTACAACTTTCTTGGAAAGCACGAAACTCTTATGGAAACAATTCCATTTGAAAACCCGAATGCCTTACGGTCACAATTTCCTTGAAAAGCATAAATATCTATTGGTAAGAATTCCCTTAGAAAGCCTGGATGTCTTAAGGTAGCAAACTTTTAAAGAGAGTATAAAAGTCGTGTGGTTACAATTGTCATGAAGCATGAAAGTCTTATAGTGACGATTCCGTAAAATACATGAAAGTCTTTGAGTAACAATTCCCATGGAATGCATGACATTTTGTATGTAACAATTCCCATGGGAAAGCATGACATTCTTTCAATGAAATTTCCCTTGAAAAGCATAACATTATTTCGGTAACAATTCTCTTTGACTTTTTCCGGTAACGATTCCGATGGAAAAGCGTGACATATTTCTCTAACAAATTCCATGGTAAAGAACGAAATTTTATGGTAACAATTCCCATTGGAAAGCATGACATTCTTTCGGTTAAATTTCTATTGGAAAGCATGATATTCACTCGGTAACAATTTCCATGGGAAAGCATGAACGTTTTCGCTACAATTCCCATGGGAAAACATGACATTTTATGGTAAAGATTCCCATGGAAAAGCATGACATTTTATGGTCCCATGGGAAAACTTGACATTTATGGTAACAATTCCCATGGGAAAGCATGACAATCTTTCGATAACAATTCCCATGGGAAAGCATGACATTTTCGTGGTAGCAATTCCTTTGGAAAGCATGACATTTTATGGTAACAATGCCAATTGGAATGAACCCCTTATAACAACAATTACCTAAGAAAGCATGAATGTCTTACGGTCACAGTTCCCTCGGTTTGTAAAAAATTCTTATTGTATTAAGACTCTTGGAAATTCCTATGGTAGAAAACTCTTTTTGAAAGCATGATATACTATGGTAAGAAGTACTAGTGGACTAATACAATGTAGTTTTCTTGGAAAGCATGCAAGTATTATGGTATCGAAATCCCCTGAAAGATAACCAATAATGTCTTGTGCAGTACCCATTGTTTCTTATGTTATGAGTAAAACTGGGCAGAATGCTGTTGATAAAGAAAGGCTTTAACTTAATGCTAGTGCCCTGACAACAGGAAAAATTACGTATCTTGTACAACGTAGGCGTTTTTGCAAAAAAAGCGCTAATTGGCGCACTTGATTCGAAGTCAAGTCGTTGCGTTAAAGTCATTTAAAAATAAATAAATAAATAAATAAATAAATAAATAAATAAATAAACAGATAAACAGACCAACCAAATAACTAACTAAATGAAAAAATATTGTAAACATCGTTTGGATCGAAATCTCAAACTATTGGGGCGTACGTGGCCGAGTGGTTCAGGTTCGAGACCTACCAGGGTGAAGATCTTTCATGTGAGGAAGCTTGCCAGCTAGCTTGCTGAACGTCGGTGGTTCTACCCAGGTGCCCGCTCGGGCCTGAAAATTGTCTGGAGGGGCACCTGGGGTCTTCCTCCACCATGTAAAAGCTGGTATGCCAAATGGGCCTAAGAAGCAATAAGCTTAGCATCTGTTGATGTGCCTCTAATCTATATGAAACTACATGAAATAAATGAAACTACAATTGCTTGTTTCTTAAATGTGTGTTATGAACTACCATCAGGCAATATTTCACAAGTTATGTTCACGTTGTTACCATTTAATTACTGTCGTGTAACAATTATTTATCTCATCAAAATGACAAATTTCGCATCGCAATTGATGGATGTAGGTGGTCGACATGATTTGAAAGGTAACAACAGCGACCGAAATTATCCTGTCCCAATCAACATGGCCGTGAAACAATTGGTAATCGATAACCTACAGGTGTTGTTTCATTATTTTGCGGATCTATAATATTGTAGGTTACTTAAACAGCAGACGATGTACAAAATGTTTTCATTCCGTGTGCAGGACTGTATTATTTTGAAATAAAATTGAAATAAAATCTGTTAAATCGCGATCAGTTTAATTCTCCCTCCGGCGGCCTCTATGCATACTGTAAATTTAGAATCAGCAAAAGAATAGAACCGGTTTTGAATAGAAAATTTGTACGCATGATCGACGGTGCGATCAAAAATAGCAGTATTTACATACAAATTTACGTACAATATGGGGAAATTATTTGGAAGGATCGATTAAAGAAATTTACGCATGAAATAGTGGATTTAGTTGAATAATTTTGTGTTTTATGTTACTCGGATGCTAGAGAACTAGACCGGAATGTGATAAATGTAATTGTGTTGTAGAAAATTCAATAAAATTTGACAGATTGTGAACTTTCTTCTATGCGTCGTTGAGTCCGTGACATTCTACAAATTTTTAGTGTCGGATTTCAGTGTAGCAGAAATAAGGTTGGTCCACTTACGGCGTGATTTTTGGGTAAATTAGACATTTGTGATAAAGATCAAAAATTCACTGGGATAGAATAAATTGGTATATTAGTCGGTGAACAAGTACTTTGGACATGTGGATAAAGTTATAATGGAATAACTCTTCATGCGAAAGGTCGGCAAAGTTTAGATCATAGTTTTAAAACTTCCTGTTTCCAGGAACCAATCACAGAGTATTTAAAATGGTGATTCTTCAGGACCAGACGCCTATGGCGAAAGTGCGAGTGCTATACATCGGAAGTGCTGTGCCCCTGGATACGGCTGTGGGGCTGGATGCCATTCAGGGTCCATTAAAGGAGAGATATCCCGTTGACGATGAGTCGCATATAGAAGGAATCGACGCCATGTTGTCCATTACGAACAGTTGCATACAGATGCAGTATTTGAATGACTCGGACCAGATCGTACAATTCCCGATATCATCCCTGGCACTTTGCGCGGCCGTCAGATGTATTTCAACTGTAAATGGGGCCACTGGCGAAAAAGGGTCCAAGTTTGTGTCACTGAATAGTCCCGAGGCGACGGGAGATAACTCCAAACGGCCTGCGATTTTTACAGCAATGACCCGACGTACCCAGGGTCGTAAAGTTTTGGAGTGTCATGGGTTTATCTGTTCGTCGGCAAAAGATGCTCTAAATCTGGTCAAATGTGCCTCAGTCGCCGGAAAGAACTATAAACAAAATGGAACAGTCAAAAGTTACAAGCCGCCGGCAGTAAACCGAACAATAAGCACAAATGGAACTACAAATGGAGTACACGACCCGCTTCTAGATGCTAGCTTTGATGCACCATTAAACAGGTCAGTTCAAAACGGAATTGTCAACGGTGGGGCGATGCGTCTTATTCCAGGTGAACCAGTTTCACATCTTGTTGCGGGACCAGAATTTTTCGAACCAGTTTCAACACAAGGTTATTTCTATAGCAGTAATAAAGCAGAAGTAAAGAAGTACAACATAGCTAAGCTAGGCGGTGATACACATAAAGATAATGGTAGCATTATCATCAACTCGAGCGAGAGGGTTGGTCCTACTTCGAAACCCGTTAATGGCTACACACCTTCGCCGACAATGCGTTCAGCACCACCTCGTGTCTACGCTCCCCCTGCTCCGATTTACATTCGCACATCACGTCCGGTCTTTAACGGACCTCCACCGCCGCACCATACGCAGCGCCCAATGTTCTTTCGACCTCCTCCTCCTCCAATGTTCGGAAGACCACGATTTTTCTCGCCCCCGCCACCTAGATTTCGACCTGCACCGTTCATGATGCCGCCTGGGGCTCCGCCGCCCATGATGGCTGCACCTATATACGTCCGCCGACCGAGAGGTGGTTCCGCCGGAAGTAGGTCAAGATCAAATTCTTCTGGTTCTCGCGGCTCACAAGATTCGAGATCACGAACACCAACCGGAAGAGTAAATGGTGACGAGACGATACCAAAAGGAATACCAAACGCCGACGAATCCAGTGATGATTCAATAAGAGTTACTAGCGGCCGACCAAGACCATCAACGCCGCCGACGGATTATGACGACAGACGAAAGGGTGAACGGATGAGCCGACGAGACGCCTACGAAGTCAGATATGGCGTCGAACCTCCAGTCCAACGTTACGGACCACCATTTCCTGACGTCATTCCGCCTTACGGCTACGATTATTACGTGCATCCTCCAAGACACGGCGGTTACGCTCCGTTCACCATGTACAATCCTCACATAAGGTCGCGGTCAGTGCCTCCAAATGACCGGCATAGGTCAAAATCTCCCCATAAAAAGGGCAAGAAGAAAAAGAAGAGCAAGAAATCAAAGAGAGCATCCCCTAGGCGTCAGCCGATGTACATGTACAGCCCACGCGACGGCTACAGAAGATACCCCGGACCGGAATATAGTGATGTTTCAAATGACAGTTTTGCCGGGTACCATTCTGAATTACCTCGGGGAACAAGATACCAAACAGATCCTAATGACGGGTACCAGTTCTATCCGCCACGTGACTTCCGGCGCGACGAAAATCAGTATATGAATGAAAGAAACTTTTCCAAAAGTATTAAAGAAGAGACACGCCAATCAATAAGGGGTTCACTAAGGGGTTCCAAGGCCCAACCTACAGCATATGAACTGAACGATGCGCTTAATAGAGGAGGGGAACCAGACAAGATCGAGGAGGCAGACTTTAACATGTACTAGGTGAGTAACAATAGAAATTGATACATCAGTGAATATTTTTTCTGATATTTAAGCAACATTTATGCAAAATTCGAAATATTATTATGGAAAATTGCAAAATATAGAAATTACTAAAAGCACACATTTAAGTATATGTATGCAATATTGCAATGTAACGTGTAAATTGTAGTTAACCATTTCCACTCCACCATAATATAATATGGCATGGGCGTATAGATCCAAATCAGCCAGCGCACTGTTCGCGTTTTGTTCTATTAATATGTTATTTCTGACTAAAAAGCGAACAGTGCAGATCCTGATCAAGATGACACGGATGTGCCGGCTGATCTGGATCTACACTGTTTAATCATCCGAAAAGGGTGTATATATAGAGGAAATGGTTTAAATAGCATTTTAGTCATTTTCGTGTTTTGCATTGATTTAGACCTCTTTATCATAGATATATCAAAACGACTTGAAATATTAATGGCTTATAGATGGTCGTCCATGAACTTTGGGAGGCACCTCAACACTTACTGTCATTCTTAAAATTGATCAATAACATTTATGTAAGATCGATTGTTTGTTGACAGGACTTATTTGCGTGCTTAAGCAGTTATTACTAGACGCTTATGTCCATAAAGAAATCATATGTTCGATTTATATTTACAAAACAAACGCCAATCAACGGTCAGTCGGAGTGATCCTGAAACTTCGCGGCGTGTGAAGAATCCGGGCCCTAAGATCATAAAACTGAGCTTAGAGACATCTTTAATATTCAACATCAGATTGTCAAGTCTCCACTTCAGGCAATTAGATGTTGGACTGATTTGAGACTGGTCTCCATTTATGTTTTATGGTAACCGTGCTAAGAAAGAGCTGAAAGTTTTGGATCGAGAACAAGATCTTATGATTTTCGGATAAATTGTGAAAACTGCTTGCCATAGGTTAGCCACCCTACAGATATGGTAGATGATATTTACCATCAACAAATACCGCGCAAAACCCATCATTGTAGTTTCACATACTCCTATTACATGGGATTAATGAGTAATTGTCACGTCAAAATTGCATTTTTTTTTCTAAACATAAAGATGGGAAAATTATGTAGAGTATCATAATTTTATCCAAATAAACAACATTAAGCATGCATTTTGCTCAAGATTACCGGTATGTCGGAATTTATCTATGTTGCATATGCAGACGGCAATGTAAATTTGGTGTCTCGTGTGATCTTTAAGTTGTAACATTCCATGTCGTGGTTAGATTTTTTTCTATTCTGTGAACATGTGATTGTAGAGTAATAAAGGCATCTCCTTAGACCCAGGTTCGAATCGTACCGTTTCTGTGGTTTAATAAGGTTATGTATTGTAGGTAAATGTAGCATGCGGAACATCGACCACATCCGCAAGCAACGATAGCTTTAAATAGCCACATTTAGAACATATCAACATAAAAGCTATAAAGTGTGATGATTATCTGAATCGCACAACAACCTATAGAAAATCTGGTAAAATTCTTCCGTGTTGTAAAATGTAAATTGTTGATCTAGAGTAATTCTTAAATATATATAGATTTTAATTTATCAGTAATGGCTCAATGACTTCTAATATTCCCCTGCCAAAGAGTGTGGGAAAATTAAAATTCATTTTTCCTTTAGTGGTGCCATTTGCAAAAAAGATGCAAATCACTGGTAGGACTAACTAGTAGGGGATTTTTTTTCATTACGTATTCTTGTATCATTGCTTATTTTTAAGTTGGAAGTGCATGTAGTTCTAGTCTATGCAAACACAGAATTTGCATATGCAAACACATAATTTGCATACGAGGGCATTCCGAAAATTTCCGAAGATCACCGAAAATAGGGATACTTTAATAATTTGCAGACAATGCTCGCGCTTTCAATTTTGTATACACCGGGTTCTTGTAAAACTTCCCTTATAAAGTCGTGTAAGTTCAACGACCGAATTCTGGGAAAAGCTAGACTATCTGACATTAATTTGACATTCATTCAGCGTCGGTACTCTGCGATTTCGAATCAGATTTCTAAAACAGGATAGGGTCGGTCTGATATTGAAATACCTTGGTTCTTTTGTAATATATCGTCACCGAAATTATATCCGCCATCGTATCTCGAGCCCAAACAATATATAATTATCCAGCCCACGACATTTACTTGACATCTGAAATTGCGATATGACACCGGCTCATCTTTCTTAAATAAAAACACCATGTGACGGTAATAAAGGCGTTTCATTCACTGATTCTTCCTAGCAGTCATGTACACATTATTTTTCGGCGTAGCTGTCTAAGCTCACTTTTGACCTAATTTATAAACCAATGTCTAAGCTCACTTTTGACCTAATTTATTAACCAATGAAGTGTTGTAAATAATACTCGTATTATATTATTATGCAGCGGGAAAATTAATTAAATAAACTATTTCGATTGGTAGCTTTTTATACCAGAGAGGCATCTAGCAGGGTGAAGAGGTATCTAGTGGGATTTTTAAACAATTAGTTAGACTGTTTGCAACGATTTTTGCCGTGACGTTTAGAACTTTGCTATTCTCTTGAGTTGAGTGATGTTGAAATGAGGCACACTACAGTACTCGTCATTGGCTAGGATTATTTGTCAAAAAACAATACAGTCACTCTTTTATATCAACCTATACAAAATGAAAGTGAAAGTAAGTGGAAATGCCTTAAAGAAAACGATGTTACTCTTTCACTGTAAAGCTTAAAATTTAAGTAATAAAATCTGAGAACTTGAATTATTGTTATATTTGTTGAGTTTTTAGTTAATGGAAATTTATCCCAGCTCTTTCGTTTACCCGTCTCCTTAATCGGGCAGCTATATATAATATGCTACGCGATATAAACAATGAGTTCGCTATTTAAGTCTTGAAGTCTTCACTAAATATATTATTTTCTTTCAGCAATTGATATATCATCCGATACATTATGTTTTAAGAATAAACACAACCAAGGCCTTTTACAATACGTTTCTTACATAAAACTCATTCTTTAACGCGACTGAAGATTTTACAATGTGCTTACTTGTCTTAAATCTGGCAACTACGTGTAATATGTTACGCGAAAAAACTTCGAGTCCGCTATTATTTAAGCAATTGCACTCAAGGCATCTAAGAACATGTTAGCGTAACGGTTTTCAGCAGATGATTTATATCAAATTGCAATTAAACCATACAGCTTTCATAGAGTAGAAAGTTGCGGTATATTCTAGAATTGTTTCACATTCCTAGGAAATTCTCTTCAAGTTTATAAAGAAAACACTTATAAGTTATAACTCTTTATTATTGTTTATATTGCTCACAATAAGTCTTAAGATCTATACTGAATTTATTTATTATCTTGGTAAATAATACATCCTCTACTACCTTGTTTATTATGTTTAAGGTATTAATAAAGCTAAGACTTTTAAAATCCGTTTTTCATAATTACAAGATTCACATTATATAAACAAAATTAAAATCTATTTATGTGTTCCTTAATTTGTGTGGTATGTAGTTTTGCATTCAAATTCAAGTAATTTTAATAAAAAGTCATTGTGTAGGATTCACAATGAAATGATTTAATTTACACGTAAATCAAGACGAAATGAATAATGCCAGCTATAAACTGCATCATTTCATATACAATCTACGCCGTTTATCTTTTTAAAAGATATTTCTTGTTTATTATGTCCAAAACTGCATCATACTGTTTAACCAGGTCACTTATATATTAAAAAACCACACGTATCTATAGACATTATGGTATAATTTTTAACAGACATTGAATTTGACATCGTTTTGTGTCGCCCTTTCGAAGAAAAGGCGATACACAGGGATCGCTTTGTCCGTCCTTCCGTCCGTTCGTCACGAAAACTTAACGTTGGCTATAACTTTGCCATTTCTTAATATTTCTTCATCAAACTTTCAAATTATATTGCTAATGACAACACGCTAGAGATGATGATAATCTCTTAAGGTCAATGTCATATTTCATGGAGTTGTGCCTTTTTTGTACATGGATTTTTACAAAAAAAACTTAACGTTGGCTATAACTTTGCCATTTCATTATATTTCTTCACTAAAGTTTCAAATTATATTGCTAATGACAACACGCTCGAGATGATGATAAATTAATTAAGTTCAATGTCACATTTCATGGAGTTATGTCCTTTTTTGTACCTTTTCTAAGGTTTACTAACTTTTATCTTTCTCAAACCTGCCTTTTTGTTCTCAAACCTGCCTTTTTGAGCATAAGAAATGCGTAAACTCTTAATTAGTTACGGGGTCGAACCTAACGATGTTGAACACAAACCGCTCAAGCTTACTATAATGGTTTGAAGAGAAATACTATGTGGTGCGCTTTTAAAACTATCTAGTTTCCAATTCAATGATAATAATAAAACGTTATTAGGCATATTGCTGATCTCTAATCAACTAGACCCTATTAAAACGTATTTAAAAGGACCATGGATGACTAATGCGCTATTATGTTTTAATTCTCATTCTCAGACCGGAACTACCCAGTAACAGGTGCGCGTTGCAAATGGAGGTAACTTAAGACAGAATATTGAGATAACTCCGTATATCGGTAGGACCCCATTGGGCTGAAGGTCGTCAAGTCTTCAATCTCAAGCATCTGATTGGCTGAAATGGTGACTGGTCGCATTTCAGCCAATCATAAGCTTGAGATTTGAGTTTGGTCTTCAGTTTTAGTTTAATGATCTTGGCCCTCTGGTTTTTTGTTCTAATAGCAAAATCATGCAAATGTCTTATATCGTTCTTACACAAATTTAACTAAAAGTATTAAGTCTCGCAAATTATACAGATCTATTATGGATAAAAGTAAAATACTTGTACGTGTTTAATGTCGTGTGTAGTAGGTTGCTGTTCTCATTACAGTTTACAACATAGATACTATGATCTACGAAGATAAATTGCTTTATTTTCAAGCTCCATTATAACCGAGTGTAAGAATTAAATGTGTATTAAAATGAGCGTAAAAACGCTTTCCATCCATATCGGAAAGAGATTCCATTTACATTGTCATTAGCGATACACTATTCATCAAATCGTTCCATGATTCTATCACATATTCATCATATCTTTCCATGATATAAGTATTATATCTCCCCCTTTATCAACAATATAGAAATAAGCGGTGTCCCACAAAGAAGTAAATAGAAACTTTTAATGTCTTTTTATTAGGTTGCGAACATCCTTAAATCGTTAAAACTAATCACATTTGCGATTTGTTTCATTTGTATAACTAAAAGGATAGTTTGAACAATTTTAAAGTGCTCTGCAGATGTTACATGGCTGTAAAATGCAAACATGTGTTGGATTTTACGATTTGAAATACCTTAATATTGAAACGAGGTTTTATGGTTTTATACATATCGTAGACAGATGTTATACATACTGGGAAACTGTTGAAAGAATTCATCTTTACGAAATCATCTGTTAAGGAAGCCGTCATACTTTAATTCTTCGCTCGTCCTTTTGCAAAAAAGACCGCAAAAATTAGAATAAATTTTGACATTAATGAAACACGTTGTAACAAAAGTAAACAACGAGGATAGATGGAAACCAAGTTAATGTCTTCATAAACCTACATATTGCTTCAGTGATTTTATAAATTCTATTGTTGAAAAACGTAATGTATTCAGTATTAAAATACCAAGTACAATATAAATGTGAATCTTCAGGCAGGTGGTATCATAAACCTCACAGACGAGGTCAAAGATTAAAAAGGACATTGTGATTTTACATCCTTAGTTAGATGCTGCCTTAAAATTTTACAGTGCAATGAAATATTTGAAATTATGTCTAACCAAACGATAAAAAAAGTTAGATTTTCTTTAGATTGCAGTTTATTTTGAATATCCAAGAAAACACTACATTTGCGATTGGTGTATATCCAGATTAGCTGGTATATCCTTGCCATCTAATCTGGGTCTACCTCAGATGCATCTTGGTCAGAAATAAACTAATAAATCTAAAAGCAAACAGCGTAGATCCCCATCAGACTACCCGAATGAGCCGGCTGGATTGGATCTACACTGTTTGCACATGCGATAAAACCTGCGTATATGAGGTAAAAAAGTGAAATATGCATATCAGGAATCTCCACACTCACAAAACACAGCCTCCCCACGCAGCGAAAAAGAAGAGGGGGGAAAAGAGAGCATGTGTAGCGGAAAATAGGCAGTGATAGTCCCAAAAATACGTGACATAACTATAAATAATTTCTTACAACGTTTTTATTATTTTCCAGGGAGCCAAAGAGCCGTCTATTTACAATGTATTACATGGTGCTTCCAAGAGAGATCTCCAAGATGTCGTCGGCAAACTTCGGGAGAGTCCAAGTGTACCAAACATTTAGAAGACATTTCTGGCGGGAAACGGCTCATCCCTTCTGATAATTATGCGAACATTGTTCATATAAATATATATAAACCTAAATCTCGTATCCGATGCTAGAAAGTATGTATACTGAAATGAAAATGAAACATATATTTCCATCGGCTGTAACGGATTGTTTTGCAAAATGTGCTGTAACTTTAATTTGTTATAATAAGAAAAAATCCGGGTTTTTGTTGTTGTTTTTTGTTGTTGTTTTTACCATAGACCGAAAATTATAGTCCGAAACATCATTTTCGTAAAAATTACTCTGACACTGGGATTCACGCATACATGTGTACTTCTTTTTAATGGGATATGATTATTTACTTCTTTAAAACCTGACATGGTCTGTCACTTTACTTTTTAAAATGTTTACTTTTAACAATGAGATATCCGACTTATATGTAACAATTGACAAACGCGTTTCTTTTTCTGTTCAGTATATAAAGATCTAGTATCATTTGGTCCTTCTTGTCACTATATGTATTTTTGTCACATCGCTCATATGGTGAAGAATTGGTGCCATTATTTTTTGTATTGGTCATGCATTTTGTTATATGTTTACTTATGGATATTTGTTCATGTTAAGATACTATATGAATTATAATCTGTCATGGATTCGTTTTTTATGTAAATATCTTAATTAATATGTTATCTCAGTTGATCGAACAGTATTCCTGTCTTGTATATAAGTAATTAAGAACGCAAATGTAAAACTAGAAACATAAAGGGACTTCTTTTCTTAGTGGAGCAAAAGTTAACTTGGCGAAATGTTTTCGTTCGCGTTTAGTCGCGAATACTTATGACAATACAAAAAGTAGTTCCAGTTTTTAGGTTTACAGTATTATTATTTCTATTATATATCAACATTTGTATCAAGAGATGTAACCTACTAACAATATCATATAAAAGGATATTTTACTAAATGTGATCCGAAAAAAAGAGAGAAATAGAGTGTGTTTATTACTGATGTGAATATTTGAGATATACCTGCGTTTCATTAGAGACGGGATAAACATTAATCTTCATGACAGTTTGTACACATTTCATTTTGAAGATATTTTTTCTGAAAATAAAATGAATCCTTCAAGTCTGCGATAGTATGTGATATGACTGTTTTAATGGAGATTGAAGGAAGCTACTTCGCATGAAACTTCATTAATTATGTAAAAACTTACGTTGTTCATTTCTTTCTACCTACAGAGTGTTATACAATGCTTGTTAGGTGTAAATACTGAATGGTTTCAAAACTGAGTTGTTGACAGGCTGTCAAATTTCAGCTGGAAAAATTATATGTTTTACTTATTTAATGTTTGTTAGCTTAACAAACGAAAAAGGACTGAACAACTTGACCCAGGTAGATGTGAACATCATTTGCATTTCTAACTGATGAAACGTACAGAAATAAGTTGTTGTCAGTTAGTTGTTGGCCAAAATCTTTTCTTGAACTTTTTCAAATGTTTAATTTTTGCATATACATATATTTATGATTTATATAACAATAGTTGCTGTACAGGGAGATAACCGAAGCCATTATAAATATTACAATTATTGTACTTTATTTAAGGGTTTACCACACTCCTCCAAACCACGTTCATCGATAAAAAGAAAATTATCAAAAATTTCAATAATGGCAAAATGCCGTTCAATGAAACTTTGCACAAATGAATTTTACTAATGTATCTTTATTTTGGATACAGTAAGACATGTTAGAAAAGTAAAGAAAAAAAGCTAGACCTAAAATTCCTTAATTTTTTTTACATAAATTCACAAAAACTAAGCGATTATTTTCTTTGTATCGATGAACGTGGTTGGGAGGAGTGTGGTAAGCCCTTAAGTCATTTCTGGGATCATAAACCTATGACATTGTTAAATTACCTATTTCGAGTTAAAACTTAATTTGACGTTAAATGTGTTTCTTTGAAGTCGGTTGTAACTAAGCGATATATCATCGAAACGATTTCAGAATTATGTACGAGCAATTTAGAAATCGCACAGTCGTGAATTTTCTTTATCAATGTTAAGTGCAGACCGTAGACGAACATGCAGTCTAAGAGCTTTTATTTATCAAGTATGCATCTTATAACGATCTATTGTTCGTTTTACAAATTGAAGGTTAAAAACAGCAATAGAAAATATCTCTATAAGCAGAAGATCATATTTCTGATTTTGAATAGAAAACACTTGAAAGGTAATTTGATACGCGGTGACTTCAGACAGAAAATTAAGTTCAACTTTTGTTCACAGATATATAGGCCTTGGATTATGATAAGGAAGGGGTGTAACTTGTGTCTAAATAAGACAGTGTAAAATAGTAAACATGTTTCTGTTAGACTGTTAATTAATTACTTGTTTTGCATTACATAAGAGGCACGCCACGGGAAAAAGTACCTTCGGGTAGTTGACGTCAATCCTTGAAACGACGTCATAAAGTTGAGCAGACGACATTAATTATTATGCAATTCGCGGTAAAAATAACATTTTATTGTCAAAATGTGTAACAAAATAACAGTTTTGTTATGAGAAAATAATAGAAATTCGAAAGTTCTTTCTAAATATAATAACTGTTACAACAAAAATAACACAAAAAATGACCGAAGGTACCTTTTCCCGTGGCGTGCCTCATAATATTTACAAAATGTGTTTGTTTTTACTTATCTATGTATTGTCCAACAATATTGACCTGGCACTTGCATTTGACCCCATATTCGTTAATTTTCGTAAATGTTACGATCGGTAGTCCGGCATCTATTCCAATACTCCACACATCAACGAGGTGTAAATTGAATAATATATCGGTGTTTTCGCTGATACCCGTGTTTATTCAATGACCTTTACGAAAATTAATGAAGTGCCAGGTCAATATTGTTGGACAATACATTCATAAAGACCAGCCCGATAATAAAAACATGAAATATTCATATCAGGGTTGGAGGTTATAAAACTGAGCATGGAAACCAGTCTCAAATCTCAAGCATCTGATTGGCTGAAATGGCGACCAGTCGCCATTTCAGCCAATCAGATGCTTGAGATTTGAGACTGATTTCCATGCTCAGTTTTATAACCTTGGGCACAGGAATTTCCAAAACCAGAAAAAACAGCCTCCCCACGCAGTTAAAACTAGAGGAAACGAGAGCATGAAATTATACAACACAAACAGTTAACGATAAAGAGAACCATTGTGGTTACCGCATTGGAACAGTCAGTGTTTCAAGACCACTATTTTAATGTCCCCTTTCACTGTTTTGCATTAATTTCTACACTGGAATTAAGACCACCTTTCTATTAAGATCACTTTTGTCCACTACCGAAGGTAGTCTTAATGAAGAGGTTTCGCTACTTCAAAAGGTGGTCATTTGAAAAAAATAAAACCATATCGATCTTTTATATGTAAATATAAAAAACAACTGTAATACATCTTCCTTTTAAGCAAACACCTATATAAATTACTTAATTTTCTTAACTCTAAGACTACAATCTGCGCCCGGATGAATTTGTAACTGTACGCTAGTAACCGAGCACCCTTACTTTAAACGGATAGTACTGTTATAAGTTGTTTTTTTTTGTTTGCATCTTTCTTTTAAGTAAACATCTGTATCTATTACTCAATATTCTTAACTCGATGACTTTACAATCCGCGCCCTGATACATTTGTAACTAAACGCTAGTACATTGGCATCCTTAATGTATGTGTAACAGTATAATGTTTCTTTCACGTGTTTCGGGTTCGGATGAGAAACTCTATTAATTTACCCGCTCACCAACTGATGCCCAGCGGCCGAAGTTTTCTATCCAGACAAGAGTATTCTAAATGGATACTTTTTCTTGCGTACCATCAAAGCATTGTCCCGTTTTATATTGTTGATCTTTTAGGTTTTATTTCAGAAGTGATTCAGCTCGTCTGTGTAAGATTCTAACCAAATGTCATATAAATTCCAATGCGTCAGTCGTTGTTAGACGACCGGTTAAACTTTTTGTCTTATCATCCTTGGTTACCTTCCAACTTACAGTTTTGAGTCATAGCATCTTCGTAGTATCATAATCACAGCCTCGTTACCGCCGGTAAAGACAATTCCCCCGTCGGACTGGAGTTTTCCATTCGAACCTCTCATAATTGAAAGATACTTCTTATCCCCAGTAAAGTTAATACCAATCAAATTATTAATTTGTGCAAACTACAAAATGTTGTCTCCGCCAATTGAAAAAGGTTGACAGTATCACGTTTTGAGATTTCACCTAACAGTTTCATCAAGTGGGCTTCAAACAAATAATACTTTATAGATTTCAAAGGTTGAAAACTGTGTTTTAAGTTCAACTGTAACATGCGATCTGTCATCGACTAACTCATTAAATAGAAAAAAACAGGAACTATTAATATCAAAATACACTGACACGATTTAAAAACGCAAAAAGTACTTTAACAGAGGATATATTCCACATAGCCGATGTATAACCATGTATAACTGTGTACTTAACTAAATGTAGTGTAGACATAACAGAAAAGAAAATAACCTTTGAAGTCTTGAGTTTTGCTTAAAGCCCAACGTTGTCTCTCAAGGCGATGACGTTCGGTGAGAGCCTGGCACCGCGCAGGACGACGACAGTGAATCCCACGTTCTCTCAGGCGATTAATCACTGTGTCACGATGTATAGACCGTCCACGATTACCAACCATGGCATTTGCAGTAGCTTGAGCCGTCGCAAAACTGTTGCGTAAGTGACGTTGCCGTATATAATTGTCTTGACGTACACTTGTTACACGTGGCTGACCGGGGCGTGGGCGGTCAGCAGTTGTTCCAGTAGCATTTACACGTGTAACTAACCTTGTAATCATCGAGTCGGCGACATAAAACCGTCTAGCTACCTCTGTTTGCGTAGCCCCGCCGGCCAAAAGCCCAAAAGCTTGGTTCCGTTGTGCAAAAGTAAGCCTCGGCATTTTGCAAACGAAAAATATCCGTAGATTGTGTTTGATTTTCAGAGAGTAAATCAATGTGCCAGTTAACACACAAAAAATCGCATTGATTTTCCGCGTGGCTTAAGTGCACGAGACGCACGTACATTTTGTGAAGGGCGGCTCAAATGCCCGAGAGGTTTACATTTGGCACGACAAAAATTGGTGGGGCGTGAAGGGTATACATTTTATCATTTATGTCCCCAAATATGGTGCCGATCGAGGCTGCAGGAACAGAATAGCTGATGAAAATGCCTTTTGCGTTTTTAAATCGTGTCAGTGTAGGTTGCAGGCTCTATTCAAGAGCAGCAAAGAAAATGCAAATTGCTGTCGACGCCGCCTAGCCCTGGTTTGAGCGCAGGGTTGTTCAAAATTTAATAGGACCGTGAGTCTTGCTTCTTCATAATTCTACAGATCTGAAATATTTTCATATGTAAGGCACTCGTGAAATTTTGTCGTATAAATATCATTTAGTCTGGTTTCCGAGTTCCTATTAGGGTGTTTGCGTAGCTAACAATGGGGCAAGGGCAGGTAATCCAGACTAAATATTGTGCTAAACGCTTTCGAAGGGCGTAACTGATAACAACACAGTCCTGTAGTATAACAGTCCTGTATAGAACTTGAAAGGAGTGATGATTTCCTGTATTATTATCATGAAATTACACCGAGTACACATCTACCCATCCCTTCGGTATTTTCTGCTTCAATGCAATGTCGTATAACTTGATATCTCTATCTCGCCTTCAACTAATATTTAAGATATCAGGCTACGATGTGGAGAAATAAAATATTCACCATGTCATGAACTTCCAAGGAAGGCCATCACCATTGTATAAAAACAACAGAATAACAGCGAAACTGATATCCCCACAGTTCCCAAGGTTATAAAACTGAGCGTGGAAACCAGTCTAAAATCTCAAGCATCTGATTGGCTGAAATGGCGACCAGTCGCCATTTCAGCTAATCAGATGCTTGAGATTTGAGACTGGTTTCCGATCTTAGTTGTATAACCTTCAGGCCTGGTGTACATTTCTTGCATGCGATCAAGGTAAGATGCAAATCAGTTTGCGCAAAAAAGTAATCTGATTTCAACAGTTGTGTCCTTGATAATGTTTTTATAAAAATGTGTGTTTTGCTGTACGTCAATCTGCAAAACGTCAATAAGCCAGTACGAGCTTTAAAAGAGCTTAAACAGGGTGGGGAATCACGTGACAAAAACATGGCCGCCAACCAAAAAATTCTCTTGGTTCGAGGTATGTTTTTACTTGTTTCTCGCTTATTCCTGGACCATTTTAAATGAAATAAACACTAAAGTACCCCGTACACGAAGACAGATTGCATAGTGTATTCCAAATTTTGCCAGCTTTTGTAGTTTATGCGGTATTTTGTGTACAGTGTTTGGCAGCTTGCACTGCTCGGTGATAGGGTACACTTGGATCTTGATGAAATCGTTCTTCTGGCAAGTTTTCGCAAGTGAGCTGATTGTTGCATGAAAAATGTGTTATATCCCGACAGACTAAATGTTACCGGTGCAGACATATCCAGTTTCTGTATGCAACTGATGTAAAAAACGCAAAAATGGAAAATGATTAGGTACACTGGCCGGGACGTTGGAGATAGGGAACACTTGTATTTTTGAGAAACAAACTGTTTGCCAATCCGAGCGATCAGTTTGCGAATAATCCAAGCGAGTCTGTTGTTGTTGTTGTTGTTTTTTTTTAAAAACATGGATATTTTGTTTCCTTTGTTTAAATTCTCATGATCAGCTACGAAGTTTTTAGAAAGAAGTATTATTTAACAAAACAGTCTTGCTTAGCTGGAAATGTAAATCTTTGAAACGTTTGCATTTATGAAAATAAAGACTGGAACAGATATCATAATTTGTAAAAGCAGATTTTCTGAAGATTATAAATAAAATAGAGAACATGCGCCAGAAAACACCATATGTGCGAAATCATGATTACAGTTAGAACGTTTATATACAAAACACGAACTTTTCCAGTTTTAGTGTAATATAGTGTAAAAACAAACCAGGGCGTTTTGTTTGCAACATTAGATTGAAAATTCGATTTCTGAGTATTAAAACGACTTTCGGTTTCCGCAATCTCAAAAGAGTTGATATTGAAATGTGTTTTTGTCTTTTAGTCATGAAGTAATGAATCTGGACACCGGTAAGATATTAATATATTTTATACAGGCGAGATATCCTATAATAATGTACTTTATATTTGAAACCTGGTGAATTATAAGATAGTATATACATTGTTATAATAAAAATTATTTTGCAGCAGTTAGCAATAAATATCAATGCGGCTGTTAGAATATTTACTTAACAAACTCAAATGCTTTGATACTTATTATAGTTTTATATAAGCATGTTTTTCGGGATATGATGACAGGAACCCACATTAACGAGCAGGCACTATTAGAGACAGTCATAAAACGACTGTGATTTTCCAAAAGCAAAGTCATTCTGAAACTACATTAAATTTTGTAATTTAATTTAAAAGATTTTCCTTCTCTTGATAAAAAAGTCGGGGGACGTTGATTTGATTAATTAAGTCGTAGAAGCTTAACCTCCGTTTTGTAGGCCTTAGCTGG
This sequence comes from Corbicula japonica, assembly GCA_038501625.1. Taxonomy (NCBI): domain Eukaryota; kingdom Metazoa; phylum Mollusca; class Bivalvia; order Venerida; family Cyrenidae; genus Corbicula; species Corbicula japonica. Next base: position 86,798 of record JAZAYU010000292.1, read on the forward strand.
GAAGATTTGAATCTTTGAAGTTTTCATTTTTCATTTTTATTTCTATTTTAAATGTATTAAAATATATTATTGTTAAAATAATACTTTTGCCAGTGTGATTTCAAACAAATAAAAACTGTTTCATGATGTTTTTTGTTATAAAGCTTTGTAAGAGCCTATAACTTTCCCTAAGCTGGTTAATAAACATCTACAAGTAAGTTTCTGGTGTGAAATCTTTTTCAAGTTTTCTTAAATAATATGTTTGTTTTTTCGTAGCTGCTGAATTAAAATAGAATTTACAATCCATATATTTTTCTTCAAATTTCATGGGTAACATAATAAAAACCTCCATAACTCCAATATGTCCCAGAGTGCAAACAACGCAAAATGAATCGGGGACAGACAAGGCTTTTCAGAAAATACTTGTTTGTAAATGTCCCAAGAAGCATCTTCCCAGCCAGTGGCCTACAACACGGAGGTTACGCTACTAAGACTTTGTTCTTGGGGCATTTTATTCCATTCATAAGTCAGTGCTTGTCGAAGCTAAGCAAGATTTTATTGTGGCTGACCACGGGAATAAATGAATTTCTTCCCCCAATCCCTAATGTGTTGATCGGCGACATGTCTGAAGACAAGAATAGCTAGTCTAAAATATGATGTTGTTTTGTTTTAAGAAAATGAGTGTGAAAACAGCTGCCTTTCATGCTGTAGATTACGCATACGATTCTAAACGTAAGAACGGCAATACAATAAGCCGTGGCATTAATACAGATTGGCACAAAGCCTTTAAACATGTTTTACTGTGTATCGGTCGACTGCTCACACGTACATAGCAATAAAATTGCGAGATTTTGATACACGTTTAAGTCAAGTGCAAAGTGTGGAATTTAACAAGTCACGTGCATCATGACGTCGATACTTTAAATTTCGTAAGTCTGGTTTTCAAGACTTTACTCTGCTTGAGGTATCAGATCTTGTAACAATGGAAAAATCTTCAAAATACATGACATTAAAATCTACATTTTTAAATGTACTGAGTATATAAAATTTTTAACTGTAATCATGCTTTCTTGCTTATTATTTTTCTGGCGTATCATATAATTCTTAACTTTCACTGAAAATCTGCTTAATACAAATTGTGGTATATTTTCTAGTGCTTTGTTTCATAAATGCAAACGTTTCAGAGATTTACATTTCTAGCTATTCAAGACTCACCTGTATTAAATAATACTCCTTTCTAACAACTTCGTAGCTGATCATAAGAATTTAAACAAAGGAAACAAAATATCCATGTTTTATTGAAGAGAAAAATACAACGGACTCGCTCCGTTTCCGATCTGATCGCTCGGACTGGCAAACATTTTGCTTCTCAAAACAATGCAAGTGTTCCCTATCATCAAAGTTGCGGCCAGTGTTCCCTATCATTTTCCATTTTTGCGTTTTTTACATCAGTTGCATACAGAAATTGGATATTTTTGCACCAGAAGCATTTTTCTGTCGGGATATAACAATTTTTTTATGCAACAATCAGCTCACTTGCGAAAACTTGCCAGAAGAACGATTTCATCAAGATCCAAGTGTATCCTGTCCCCGAGCAGTGCAAGCTGCCAAACACTGTTCACGAAATACCGCATAAACTACAAAAGCTGGCAAAATGTGGAATACACTATGCAATCTGCCTTCGTGTACGGGGTACTTTAGTGTTTGTTTCATTTAAAATGGTCCAGGACTAAGCGAGAAACAAGTAAAAACTTACCTCAAACCGAGAGAATTTTTTGGTTGGCGGCCATGTTTTTGTCACGTGATTCCCCACCCTGTTAAATACAGCGACACCTTTCTATAAAGAATGGATCAACGTGGTTTTTATAGTGGGGTGGTCTTATTTTTGAGGCAGAAAATAGTGCTAAGCTGAAAAAAGGACTTTGAAAAGTGGTCTTATTGTGGTGTTGGTTTTAATTTCAGGGTGGTCTTAATTGTGGGAGGTGGGTGGGGTGGGAGGTTGGGGCTGGGGTACTGCATACATGTACATAGTCAGGTATCAAATTAATGAATATTCAGTATTCGATCTCAAATTTAGGAAATATTAATCATTCGGTGTGGTTGGTGGTTGCTAATCGCTCTCAAGCATACCTACTCAGCAATGTCCGGCAAGCTTCGGATATAGACCTTGTTACGGAATTCCGATAGCAGTTGCAGTGGAACTGTTTGTAAATTATTTTGGAGAAACTTGCAAAGTTGTTGTCTATAAAAAACTCATTTTCGAAAATAACCAGTAACAAAAGATTTAGTGTTTAAGTAACTTAATGCAAATGATATGCGAATGAGAATTCGTACTGAATTGAAAATTTGGTTTTAAATAAACAGTATATTATCAAGAAAATAAATTTAACAAAAAAACAACAACAAAACAACAACAAACAAACACGTCGCCAGGTGTGTTATTGAAAAGAGGGATGAATTTAACACTGGTTATGTTACTTTCTAAAAAGTAACTGTTACTTTGGACTTGAATGAACAAATGATGTTTAACTTAAAGATGAAACTGCAGTGTGATGAAGAATATGTTGGCCTTGGTTTCCCACAAGAATCCGATATTTTGACTTCATGAATATCTTTTATTTAATTTTGCTAAAAAGTAATTAAAGCGATTTAAATCGGATGGTACAATAATAAATAAAGACAATACACCAGTGCTGAAGGTTATAAAACAGAGATTAAAAACCAGTCTCAAATCTCAAGCATCTTATTGGCTGAAATGGCGAGTCGCCATTTTAGCCAGTCAGATGCTTGAGATTTGAGACTGGTTTCCATTCTCCGTTTTATAACATTGGGACAACGGTTCGATGCAGGATTTCTAGGAAGGTGGTTCGTCTGTGACAGTCTTAGAGAAAATACATGATAACTCTGGCCAAATTTTTCATGAAAATTATTTATTGCAGCACAAAATGGGGCTGCAAGCAACTCTTTTGACCTCATCTGGATCTGCCCCTCTACTCACATTCAAACGCGTTTCGATTCAATCTTTAAGTTAATATCACATCATTTCGCAGAAGTTTCATCATAGACTTTTTGTTAAAAAGTTGGGGTGATTATAATAATTTAATGTTAAAATAAGGGTCTAGTATTTTGCCCTTTACTTAATAAATACGCCTTGACTCCCATTCGCGAACAGTATCGATTCAGAACAGCCTGCATATTTGTGCCGTCTGATCAGGATCTACACGGGTCGCTTTCTTTGTTAAATATAACCTTATGAATCTAAAAGCGATTAGACGGAACGTATGTGCTGGCTGATCTGGATCTACACTAGTCGCCAATGTGATAAAAGGCATACATGTGGAGTAAAATGGAGAATATCCTTTAGTCAAGATGTTACACAGAAAATACTTCTAATTATTGAAAATAATGTTATTTGATGGCCATCATTCATATCAATTAAATGTCGAAATGTCGAAATCAAATCTTTGAAGACGATTTTCTTCGGTCATCGAAAATAACTCATATTTTTGCGCAATCATTTGTCAAAGTTTTTGATGTGTTATTACCGACAATGAATGATAGCATTGTTTTTATTAACCGATCTGCTCTCTTAATATTATGTAAACAAGCGGTTTTTGCGGTAATTAATTTCTACGGGCGTTGGTCGCTTGCTGCATATTTCACATTTTTGCAAAAAATAAATGTGAGAATGCATTAAAATCTATATTTTAAACGGATATTTTTTGACGTTTGTCAAATTGAAACAATTGCCGTTTGTGGTGAATCAGGATTGTTATTTGCTGAATAAAGAGGGGCGCGCACAGCGTAACCCCCACCTCCATCCGGCTAAACAAGTTAAATCCAACCAGTGCTTAAGACCATCTGTAATCAGATGCGTGAATTGTATGGTTGTAAAAACATTCACTGGACAATTACGCTTTGAAATTTGAAAGGTAACAGATCTAAGACATGACACTGCACTTGACCGTGACATTTGACAATAGGTCAAGTTCTTCGACACAACACTGCATTGATCTTGCCATTTGAGAAACGGTCACAGTTCTTAGACGCTATAGCACATCGACTCTGACATTTGACAACAGGTCAAGGTTCTTTGTCAAAACACTTTGCAATAACCTTGCCATTTGAGAAAAGGTCACAGTTCTGAGATTCAACATTTGGCATTGAACTTTCCATTTGAGAAAAGGTCACAGTTCTTAGACTCAACATTTGGCATTGAACTTTCCATTTGAGAAAAGGTCACAGTTCTTAGACTCAACATTTGGCATTGAACTTGCCGTTAGAGAAAGGTCACAGTTCTTAGACTCAACATTTGGCATTGAACTTTCCATTTGAGAAAAGGTCACAGTTCTTAGACTCAACATTTGGCATTGTCCTTGCCATTAGAGAAAAGGTCACAGTTCTTAGACCCAACATTTGGCATTCAACTTGCTATTTCAGAAAAAGTCACAGTTATTAGACCCAACATTTGGCATTGACCTTGCTATTTGAGAAAAGGTCACAGTTCTTAGACCCAACATGTGGCATTGACCTTGCTATTTGAGAAAAGGTCACAGTTCTTAGACCCAACATTTGGCATTGATCTTGCCATTTGAGAAAAGGTCGCAGGTCTTTGAGTAACACACTGTGTCACTAAAGTCAACAGATGTGTAAAGTTTTTCCTTAAGCCTGGCAACTTATAATCTAGGTAAGGATGGGCAAGGCAACTGACGCTCTGTGATTGGGGACACAACAACACAAGTCGGATTACATGGTTTGATTTATAATTTTCTAATTCTATACATTTGTCTTGCACAATAAAATGTTGTTATTTTACAAATGTACAATGCATAATAAAATCAGATCAAATATACACTTTTGAAAGGAAGTAAAGGACAGTTTTAGACTATTACTTAAGTCAAGAGTGTCTAATCTATTTATTATGCAATTTAATTAACTACATGCAGTATACAAAGTAATGTTGAACGCTTTACTACATAAAATATTAATTTTATGGCAAGGGCAAACAGTGTTGATCACCTGCAGTACCATCTGAGCTAGATCTGCACTGGTCGCTTCTTGGTCAGAAATAACTAAAAGCAAACAGTGTAGATCTTGATCAGACCGCAAAAATGTGCCAACTAATCTGGATCTACACTGTTCAGCCAACGGATAAAAGTCGTACTTATGGAGTAAAGGGTTAAAAATGGACATTTTAAGAACATCTAGAATAAGACATGTTCAATTATGTCTGATTATTGTTGGAGTATTGAAATTTAACAGCATTATTGATATTTTTCATCCTGATAAATTCTGATGCATGATTTTGTTAAAAATGATTAACTTAAATAAGATATCCCTCTATGAAAAATTGTGATACTCATATTTGTGCCAGTCTCTGACATAATGACCCTTGCGCTACATTAAAATGCAATGTTTTATATCACATTCAAAGTAAATTTTTAATTATTCATATGTTAATGCTAACTTCTTATTAAGAAAAACATTTATTTCAATTCAAAATCAGAAACAGGTATAATTCAAAATAAAATTGACAAGCATTTGATGAAAGTTTGGGTAACAGACTGGTATAGATCCATTTGTGCTGTCTAATCTGTCTGGATCTATACTGCTTGATTCTTGGTCAGAATTAAACTGATAAATCTAAAAGCAAACAATCCCGACTAGACAGCATGGAAGTGCCCGCTGATCTGGATCTAGACTGGCTGCCATGGAATAGAAGCTATAATTCATGGAGAAAAGGGTTAAATTGTACAAGGTCACCTGCCTTCAACAATATGACAAATTTTGGGCCTGATTAAAAAAAAACCCAACCAAGATCCATGTACATAAATTCTTAACCCTTTCCTGTACAGACACTTAATTGCTTGGGCGAACAGTTTAGATCCAGATCAGCCGGCACATCCGTGCCGTCTGATCAGGATATAAACTGTTCGCTTTTTGATTCATTAGCTTATTTCTGACCAAAATGCGACCAGTGCAGATCCTGATCAGACAGCACGGATGTGCCGGCTGATCTGGATCTACACTGGTCGCACATGCGTAAAAATGCGTATATATTTAGGAAAGGGTTAAACACACACCCAAAGCAAAGTTGTGAACAGTGAATCTTTGTATGCGGATGTCTTAATAGTTTAGGTAAATATAACATATCATAGAGAAGGGCATACCATGTTTACTTATAAAATCTAATAACTGAATATCAACATTGATGAAATAAGTAAACAAGTCATTAGGACAACCCAGTATTGCATAATAGGACTTGAAAATCAAACTGTAGATAAACTTATGAATTTTGTTAAACACTAGTGTTTGTACAATACTTCATTTATAATAAAAAATAAAAAGGTACATTGATTTGATATTCATGTACATAAGTAGACTGCTAGGTATACTTCAATATTCTTAATTAAAAATACTTAAAAGCATATCTGTTAACCAAATATGGCTGTTTTTCATTGACAAACAGTGTAGATTCAGATCAGATCTGATCTGGATCTACTCTGTAAACATTTTGATTTATAAGTTATTTCTAAAAAAGAAATGAACAGCTTAGATCCTGATCAGACTGTATGGATTAGTCAGCAGATCTGGATCTTCACTGTTTGCAATGAAACAGATTTATATGGAGTAAAGGATTAAGCTCAGACAGAGGCCCAAGGTTATAAAACTGAGCATGGAACCAGTCTCAAATCTCAAGCATCTGATTGGCTGAAATGGTGACCAGTCGCCATTTCAGCCAATCAGATGCTTGAGATTTGAGACTGGTTTCCAATCTCAGCTTTATAACCTTCAGCCAGAGTCTCCTAACTACTAGAATTTTACAGAAGGGTCCTCACACATAAAAATGTTGCACTTGAATATCAAAAAGAAAAAGTTATGTGCTTGAAAATTCAAAATCTGTAACAAATCTTTGTTGCTACTTTACTTTCATTGATTAATAATAATAAAGTATTTACTGCATCAATGTACCTTAGTTATCAGGCTTGTATCAGAGTGCTGTCCCTTTAACCTTTTCCTCCATATTAACACATTTTTACACATATAGAGCAAACAGTGCAGATCCTGATCTTTACTGTTTGCCCACGCAATAGAGATGTGTTTATGGAGGAAAGGATTAAACCTTCACTCCATGGAAATGCATTATATCAAACGGTGAATGGTGTACTTCCTGATCAGCCGGCACATCCTTTGAAGCTAATTTGAATCTACACAGCTGACACATGTGATATACGTCAAATTTAATGATTAAACACTTTTACTCAAACAGTTAAAAATTCCATTTTTATGGCACATTTTTCTCCACAATACCCTGTACACAAATTTTAATTACATCAACAAAGCACATTTGTATATAAATATGACAGACTATTGGTTACATGTACACAATTCTTAACCCTTTCCTCATTTGAAACACCTTTATTGCATCGGTGAACAGTTTAGATCCAGATCAGCCGTCACATTTGTGCCGTCTGATCAGGATTTAAACTGTTCGTTTTGTTATTTGATAAGTTATCTCTGACCAAAATGCAACCAGTGAAGACGGACGTGCCGGCTGATCCGGATCTAGACTAGTTGCACATGCAAAAAAAATGCGTATGCATGGAGGAAAGGGTTAAATAAACAAAGAGGTTCAATTTGTTTTTATGAACAACCAAAATATTGACACGTGAAAACAGCATTTAGTACATTTTTGTTTTATGAAAAGTGGTCAGTGAAAGAATTGTTTTTGACAATAAAATGATTTGCCTTCTTGGTCATTTTGGAAAAATTGTAAATTATGCTGTCTTTGTAAGGTTTTAACTCTTAACTCTAAAGATACAGCTTTATTGCCTGGAAAAACAATGTAGATCCAGATCAGATGGCACAGATAATCTGTGCCATCTGATCAGGATCTACCATGTTCATTTTTAGATTCATTATGTTATTTCTGACCAATATGTGCCCAGAGTAAATCCAGATAATTTTAAACAGATATGCCAGCTGATCTGGATCTAAACTGGTCACAACAATTATCTGTTAAAACCATATATATGGAGTAAAACGATACTAGGCAAATTTCATAGTTTGAGAAAACGCACAGCAAAAATGTTTATGTCATATAAATAAGTATCTCTTAACTCCTAAATTTATTTCCATAAACAATAAAACAGTCATAAATAACACAAAGTTACAATTTATGCAGAAATATTACAACCAGCAAAATTTAAAGAGACAGAAGTAGTTCCCATGACTTTGCTGACCTCTTACAATTTAATACTTTAACAAAAATTTCGCTTTAAAACACCTACGTGTTAACATCTACATGTATAAAAGGGTTTTAAATCAAATTCTTTATCTAAAATGTACCAAAGCTGTTAGGGCAAGAAATAACAGGGGAGGTAACATAACTTATGTTTGTCAAATAGGCTTTAGTACACAATCAATGACATTGGTGCATAATTAAAAATAAAATTAACTAGTATCTTTATAAATTTTCAATGTTTCATTTGATTTAGCAAAAACCAACATTCACCTAAAAATTGGAGCATATTTCACCATGGGATATGGCTTTTATCCATAGGCAAACAGTGTAGATTGTGTTCAGATGGCATGTTTGTGCTGTCTGATCAGGATCTTCACTGTTTGCTTTGAGATTTATTAGAGTAATCTCACCTTTCTGCGACCAGTGTAGATTTACATTAGACTATACAGATGTGCCAGATGATCTGGATCTATACTAGTCGCAGATGATAAAAGACTTGTATATATAGAGTAAATGGTTGAAGGTGCATCTGTAGGATACACTAATGTGCGTCTACACCTTGTACTTAAACCTGTACCATATGATTGCTTCACCTGAACTTTAAAAGCTTGACGATGATGTCAATAAAATTCTAAGTTGTTTCAATAATACTTTTCAGTTTATTTTTCAATGAGTCAGGCTCTTCTAAGTCATCATCCAATTCTGACCAAATATTAGCAAGTTTTGTTTTGACATAATCATCTTTAAGCTCCTGTCGTTTCCGCTTTTTTGGGTCCCAGCCATTCTTAACTGCTTTCTGCAACCTTCTCCTTAATTTCATCTGAGATGGTTTTTCAAATTCAATATGTCTATTGAGTCTTTTCTTTCCAAACACTTCTTCTGGATTGCTTGGACTTTCTAACACTGTCTGCCAAGGTTTCTTCTCTTCAGGTTTTACAAAGTTCTTATTCCTATAAATTTTCTCAATTTCTTCATTGGTTTCCTCTTTAAACTTTCTTTTCTTACCTCGCTTAGAATCTTCAACTAATGTCATGTCAGGACTAAAGTCTCCACCCATGTTATCAGAGTCATCAGGACTTAACATTTGGATTCTTAAAGTTGCAGCATCGGCAGACTTCCTTCGTGCCCTTCTCCGAACATTATCTTGAACAGTTTCATCATTTTCACTGTCTTCAACAATATTCTCCAAATGTTCCTGAGAAGTTGTTATTTCCCCAGCTTCAGGTTTACGTGGTCTTCCTCTAGCTTTAGGCTTTGGTTTATATTCAGGTGATTCTAGATTTTCATCATTTCTTTCTTCAACACATGAAAGTGTTGATGGTATAAAAAATTCAGCAGATTTTCGTCTTCTGCCTCTGGACCTTGGTCTGTCTTCTGGTAGTTCTAAGTTTTCAACAGTGAGTTCTAGTTCTTGATTAACATGACCTTTTTCCTCAAGCTGACTCCCATTCTCAGATGATTCTGGTGTTCTTTCCATAGCTTCTAGTCTTTCTTCTGGCAAATTCATGTCTGTAGTAGTTGTATTTTTTTCTGTTTCTTTATCACCAATATGTTGATGATCTTTGATTTGCACTTTTGCCACTTCATTTGTTAATTCAACCAGTTTATGAGATTCATTAAATCCATTACTTTCAATATCATTCAACTCTTGCTGATTCTCTACTAATTCATCTGTTGGCTCCTCAACAATAACATCATCAGGTGGTTTTCTTAAATTTCTCTTCAGTACTTCATTCATATTAGCAGATTTCCTTCTGCCTCTTCTAACAGTTTTACTAGAAGGCTCTTCAGGGGCAGCCACCTTTCTATCTTTAGCGAATTCATTGTTAAACTTTTCTTTATCGTCGAGTTCCTTCATTCCTTCCTCTAAGTGAATGTTTTCCAGCATGGTTTCGCCTAGCATGGTATTTATTCCCTTTTTGTTTGATCTATGTGTAATGCCCTGTAAAACATTGGAAGTGCTACCATTCTCTTCATCTTCAATTTCTAATGCTTGCACTCTTTCAAGAATTAGACCCTCATCAATGTGCTCTTTTACCCCATCAACCTCATCAGATCTAAGCTCATGATTGTTTTCGTCTGTTACTTTCTTTTCTGCAGTCAGAACTTCATCATTCAATGCATTATTATTCCTTTCATTAGCTACAGCATCACTGTCTACAACATTAACCACACCTAGGATACCAAAAGACCTTCGTCGACTTTTCCTTCCTTTTGGAAGCACATGATTGTCATCACCTAATTCTTCCCGTTGATTTATAATGTGTTGATTTTTCTCCTCTTTACCATCATTGTCATTTGATTCTAATGTAAGTTTTTCAGATCTACTCCTTTCACTGTTGTTACTTTCCTCTTTCCCATCATGTACTGTATCAACCCTAAGTTTTTTATTACAAACAGTATCCAGTTTTTCATTTACACAAGTATTCTCTCTGTCTTTATGGTTTGATACATCCAAAGCTCTTCGTTTCTGTCTCTTCTTTCTTTTATCATTTTCATTAGCAGATAGCTTGTTTAAATTCTTTGACATACTGTTAATGTTGAGATCTTTGCTAAACAAACTCTTTTCTTCCATGTTGTTACTTTCACTTTCCTCCTCTTTGTTTTCATTAACAACAGTCATGTTTGTAAATGCAGAATCAGACTCCCCTACATCAATGATAGTTGATTCATTAAAAATATTGGTATTTATTCTGTCTAATGCTTCTATTGCATAAACATCATTTCTTCCTGGAAGATTTGCATCTTTTGATACACTACTTGTGTCATTTCCTCTATTTTCAACAACATTTTCTTGAGCAGCTTTGGATGACTTCTTTGTTGGATTCAACTTTATCCCAACATTGCTGGTCACTTGTCTAGTTTTTGCACTCTTTGTTTTCTCTGCATTTTTATCTACAGTAATTGCTGGCAACTTTTCTGTCTTTTTTATACAATGAGGTTTTGGTTTCTGAGTGCAAGTTTTGGATAATTTTCCATGGTTTTTGCTTTGCAAATCATTTTCCATTTTTTTCACTTTCAAGCCAATTTCCATCTTTTTTTGCATCTTCAATGACTGATTTTGAACAACTTTATCTTTGCCTTTATTTATTCTTTCTGCATTATTTGCACCACTTTTTCTCCTCGTTTTGTTTGTTGAAACAGAATTATCACCTGTTTTACTTTCTTTGTTTTCTTCATCAAGTGAACTACTTTTCTTTGTCTCTATTTCATCAAGCCAGTCACTTTTCTTGCAAATTTTATCAAGATTGTCAATTTCCTTGTTGTCTTTGTTTTCTTCATTAGGTGAAGATAGGTTTCGCTCAATGTCTTGGTGTTCTTCATTTATTGCACAACTGTTAATTATGTCTTTGTTAACTTTATCAAGTTCACCACTTTTCCTTCTGTCTTTGTTAACTTTATCAAGTCCGCCACTTTTCCTTCTGTCTTTGTTAACTTTATCAAGTCCGCCACTTTTCCTTCGCTCTTTGTTGACCTCAGTTACACCACTTTTCTTCTTATCTTTGTTGATTTCATCAAGTGCACCACTTTTCCTACTCTCTTTTTTGAACTCATCAAATGTACCACTTCTCCTCTCTTTGTTGACTTCATTAAGTCCACCGCTTTTCCTTCTCGCTTTGTTTACGTCATCAAGTACACCACTTTTCCTTCTCTCTTTATTAACTTGATCTACTTTACCGCTTTTCCTTCTCTCTTTGTTTACTTCATCAACTGAACATTTCAAAATTTCTGTTTCAGAACACTTCTTTATCTCTTGACTTATTTTATCTGTTTCATTGTCTGCCAGGCTTAAGCACTTTCCTCCATTCTTTTGAAGTTCATTACTCACAGCATTAAATGTTTCATCAAATGTTTTCCTATCTCTTCTCTTTTTAGATGACCCTATAGCGTTTAACTGGGAAAGTCTCATATCTTCAGCATCTATTGCTTTTCGAATAAACTTGCAATGATTTACTTTTTTGTCACTTCTCATCACTTCAATCTCATCAGAATCTGAGTTTCTCATTTCATAACAACCCTCTTCTGCTACAGAAACAACACTTGTGTTTACTTTATCAACTGTTAATTTGTCATTGCTATTCAGTTCATTTGCTACTAAATTTTGACAATTATTCTCTATCAAAGCAGCAGCTCCAACACTGCTCTTTTTATCTAGCACTGAACCAGTTAAATATGAAGGGCTAGTCCTCACAAAATTTGCAACTTTTCCAGCAAATGCTTTACACAAATCCATAAATCCTGGAGAACTTTTACTTCCTTCTTTATCATTATTTAGAGGTGTGGTATCGATGTAAACATTTTCGTCAACAACTAAGTTTTCTTTATCTGACAATGATAAATCGGCTATGTTTTTAGATTCTGGAGATTTTGGATTGGTACAGTTCAAGACATTCATGTGGTCTGTCTTATTTTCTTTACTTTCCACTTTCCCAGAATTCTTTAAATCCAAACTGGATGAAACAGGTTCATGAAATTCAAGATTACGCTGTCTTTGTTCATATTTATCTTGATGACAGTTGGGCACAATATAACTCTCCTCTTGGCTTTCAATATAACTTAAACTAGATGGTGACATGGGAAAATCAGGTGACATTGATGATGGAGAAACTTCAGAGGTGTTAGCCATAGCTGGTGACTGGAACATGTTACTCTGATTAGAAATATTTAAACCATTGTCCATGTCAGTTGCTTCTGTTATTGTATAAGTATTTACAAATAACTGGTTTGATTTATCACAGTCCAAAGCATGTTGATCCAATGATGATTTTTCAGCAGCTTCAGACTGAGGAAAAATAATGTTCTTTAGCATTGACCGAGGACTTGAATAGTCATTATGTCTCTTGCAATTACCAGGAGTTCTAAGGTCTTTGTTCCTGTCTTCAAGTTTTGTCTCTGAATTATCATCATGGGGTAAATTGAATGAATTTTCCAACCTATGGCCATTCTTTCCAGTAGGACTTAAACTTTGTTTTGTTTCACTGCTTTTCAAATCGGGGTATTCACATGCTTGGGCATTAATTTCATTAATTTGGTTGCTGATCAAATCTACACTTTGAGAAGCTTGAGCACTTTTATATTCAGACTCCTCGGTTACTTCACTGGCTTCCTCTTTCTCAGGTGACAGCAGCCTTTGTGCCAATCCAACAAATAGACTTGATCTCCGTCGACGCTTTTTGATGACTGGTTCTGGACTCTCCTTCCAAACACTCCCATACACATCTATATTGCCCAATGCACCACTGCTTCCTGAAATTGATTTGAAAACTTAAATTAGTTGAACTTAACTTTCTTGTTCTTTGGTCCCCGAAATCAACTGCAGAAGTGATGAACATTCTTAATTTCTCCATACAATCTCACTAAAGTCAGATCTAACAAACTGTTAGATCTGATGACGGCTCGCTGACACCGTACATATGCTATTGCTGTTTTACTATTTATTTTTAGAAGTTGTCGACACATGAAGCATGATTTTACTTTTGCTATTTTGAAGGCGACAATCTGATTGGTTCAAAGGGTTAGTGATAAAAGCATGTTTTAGTTACTCGTCGTCAGATCCTGATAGCGTTGTAGTTTTCAGGAGATGATTTTAATCAGAATATTTCTCCCAGTTTTTTTTTTCACTTTTGGGGGAAGGGGGTCGCAGCCTTTTGGAGGGGGAAAATTGCGACATGAACAAAGGGGGAATATTTGGAATATACTTGCAGCCTGTCAAACACAACAAAACAAAGAGTTCACTGATTTTTTAATTCAAAGAAAGTCAGTGGTCTGCAGTGAAATGTCTCTTTCTCCCTCTGCAATTTTATCAATTATTCTTGTCAATGTATTGTCTATCAGTGGGGTATCCATTAAACATATCCTGACTTAGTACGGTCTGTAACAGACTCCAGCAAAGGGGGAATTTTTTATCGGACATGGGGGAAAAATATATACTATTTTGAGGGGGGAATGGGGCCCTATTTCTCCCAATATTTGGCATAAAAAAATCACTGTCTCCATACATATATACATGTAATCTGGGGACTACAGGTCAAACCCTCATTGATCAGGGCTGAAGATTATAAAACTGAAATTAGAAACCAGTCTTAAATCTCAAGCATCTGATTGGCTGATTAAAGGGTTTAACAATGCTGCTTTTGCAGAATAGCACTACGAAAACTTAAATTAGTTGAAATTAACTTTGCTGTTCTTTGGCCCCAAAAATCAACTGCAGACATACAGTAGTGATGAACATTCTTAATTTCTCCATATATACATGACGATATCAGACTTGCCGAAAGTTGAAAATAATTGTCAGACATTTGGTCAGACGTCACAAGATGTGAAAATCTATCTTACTGAAAATATTCTGTCAGACCGAAACATGTAAAAAAAAGAATTAGCAAGTATTAGGAGTTCAAACTTTTGTCAGACATTCGGTATGATAACTTAAGAAAACAGTTCGGCCCAGGTCCGTCAGTCAGGCAACTTTCGTGACATCTGTGATATCATAATAATGAAATCTCAAATGCAACTTAACTCTACCTGACAACTATGACATCTGCCAGTATTTCTGACCGAGATCCAAGACCAAAGACGTGTAAGATTCTCTCCCCATTGAGAAAACATGCTATGGCTTCTTGTAACATCAACACATCTTTTGACCTAACTTACCTTCATCTGGAATATTCTCCTCTGGGTCTTCATTTAAATTCAGTGCACCGAAGTCTGACTGGCGTCGCAGATTTCTCACAGAACGTCTTCGCTTTTTACGGTCATGAAAACCATCGTTGTCCATGATTCCCTTTAAACCATGTGGCCAGATCTGAAAATACAGCAATTAAGTTAATTCAACACTATTACACAGATAATTATAGTTATACTCCATGGGCAACCAATGTAAAATCAAATATGCCTGCACATCATAATCTACACTGATTGTTTCTTTGAAATAAATAACCTTATGGATCTAAAAGTGACCGATGTAGAACTGGATCTACACTGGTCAAATACGGACAGACTTAATATCCAGTCCAATTATAACAGTATAAATAATTTAGATTCTTCGTAATGCTTGACAGGGTTTTCAGTAGCTTTTGAAAACCAGTGGTCATCTGACCACATTTAAGAATTTTAAGGGGTTATAATCAGATCGTCAGGAGAAAATTGTTGAATTTATTATCTTAACTTCTGAAATTAATTTAACTTCATTTAAATTGATTTTTAAGAGTCAAATAATATATATTTACTTTCCATTTAACATGCAATACAAACAACCAAAGACCTATATCAATTTACTTAGTTCTACACTACAACACAGATAAAGTTTTACCCCATGGGGAAACACGGTAAAATCAGATATGCACATCCTTATAGCCTGATCAGAATCTACACTGATTGTTTGTTTGTAAGAAATAACCTGATGGATTTAAAAGTGACCAGTGTAGAACTGGATCTACACTGGTCAAATACTGACAGGCTTAATATTTAGCCCAATGATAACAGGGTAAATATTTTAGTTTCTTTGTAATGCTTGAGCTACAAAACCTTGTGTCATTGTTGCAACAGGAACATTCTTCCAATAGGTTAGTGTGTGTAGTATGATAATGTTGCATTCCTTGTCTTTTACCTAAGAAACAACATATTTCATATGTCGTATATGGATATTTTCTTATGGAAATTCGGGTTTACTTGATTTAATGTTCATAAGAGCTTATTCCGGTGAAAATCACTAAAATCAAGTTTTTAATCAACTTATCTGTCTGAGTAAACTTTGGGTTCAAGCATAGTGAGACCGCATAAAAAACACAAAATTTGGAAATCTGGATTTAGAGATCTGGTCGTTATAACCCCTACCTCCGACAACTCTTGCTTACAAACAATGGAAATTAAAAGCATCTAGTTGTATACACATCGGGTTATTGTTGTTTTGCTAAAAATAGTTTACAATGTGGTTAATAAGCACCCGATTTCATTTCAACTGAATGTTCATTACCAAAGACATTACCGCCGTCCAATAATGTGGCATTTATCAATCTATAGTACTGAGACTGTAATTTCGTAGTGTTTAACAGGTGAACGGATAATACGCGAGCGGGCGAGCATTTACGGTAACATGTGTATGTATCCGAAACTCCAAACCTTCTTGAACTGTAAAAAGAACTACAGGAAGTTGGGCGACTTGACACCGGTTAATTAGTCTGGACTACCTGACTTAACATTACTGTTAGCAGTACGACGGGAACCAGGCAGCGGTTAATTAGAGTTATGCACCCCTTGGTTTCAAATTTTTATTAAACGATTTATTTTTATTCTTATTTTTGATAAGAAGAATAGTCAAGATAATGCATTTGTAACACAAAATATACAATCATTTTTATAGTTTGTTTTTTGATGTTTTTTTTCAATAAAAATATACATATGATGTAATGTCGGAGATCAACGCGCGCGCAACTATCAAATCAGACCGAGGCTGTCAAAACACCATCAACCTATACGTCCGCACCAGTAAACTTAGCGTTTCAGGCTTCCTGACAGATCTTTTTGAATGCTTTGAGGTAGATTTCATTATGTTTGTACATGTGTTTGTCAAATATATGAGAAACGTCGACCCATCGTTTCTCACTTTCTTATCTGCAGTGCATAAGCATTTTCTTTACATGAATAGGCGATTCGTCCCATAACGATTTGCCCCATGCTGAAGTCATTATCACAAAAGTTTGATTTATTTAATAAAATAAGTGTAATTAATTCTAATTTTCCTGGTCATTGACAAACAAAAATATTCATTTTGACATTTTAATAACAATCAATAAGATTGAGTTTACTTTCAACTGCATTCCACACCATAATGTCAAAATATCATACATTATTATAGTTTGTCCCAGCTCGTTTGTGAGAAACCTAAAAGAGGCGATTTCAAATCTAAAAACTAATTCTGGAAATTCCTGGATTTTTCTTTCAAACAGATATCAAGCTTAAAATCACAAAATTTAAATTTCCTATGGCATGCTGCCATTGTTTACAGTTACTGTATTGATCTCCAACGCGTGACGTCATCACGATTGAAACAGAGCGGGGAAGTCAACCTGATTTTAATTTCTTAATCACTCTTGCAAAGCGCAGTACAATCTATTATATTGTAAGAAAATTACAGACATATTTTTATACCCTCATTGTACAATGGATTTACAAACACGAGGAATCACAAGTTAGATTGTGGTGCTTCTAAAATCATCATTAGTGTTATGTTTTTTAATAATTACAGTCAAACCTGTCTTAAGCAGCCACCCAAGGGAGTGACAAAAAGTGGCTGTTTAAGATAGATGGCTGCTTAAGACAGGTGAAAATTAGAACAATATGTCAGTTTAGGACATCTTCAAACTGGCTGTTTAAGATAGGTGGGTGCTATTCGCAGGTGACTGCTTAAGACAGGTTTGACTATACCTTTTTCATATGCCAGAAACATTTACTGCATTTTGTGCAAAGGTATTGTGCATCTTATAGTTAACTATAGTTTATCTTGTATCTGTGTGCATCCATTATATTGTCTATTGTGCATTTTGTTTGTAACAAAACCTGCTATACGCTTCATATGTGAAGAAGGTAATATTTAACTTCATTTGCACATTAAACTGTTAAATAAAAGTAGAAAATGTGAATTGGGTCCGAAAGGGGCCGCAAAACTGTACACAATGTAGTTCTTTTAGGTTGCGCCGTTGACGTAAACAGCCCGAACTGACATTATATGTACCTTGGTTTGTCACTTTCTATTGGAATGTATAAGCTAGAACGGGCTTACTAAGCCCGATCTAGCTTATAAGCTTGATCAAGCATAATTACCAGCCTGTTTAGAAGAACCAAAACAAAATAGGCAACTGCACCATCGTCTGGTCCCAAGCCCTGAGTGTGAAAGCAGGAGGGACTATTTTGTTTACATATTAATATTTATGTGGCAGTTTTGGGTTGGAAAGAATAGCCTTGACCAGGACTTGAACCATAGTTTTTCATAGTGATGCTCTGTCAGTTACTAAGGCTGCCTGAAGGAAATCTACAACTGTTAATAACAGTTTAATTTTTGAAGAGTTATAATCAGAGTAAAGACAGTAAAATGCATTGCTTGTTGCTAACGTGTAACAACCCAAATAAAAGCTTTTTTGTAACATTTTGGTTTATTAAATTGTAGTTCAAGATGCAATCTGATTAAAATCATCTCCAGAAAACCGCTACGATATCAGGATCTGACGACGAGTAAGTAAAACGTGCTTTTATCACTAACCATTCGAACCAATCAGATTGTCGCCTACAAAATCGCGAAAGTGAAAGTAAACATAGTATATTAAACCATGGAAAGTGTTGACAGCCTGCGTAAAGCATATTTGACTATAGATATATATGTTTTTGTAGTATTGCATTCATTTCTAATGTCATGACCGGAGTACCTAAAATACGTAAAGTATACTTTACGCCGTAAAGAGGCGTAAAGAAGCGCAAAGTATTATAAATGCGGCGTAAAGTATTATAAACCCGGCGTAAAGTATTGTGAACTGGGCGTAAAGTATTATGAACTATGTATTAGGCAAAGTATTATTTATAATCAAGATCCCTAATGATGGTTCCAGTATTCATAATGTCAATAAATCAAAAATAATAGAACACATAGATAATTTTTATTATAAACCCGGCGTAAAGTATTATAAACCCGGCGTAAAGTATTGTGAACTCGGCGTAAAGTATTATGAACTATGTATTAGGCAAAGTATTATTTATAATCAAGAGAACACCCAGATAATTTTCATCATAAACGCGGCTTAAACTATTATGAACACGGCGTAAGGTATTGTGAACTCTGCGTTAAGTATTTCGAAATCTCTGAAACTTATTTATATTGAGTAAGATTACGGGATAAAGTTATTATAAACGCTTTCAACATGTAAGTCTCTGCAGAAGAGAACCATAAAAATATAAAGTTAGATATTAACTGCATTATTTTGACAATTTGCATCAGCATAACTGTAAATTCAGTTTTACCACATTTTAATTTTTATTTGATGTACTATAATCACAACCGCACAACTGATAATTCTGCTTTTATCACATTATAATTTTTATTTGATGTATAATGATTGAATTAGCCGTTCTTTGTCTTGGTGACAAAGGTAAGTATTCAATCATATAATACTTTGCCTAATACATAGTTCATAATACTTTACGCCGAGTTCACAATACTTTACGCCGAGTTCACAATACTTTACGCCGGGTTTATAATAAAAATTATCTATGTGTTCTGTTATTTTTGATTTATTGACATTATGAATACTGGAATAATCATTAGGGATCTTGATTATAAATAATACTTTGCCTAATACAGAGTTAATAATACTTTACGCCGAGTTCACAATACTTTACGCCGGGTTTATAATACTTTACGCCAGGTTTATAATACTTTACGCCTCTTTACGGCGTAAAGTATACTTTACGTATTTTAGGGACACCCTGTCATGACATCTTCTGATCATTTTGTAAGCGTAATAAATCATGCTTCCCGTGTAGTCTCAATAATTCGACTGCAAGCACAGACCCATTATCATGCTGACTTTTTACAGATATCTGTCCTTTACGTCTCAACCAAAATAGACCAAAACTGTGGTGGAAATCGGCGAGGGTTAAGATTTTTAAGAACCCGAGTTTTACTGTTTTTTTTCCTTAAAATCTGTACACAAGCATGTTCACTTATTGTTTTAAAACACATCTGCGATCAAAATAAATACTAAAATATTATATTTTGTGAAAAATTTCTGTTAAACCCATTACCGTTTAATCGCCGTCTCAGGTTTACATCGCCATGCGGGGCGGAGCTTCGATCCAACACGCTAACCAATGAAATTAAGATCTTTCTTCAAAACAATTATGTACAGTAAAGGAGGGTGTACGCGGTAAATATATTCGAAACGTGAAATTTATGTATGATTTCTTGCATGTTTATTAAGCAGAAAGAAGAAGTTGCAACTAATTTATAGTTTCATTTACGTTATATTAACGATTTAGTTCTAAACCGGCATTCTGGTTACAAAATATAGTTTTAATAAAGAAAGAAATAATCTGACAGGGGTGGAGATGATAGGCTGTGATCGGTGTTTTTCTTGTGCATTATGATGATATGAACAAGCCTGTATTTTCGTTAATCAACAATAAAAACTACAACAAACTCAGAGCATTTTTAATAAAGTATATACAACAGTGATCAAAACTTTCAAGACTGTAATTCGTCGTACAGTTTTATTTCTTTACTCTGACCAATTTGACCCTATAACTGCAAGTATTTACATGACAACATTTACAGCGCAACCCGTTTCGCCATGTCCAACCTTTTTGACACCTTCTTAATTCTATTTGAAAATTTTGTGTAGTTTATTTTTGTCACTGACGAAACTTTAGGAAATGATTTGTGGTATCTTCCGCTAATATTTCTAGTCAGCTTTTCGTCTTTCAATAGAGATGCGAAAAACTTCAGGTCTTCAAGCCTGTCATTATGTAACTGTTGCACAAGTTGTGCAGCTGTTTGTGTTTGTTGTAATTTCGCCTACCTAGCTGATAGATGTTCAGTGAGCGTCGGTCAACAGGTTACTCACCGGAGTTTCTATGGTTTAAGGAATTATATTTCCTCCTCGAGATCGACAATTTATATCTAATTAATTGCTAAAGATTTAATTGCTTGGCAGTTTATGGAAAAGGTGATTGATTTCATCACGAGGATGGTCAGTCGCTCTTTCGTATTTCGTATAAAACCCGGGCTAAATTGATAGTACTTCGCGCTGTTCTTTACTTTGCACAAGATTCCCTAGTTAGCGTCACGGGAGTGCAAGCAAGACTCACGAATCGAGTCTTTCAAAAACCGTATCGGGTTTTATATTTTATCTTAATAATATACAGTGGAATAAACATTCTAGGAATTGTAAAATTACTTGGATAATTTTAACAGCGTTTGAATGTTTTGCTGAATTATTTTGCAACTTGTAACAACCACTACACGATCACGAAATAATCATTGGAAATATTTAATTGAACATTTTTACGTTTACAGCTTTTTCGCATAAGCTGTGTTTTCTAAAGAGAACTCATTACTTGGTTAATTTAATGAGACTTTATTTGTTCACGATTTTGCTGTGATATTAAATATCTGGACTTGTAAAACGAGCTGTCGTTTTTTTAACTCCGAGAAGTCTAACCAGTTAACAAAGAACCAAACCCACCGACGCATAGGGGTACATTGTACTGGGAAAATGGACGCTAGAGATCGCTTATTGTTTAAAAAAAAAAATGCTGAAACTATTACAAAAAACATCAGCTCTGACAAGATATTATGTGCAACAGTCGACAGAGTCATAACATGTGATACTTGTACTTGTTCAATGTTGTTTAATATCAATAATGTGCAGTGCCGGTAAATACATGTTCAAGTAAACGTTAAAAAATATTTTGTATTAAAGGTTTATAAGTTATTAGTGAGTTCCGTTTTTTTCTCATATTTTTGACAAAAAAAAATCATAGTGTTTTTTGCCGGAAAGAAAATAAAGTATTTTGTAATTGACAAGAATTGATCAATCTTGACTAAAATGTGTAAAGTTAAAAGTACGGCGTTTAACGCTTACGCGCAGTACAGGTTGTCATATAGTAGCGTCGTGTTTACATCAGCTGTCGATATCCAATATGGTAGAGCTAGGTAGATTTTACCGTGTTAAATCAGTTTGAAAGTTTAACTGCCGATGTGAACGATTGCGTGAATGGATTTTCTTTATAGATGTCTCATCTGATGCAGAAAATTACAACCTTTCTGTACATGTAAAAATTATGCAGGTAAAACCCATTTTTTTAGCCATAAATCGTGCCCAACGGATTTCGTTGGGCATTACATACGCAAAGAAGAAAACTTTTCCACCACAGTTTTGGTCTATTTTGGTTTGTACTCTGAAGGGGGATATTGACCCAGCAAAAAAATAGCACAATATCCACCTTTTAGAGTACAATTATTTGGACTAGCTTCCCGTGTTGACAATTTCTAAAAATAGTAATCGGGGAAAACCGCAATAGTTTATGAACGGTGTAAGCGTGCCGTCATCAGATCTAACAGTTTGAAGGTTTGTTAGATCTGACTTTAGTGAGATTGGTTCAAGATGTTTCAAGTCATTCAGAAGCAGCAAGCTAAAAAGTGTTCTTGAATAAAAGAGTTTTGCACTAGAGCTCGCATTGAGGCAGTGCCTTAGTTCATATTATAGAGTAATCATTTGGACATATTGTGTACCTGTGATTGTACGTACTTATTCTCAGGTTATTAAATAAAGCAGAATTTCTACTTTCCGGATGTTGAATTCGAAAATTGGAGGTTCGTATCACGTGACTTTTTTGAGACACATTTAAAAACCATCATGAATTGGCCAATTAGACTCTTCCACAGAGAAATACAGGAAGACTGTAGACCTGAGCATCAGGTTTGCTCAAAAAGCGAACATAAATGGCAGCAAGACATTTCGACACCAAGAAAATTTACAAGACATTTCAAACGTTTCGGCCTCAAGCCAGACATTTCGACCCCTAATTTGCCAATCCCATGGATTGTATTGAATCCGAGTATGCTACAAGCCCAATACACCTAAACCTTACCTACATTTCACAAACACATCTGAGCTTATGTGAAATTGATATGCATGCACCCAGCACGATGAGATAAATTGAAACAAAAGCAATAAAATGCTTGTAAGATTAAGAATGTCGACGATTCCGAAAATCTAATTATTTCCATATAGAGATCTATACATGTAGCTGTTAAATAAGTTTTATCACATTATAATTTGAAAGATTAATGGGCGCTTTAAATGCCTAAAAGTAAATGACTAGATATTATAATCGTCTTAGGCTCGACATGTCCCGTTAATTATATTAAGGTTGAAATATGTCCCGGGGTTAAAATGTCTTGCTCCCCTTGAAGAATAGTTATTGCAAAAATTATATAAATGTATACAGCAAAACAAGAAATAAAAAAATAATTAAAATGCATAGAATACATCAAACATGCACACAGATGATAACTTTGTGTTTATACATGTTTTAAACTTGTCCCATTTGTTGCTGTTGAATGTTGTGTATGGGTATTTGCCAATAAAACAATGGTCATGAATTCATGCTAGTCTCAATAATTCGACTGCAAGCACAGACCCATTATCATACTGCATTTTTACAGATGTCTCTTCTTTACGTCTCAAGCATGCAGTTACGATCAAAACTGTGGTGGAAATCGACCCAATTTAAATTCTGTTATTCATCGATAAACGCGAGTCAGGTAAACTTAAATTTAAGCGCCGAAATCGAAATTTGTTGACATGGGTGGAGGTTTAAAAGAGTTTTGCATAAAAAACGAAACCGTTATTTATAAAGGATTACGTATATTGATTCTACTTGAATGTGGCTTTTCAAGTATGTAAATTTTTTAAAGATGCATATGGTTTAAGATGCTTTATGGAGCCGCCAAAGTTGCGAGTCAAATTCCGATCGGCGGCATATAGAAATAGAAGAAAAAAAATACGCATTGATTTGAATAGCAACAGGGTTGTGCCAGAGACCCTGGTTGTGCGAGAAGGACGATAATCACATACATGTATATAGAAAAGTCATCGTCGCGCACAAATAGTTGTGCTAGAATTCATGCTTACCTTAAATATTTTAGAATGAAACAAAATGAAATATGCATACCAGAAACAGCCACATTCAGAAAAACAGCCTCCCAATACAGCAAAAAAAATAGGTTTATGTTTTTTCTTAATTTCAAAACCACAAACATGAACATGGGAACCGTAAAAGTTCAGATTATCTTCAATGTGCTCAAGTTAAAGTTGGAACGCCTATTAGAAAAAACATATTTTGAATTGAGACAAAAAAGAACTACAATTTTAAATAAGAACTAGTATACCGTATAAATGCTGGATTCTCGTTGTTTGCAGATCAGTTGGATCTGTTCGTTAGACTCTTGCTCCGTCGTTATCAGGAAATAAACGACTGATGTAACCCAAAAACTAGAGGCCTCTGATTGGCAGCTGGATGACGTTACACTTGCTTTCTGTATCTATTTTTAGTTGTAGTTTCAAATTTCAAGTTTATTTCCAATTACATTTCTCTGTATGTACAATACATAAACAAAAGAACATATATACATTACAAATGCTGTTACTTTAAAGCATGCAAACAAAGTTGAACGGCTGATGATTGATTTATTGAAACATGAAGAAGACGTGTATCGGCAAGAGACATTATATAAATAATCATGTTTCTGGTAGACGTGTAGAAATAATGACGTTGTTTAGGCACCATCGAATTGGATGAATATGTTACAATAACACGAATGCTCACAGAGATACCATAGAACTTTCCACAGTCGATGCTTATTTGTACAGTGAGCAGAAAAGCGATGCTTATAATATTCAGTATTTATTACCAACACAAAGTGTAGTTTTAGTTAAGGCAGCAGATCTGGTCAAACTTGAAGTTGACAAGCGTTAGAAGACAGTAAACAAAATTAGGATGAAGATGCATTTATTACTTTCACTCAAGTGTTATGTTGCTCATATCTTTTGTTTTAGTTATAACGATTTTCTCTTAAACTATTACAGAAACTCGAGAAGCAATATTTGTATTTAAATTAATCTATGATCAAAGAAAGTGTCGTTATGCCACTGTTCTGAAAATTCTTCACAACTATTTCTTTACTTTAAAGGCTGGTTTTGCATTGCTTGCAGTATATTCTAGTTGATCGCCCTGACATAGAAATGATAGTGCTTGTGTTGTCAACCTTACTGTACTTTTCAAAATAATGTTATTGTTTAGTATCAACATAAGACCGAATCCAGATCCGTTTTATTGCATGTGTATGGGCAGCAGACATTAGGGTCAGGGGTATCCCCGGAAATCTTTTACAAGTTAAACTCAATTTGGATTGCAATTGCGACGAGTCCAACCGTTCACAATAGATCCCAACCCAAGAAGAGAACGCATGGATAGATGCGGTTTTGAGATAGAATCGGGGAATCAAAACAAATCACTTCGTATTTCTTTGAAAATGCATTTATTCAAGGGCAAAGGCAAGTTTTGAATATTGGTGCGGCGAGGTTTTTGTAACATAAATTACATTCATTATCACTTGAATGAAATAAACAAACTTAAGATAAGGTCTTGTGAACACCAAAACCTAAAACAAAAAAGGAAATTTTAACTTTTTATATAACTTTGCTTACCAACGGTTTTTAGTGATTCGGATTGTCTACACAAACTGTACTTTTCAACTTTCCATGACAATGTTTTAATATTCTATGATTTACCACTATAAAATCCAAATAATCAAGATTCCATGAATTTTCCAGGCAATACTCGTTTTCCATGACATTTCCAGATCTTTGCCAAACCCTGCCATCAGCAATCCCAAACGAGCTATGTACACGTTCTTACTATACGCCAAGTTTCATGTCAATACGATGAACCGAACTCAAGTTAAAGGAATACGTTCGGCTGGTTTTAACCTTTGTTTAAATGATAAAATGTATTCTGAATAATACAATTTTCGTAATCAAGTGATGACGACGAATACGATAATTGTAAAACTTTCTTTTAATTACACTGATAATCGTTTTTTCGAGCGTAGCATGAGAGCGGCCATTATTGACATCTCGTTGTCTCGCGAGAGATAAAACAACGAGGCGTGACGTCATTTACACACTTCCGTTTCATAAAGAATATACGCAGAGATGAATTCAGGCAAATTTATTTATATGAAAACATTGCTATATGCGGGAAAATATTGCAAACGAAAGGAGCACAAATAAGAAAAAATCACATTATAGTTTTAGTGTATTGAGTGATTTTACCTTCTTATCTTACCTTTTGCTCAAGTAATTGCATCGCTCACTAGGATTCAAAAGACAATATGTTAAATGAGAATGTGATCGCTTTGAAAATTTCCTTTTAGTATAAATTAACATTGAGTTTACTATTGTCCCCTCTCGTCTCCTCAAATTAAATATGTCAATTAAGTTTTTTCACACCATTTTAATATGTCACCCGATCTTCTTCGGAGCAAGCTGGCTAGTGAGATTAACGTATCAGTTAGAGGCAATTAACAATAACACGGGCGTGTTAAAACTTGTACCACTAAGTGTGCAACATTAAATTTTATAATTAGATTTAAGAAAGAAATATACAATTTTACAGTAAATGTTCGTTTTGAAGTATTGAGTTGCACTCAATCCCAGGCTTAGCGGCGTGTAGATTAATATGCATTACAATTATTTACCCATGAACAAGCTTAATCAAACCGGGCCTGAAACATTTTCATATTTGTCAGGGTTCGGTGACTTTCAAAGTTCCCTTGTCATAAACATAAATTTTCAAAAATACATTAATTCAATTCAGGGCCTTCCCCAGGACATTATGACACCGGTATGCCTTAATTTCTTAACAAACTTATATGGGACGATTGATCTGCCGGTATGCCTTTAATCTTTGTCGGGATGGCTTCATATTCAATAAACAGCTCAATGTCCCCCGAGCCATTTTGCACTGTTGTGGGAAACACCAGCCGTTTACAACCCCAGACAAATATCTGACAAGCTCTAAATTCGCCGACATCCGTTTATTCAAATTCGTCGTGTCATAAAGTTATTGTGTCTTCAGGTCGCAAATGAAATTTACAGATCAAAAACGTTACGGTAAAGCAAATTAGCCAATGACGATCAATTTCTCTACTTTTTTCTGGGAAAACTCCGCCTCCCGATTAGTATGCATGTTGGTGTCTTTTGATAGCGCGGACCACCTGAAGTCGAGTAACTATTACGCAAACAATACGTATAATTATTCCTTTTGCACCAGGAGAAAAACATAACTATGTGAATTTAGTGAAAACAAGAATTATTCGACTGTTGAATAATAAATTGAAGAAATTTCTATATTTAGTAACGGTGACTTCGACCTTTGACGGACCGACCTCGAAAGCAATTCCAAGCAAGCCCTCCTCCTGTTCTAACTATACATCAAGTTTCATGTCAGTACGATGAACCGAACTAAAGTTAATCGCCGGAAACCAAACAGTTTTACGCCGCCCGCCCAAGGACGAACACTAATCTAATAACCTGTTGTTGTTTTTTTCAAAAACCTGGTTAAAACAAGAAAATATGCGAGAACCAGCAATATATTTACATGTTGAAGTTCTAAAGTTCTATCAATACCAGCATTCTAACGAAATTGTTGAAGATCAGAATAGTAAATACAATATTTTTGAGTCCCTGTCAGGCTGCTCATCCCCCCACAAATAAAATTACAGCTTGATTTTCGTTTCTTTCTCTACACTTTCTGACAAGAAAGTGTTAGACGAAGAAATAGTGTTTGGCCTACCAATTATGGTACTTTCAAGTAAATTATAAATAATGTTTGCAAAATGGTAAGATTTATCACCAGCTTAAATGCATTCCTTTAAAAAAGGGAAATATATATAAGTAAACTATATTTTGGATGACATCCAATAAAAATTAAGCGCTTCTATTTCAAAGTGGCTTAAAGTTTTAACTTCTGTGCCATGTGTTTTTTGGTTAAAAGGTTAAGCCAATGATCGACTAGCTTTTTGTTTACAGACAGCCTTTACCGCCAAAGTCGGATATCCTTTAGTCTCTATGAAAATCATAAACGGTGTCTTGCTTTTGACGAACAAAATCAAGATAACTCAACGAATCTATTTCATATATGGCATCATCCTGAGCAGTTGTTTAATTCAAATAAAGTATCAGTTCAACGTATATATATGCATCTAATATTTTGCTTTAAAGGTTTGCATCACGTGTTTTCTAAAAAAAGACGCATAACATTATTTCTATACCCTGTAGAAAATACAACACACGTATGTTTACATAATTTAACATGTCGTTATAGATGAGCTCGATTTCTGATTTGCCGTAACTACAATGTCCAAATATTGTTTCATCAACATTTAGAAGATTTTCTTGTAAACAGGGAAACGAAATAGCATTCTCAAGCTTTAGTCGGGCGGATTTGTCTAAAGTGACCACGTCCGGTGCCGCTGTTCACCGGTGTTACCCTTCAAAGTTCAAGTTTGGTCCATTATAATATGTCGGTCATCAGGATGACTGACAACAAATTAAGTATACATGAAACATGATTATCTACATTAATATCTTTTCCGGTTAACGTCTTCTTTAAATATCAAGCAATCAAACATCAGCCTCTACACTATCTTTTGGCTTGCGTCTTTCGAACAGGTGGCATAGTCTAAATTATCCGTTCTGGACCGTGAGTCACTGTTAACCGGTGATCAGGCTAAAGATCTCAAGTTTGGTCGATTATAATATGTCGATGACCGACAATGACCGACAATGACCGACAATAAAATCATCAGTTAATGGAAGAACTTTTTCAGTAAACATCAATTCAGATTGACTGACAAACGGATAATATTATTTATGTTTTAACCTGAAATGCTTTAAACTGTGGGATTCAATATGTTGGACAGATCGGACGCCCTTTGAAAACACGTTTTAGTCACCACTGTTCTAAAATAAGATACAATAATAAAATCAATACATATTTACAATCAGGCCAAACTTTAAAACACGTTAATATTCAACCTGTTGAAAAAATTATATTTGATAACAGTGCTTCTAAAGCATTTAAAATTAGAGCAAGACTAGTTTCAGAACATGAATGGATAAAGAAATTACAAACAACTTATCCACTTGGTTTAAATGATAATATTTATCAAGAAGGCAACATTTAAAACAATCCTGATTTTGACATTTTTGATTTGCTTCAAATACGAAAACGAAAATCGAGGTCACACGGGCTAAAGACTAATGGTAACATCAAAAGGAGATCACGTGTTCAATGTTCTATTCATGACCTTCAAAATATTTTAAAACATTCCGGTAGACACGCTATGCTGTCACGTTTGGCTTATACACTGACTTCTTCATCTGAGAGTGATATTGTTAATGCACGCACTCTACAAATTACAAAGTTTAGAATCAGTGTTGAGCCGAAACAAGACAAAGTACCTACTATGTATTGGTTACCTAAAATGCACAAAACACCGTACAAAGCAGGATTTATTGCAAACTCTAGTTCTTGTACAACAACTAAATTATCCGTGCTCTTAACATCTTGTCTTACAGCTATAAAAGAACATGTAATTAGGTATTGCGAAAAAGCTTTCGAAACCACTGGCAAAAAAATTATTTTAATTTGGTCTATAAAAAAATCAAATGACGTTTTGAAGATGCTTAAATCAAATAATTATCGGGCGTTCTGTTTGACTACTTATAATTTTTCAACTCTATATACTTCTCTCCCTCATAATTTAATAAGAGACAAGCTAACCAGTCTCATTAAAAAAACTTTTGCTAGAGAAAATAAAACATTTATTGCTTGTAATGAACATAGGGCATTCTTTACAGTTGGTTCTTATGATAATTATACTTCTTGGACCTTTCAAGACCTTATCCAGGCGCTCACATTTTTATTGGATAATATTTATTTGAAATTTGGTACCTCTATTTATAACAAGTAATAGGCATTCCAATGGGTTCTAATTGTGCACCCCTTGTTGCTGATCTGTTTTTATACTGTAATGAAGAAGACTTTATGTTATCTCTTTTTACCGAACATCAAAATGATTTTATTACAGCTTTTAATAACACCTCGAGGTACCTTGATGATTTATTAAATATAGATAATAACCATTTTCCATAACTGCTTAATAACATTTATCCTAAAGAACTACAGCTTAATAAAGCTAACACTTCAGAAAGGCAAGCAAACTTTCTTGATCTAAATCTGTCCATTGAAAATGGTTACGTCACCGCTAAAATATATGATAAAAGAGATGATTTTAATTTTAATAGACGGCGATGTTCCTCGTACAACATCTTACGGGGTTTACAGCTTGTTCGCTTTTCAACAGCTTGCAACGATTGAATGATTTTAATAAACGTTATCTGTGCATTACAGAAAAACTTTTAAAACATGGTTTTGGTATCAAAAATTAAGGTTTTAGAACTGTAATATTTCCGCCATACATCGACTTATGCCGTTCCTTCTTCTTGTTTTCCAAACGCCGATTCATACGTTTCCGGTTGATAATATTTTTCGTAACTGGAGACTACTCTTTAGGTGTTTCCCGCGATTATGACGTCATTAATAACTAAACAAGTAAGCTTCTTTAAAAAGAAGCATGCGAGAGGTCTATCAGCGTGCAATGCAAGTTTGGCAGCCTATAAAGTTTGTTTGTCAGTTTAGTTTAAGGTTATTTATTTTTACATCGATTGGGAAACATGTTCTAGCAACTTAGATTAATCCCGCTTGTTGACTGCTTCCTGGAAACAGGCAGTATTTGCGCCGAATTAGTGGAATGTGGAAAGTTCCGACTGAGTCTCACCCATGTGGGGCTCGAAGCAGGGACCTCCGGGTGTAGAGTCCGGCGTTCTACCACTAGATTACTTTCCTCCACGCTAGACCACTTTTCTCCAAAGTTTGTTTAGTTTTGTGTTGCCTATTCTTATATTATTTCTGTTTGATGCGTAAAAGACTTAATCATTTGACTGAAAAGGTATCAATCAATTTACATAACGATTTTACCGTTGTACTGTCAGAATCGCAACTTGAAAGCGACAAGAAACAAACGAAAGTAACCGTATTTGGTTAGGTTTGTGAGTATGTTTTGTAAATAATAGACAAATTTAAGCTAAACTTGGAATATACTTTAATGCTATGATGAAGAACAGTAGATATTGATTTAGTGGTGTGCAATCTGCAAAGGTCATCCAGACGAATAGGCACGGTAATAATTTTCTTTTTTTTTTATTCGTATTATACGTCCGGGCATGCACAGTAAGAGCTTTGTCGACTGGCTCAAAACCTTTTGACATTGAATTTTCATTTCCAGCTGAGATTTCAGAGTGCAGGTTTTACAGTGTAACAAAGCTCCGAGATCATAAATGATTTGGAGTCTTATTCTAGTCTCCAATCTGCAGATTGTAGCTTTTGATTGGTTAATTTTGAAGCCAGTCTCCAAACTGATTAATTATTTGCAGGTATTTTGAGATTGGCGATTGGAGTCAGACTCAAAAAGTGTTAAGACCCTCAGTACAGTTGTTTGTGTACGAGGTTTGTCTAACATGTTAGCCATCTTAGTAGGCCAATAAATCAGTAGGACTTCCAGGTTTGTACACCATCATTTCTGCAATAAGATGGGGAAACACCTGAGGGGAGATTTGGTGAGTCTCAGAGACATTTTTTCTCTGATGTCTCAAAGGAAGTTAGATACACAATGAAAACAAAACATGAAAACAGCTGAATATGTTTTATAGTTGTATTTTGAAATACAGAGATCTGACATTGTGTTGAAGTTTCATTTTAAAGATTTATTAAGTCTTCTAACATGATCATCTGTTTGAAAAACATATCAAATAGGAAAAGACTAGAGTATTTACAGAATGAAACTGCATCATTAAAATGTGTTTTGTTTTTATAGGTTTTGTATAGGATTGTAATACTGATTAGACAAGGTGTGCATTGTAAATCAATAATAAAAAGAAAACAATAGTTGCCAGATAATATACTGAAAGGTTTAAAGTTGAAGTGCTGCTTTTATATATATGTATAACAAACTACAATACTCTTAACAAAAATGAAAAACTGAAGAAAGGTAACAACATATCAATAAAGCAAATAAACAACTGAAATAAAATATGAAATGTTTAAGTGATACGATTGTTGTGCTATGAATATAACCTACAGATTGTTTGTAAGTAATCAGTACTTTTTTTGTAAACTTCAAGGTTACTATTGTTGGTATTATGTGTTAAGAAAGGGCAAATGTGAAATGAGGGGTCTGTGATTAAAACACATTGTGTGTTAAAAGGCACAATACTGTGTTTGGTACTGACATAAGAACTTTGTTAGATTTCAACAAATCAGACACGGTTCATGATACAAGAAGGAATACATAAAGACTCCTTAAAACCTTACAAGGAAGATACTAAAACAGATAGTGAACATTATATTTAAAAGTATAGGAATATTAATAGGCTACGTCACCTTTTATTCATGTGGCATAAATCTTTAATGTTTACACAATGCCAGTTTGCTTGAAATGAAGGGAGACTAAAGATCAAAAAGATCATGTATTTTGAACTCAACAAATTCGGTATTGTGCCTTTAAATGAACACAAAAAAAAATTTAATACTTATAATCTCTACTATCTAATGTATTCAAGTCAAAGGTAAATGAAGTCAACAAGTGGTAAACAGCAGCTCTTAATTTTTAATGTAACCAATCATGAAAATGACTGAGAATGCTAAAAGTTTTGGAGTTAAGTTATGTTTCAGACTTGCATTGTGTTTTTTATATGAACACAAGTGTCAGTATATTAGACCAGAAAGCTACTTTAACAGACTGCATTTTGAAAGTTTTCCAGTTTTAAGAGCTGCTGTTTTCAAATATTATAGAACAAAATGTACAAACCTCTTAACTACAAGAACTAGCAAGAACTTAAACAGAAAGAAAACAACAAAATAAGAGAAGAAACAAGCAATAAGTACACTGTGGATCGCCACCTGAGATCACCAATATTCAGACTTGACCTAAAAATCATCAAAACAACCTGTCTCACTCATTTCCAAAATATTTGGACTGAAAATGTAGCCTCTAGAGTGTAAACAAGATTTTTCTACTTTTAGGCCCTGTGATCAACTTTTTGACCTCAGATGACCTATATTCATACTTGACCTAGTAATTGTCCAAACAATGTATGACTGATTTCCAGAATATTTCGACTGAAAATGTAGCCTCTAAGAGTATAAACAAGATTTTTCTATTTTAAGACCATGTGACCTAATTTTTGACCCCAGATGACCCTTATTCGAATTCGTCCGAGATATTATTAATATAGACATTCTGAGCAAGTTTCATAAAAATTGGACCAATATTGTGGTGATCTCTAGTGTGTAAATAGATGAAGTGTTGACGGATATTGGATGAACGACAGACATCACGCGACCACAAAAGCTCACCTTGTTACTATGTGACAGGTGAGTTGAAAACAATATGTCTCCCTCCACTTTTTACATACATCTATTAAATGTTGAAACATCTGTATCAATATAACAGTTCCTCTGTTAAGCAAATGACTTATGTCATCAAATGAAACTAAACAAACAATGTATTTAAAGTCAAAACAAGCAAATTTGAATTTTTATCCCCCGCCAAGGAAAGCACTATTGATTGAAGCTCAATTTGAAACCTTTTAAAAGAAAAAGACCAGCTTTATAGTTTATACAGATAATTAAAAATTAATTATGGTAAAATTTAGTTTTATACCTTTAATAACAATGACTGCAAAATATAAACTTTAAATATTTCATCTTAAATTTTCAAAATTATGAAAAGGGACATGATTCTGTATATATTTCAGTTAGAGTTAAGTCCCTAACAACACAGTAAGTCTTTCTCATCAGAAGTATTTTAAGATTCAATTAAGAACATTTCCAAAGAAACAAGGTTATGGAATGGAAACAAAAATGAAGACCTATTTTGGAGCTCTGACCGGTGTGACCTTGACCTTGGAGATATGGACGTGGTTCTTTTGCATGAGATGTTGGCTCAATATTCGGTTTACAGTAATATTCCTCTGAGTTAGGCGGGGGATAGCAAATAAAACATGAACAACAACATATATAACAAAGTTCAAATTGACTTTGAACACATATATAAAGAAAATTGAACATCCATACAACGGAGGATGAAGAAAGAAAATTAGTTTAACAGATAAGGTTTACAGCTTAACAGAGCGCATCTTTTATTGCAATGTCGCATACTTAGGAAACAAAAAAGAAATGGAAAGGTTTTTTACTGCAATAACAAACCTTACATATTTTGATTCCCCACTGTATTATTTGATATCATATGACTTGAATCTTATGGAAAATAGTAAGTTCTGCAGTTATTTTACATATGACGACATATTAAAAATTTGAAAAAATGAAACTGTATTGCCAAACTATCAAATTCTGTATCATTTACCTCCACCCCCTTGCAAAAAAAGAAATTGTCTCTGAAATGGTGGACAAACATGTCAACAATGGTTAATAACAACATATTATACAAGGAACTGACAACATCTGAGTGTATGTTCCATGAGAACTAAGTGAAGATTAATTGATCTTCAATTTTTTATTGTAATGAAAGTTTTGCATTATGTGTTTAAGATGGCATATTTTAATGCAAAACTTTATGTGATGAAAGGTGTTGTCTGGTTAATAAGTGTCTATGTTTCGTACATTGGATGCTGAGAGTAGTTATGAGTAGACTTTGGTAAAATCTTTCAGTCTTAAATCTATGGGCAAATATTCAAACTGAAATTTTTAATGTCTCTGAAAACTAAATATTCTTATTACTTTATGTTATACTGTATAAGTATTTTTTGTGGGCTCCAAATTCTGCATTTTTCTGAATACAGGATTTTTATTTGTGTAATATTTTTTTGACCAAAAATGGTTTTAGTGACCTTGACCTTCAAGCCAAGGATAAAATGTTAAACACGTCTAACCTTCTTATGATAGGCAACATGACTGTAAAATTTGATTATATTTGCTGAAGCCATTGCAGTTATAGCAGAGAGATGAATTTCACGAAAACGCTAAGTGTCACCTTGACCTTAAAGCTACTGACACGAATGTTGAAGTGACACACCTTCTTGTAACAGGCAACATATCTGCAAAATTTGATTTCAGCTGCTAAATCTCTTGAAAAGTTATGACTGAGACATGCATAGTTATGGCCGAGACACTCATTTCAGGAAAATGCTATGCATGATCTCGACGTTCAAGCAAGTGGCACAAATGTTGAATGTGACACACTTTTTCATGATAGGCAACATAACTGCAAAGTTTGATTTTATTTGCTCAATCCATTGTAAAGTTATGGCTGAGACACAAATTTTCGAACAGACAGACTGGAAAGACTAACGGACGGGACAGACAGAGCGATGACTATATGCTTCCCTTCAGGGGCATAATGATAATGTAAATGTGTATACTTATAAAATGTCTGAACATGGTGATCAATTGAACAGTTCTTCTGTTAACGAAAATTGACTTATATGTCACTTAATACAGAAAGTAAGTGAAAACAAATGGAATGAACAGCAACATGCATATCATAATTCAGAGTTTGGACACGAAACCTTTGTAGAATTAGGTGCAGTTATATTCGTCATCAGTTTCTGACATTAATCATCACTTTCCCTTTTAATTGAAATGTTTCCAATGGTAGACTGCCTCAGACTGTAATTAATTTGCTTCCCAAGAAGTGCAGAAAGATTGGCGGTAACATGCTGACTTGTAAGTTCTGGTTTCTTGTCAAGAAAAGCACAGAGTGTGCAATATTCTGGGTAAAACATTGTGAGTGTTTGTAATTGTCCATCCAGACTGGTACTGGCCACAGTTAAGTTGGTTCTCAGGTATTTTCTGTCTACTGTAGCCGTCTGTCCACAAGTGGCACAAATGTTGTTCGTCAGCTGTTTGTTGTTGCATTTCTGGTTGTTGCAAACTCTGTAAATGCAAATATTGTCAAACGCTTTCACTATTCCTGTGAAGCGCACAGATTCTGTGAAGTCTGCATCTGCGCAGAGTTGTCGTTTGTCCTCTTCGGTTATTTCAGGGATGTCTTGACTGTCTGAAAGGAACTGAAATGAAATTATGAGAAGTTGAATTTTTGAAAATGTATCTCATCCCATTGCCTGCATGTTATTTCCATTTAGGGTTAAAAAGATGTTCTATTTTCACAACTGTGTAGTGTTTTCACAGCATGTTTTGATGCTAGTCTGCATCAATGTCACATTTTAGTGAAAACATAATGTACATTTTTTGAACTTTCTATTATAATAAAAACATAATGAAAAAATTGGATATTATGAGTCAGCAACTTACATGTAACAGGAAGGTATAAAATAGAAGATAGATAGATACACATGGGGTTGTAAACATGACCCAGTGGAATCTTCAGGGTAAGACAAATAACAATTGCTTGAGTAGTTACAAAACATGTCTAAAGACAGTTTGCAACACAAACTGGTGATCATGTACATCAAGTCAAAACAATATCAATTAAGTGTGAAAGATTCATGTGACCAATTATGCAGTGTATCATTCCAGTGACTGTTTAATGAAATGAGTGTAATGACTCCTACAGTCTTGAAATATTGAGAAAGTGACAACTTTTAATCCACTTTTTTTCCTTTTTCCTCCCAAAAGATGAGCTTCAAGTACATTTACCTCAACAGTAGATGTGTTTGTAGTCCCTATCAAATGCATTTTGTTGAAGGTTGTTCCTCGAACATGTTTTATTTTGATAACGGAGTTTTCTTCATATTCTTCTTCAGCAGCTTTTTCCCAGAGTGCCACTTTTGCTGTCCCACTGTTGTCTTTAACCAACAGATGCTTCAGCTTTAAGGGTATCCCTGTGTGTCCACTGGTTCTGGTCTTGACAGGAGATGACTATTCAAAGAGTTAAAACAATAATCATATAGTATAACAGTATGAAAACAACTGTATTGAAATCACTCATTGTGTAGTTGAATATAAGATTGGAATTGGCAAAGATTTTCTGTTATAAGCCATTTTTCATAGGCCATTATAAGGACAGTGTGATCAAAAATGGCTTAACAATTCAAGAACTGATGCAAAATTTTGTCAGACAATGCTATTGTCACAGCTTCAGTTTGTTATGAATTCAAAATCTCAAGTTAACATTATTAAATTTTAATACCGAAGAGATGACAATGCTGTTTCTCTGTAAAATATACAGTGTCAGATGAATTTACAATGTATATTAAAGGTGAGTACCAGATCTCATATCCATACGAATAGCGGTATTAAGGATTTGATTGAAAATTCTATCATTCCCATGTCAAATGAGTATCAATAGCAGTTGAAATAACCAGAGTTTTTAATAATTGTCAAATTCACAATTTCATTTGTCTTCAGCATGAAAACTGCGATGTCTGTTTATATTGAAGCAGAAACAAAAGCCTGAATAAAACCTGTACCACGGTGCCAGGCCAAATTTCTTGGACTATCAACATCTGGACACATTACATGTTTGATGATTACTGTTTGAATTTCTTGGCAATACCTGACTAAATTTTTGTATGAAAAAAAGAAGAAAATGTCTTATAAAATTTGATTAACTTCATCACAATGAATTTACCTGTATTACTCTGCACACCATATCCATTTTTGAAGGTGATTTTAGCACTTCTTCCACTGTACCAGTTTTGGCAGCTGCCGAGACACACAGTGCTGTGGGATTTAGATCAACAGGAACAGGAGCACAGTAGGGTGCCTTACTCTTGACAGTGAAGATGAAGGAGTCTGTCTTCTTAATAATGTCTTGTAGGAGCAGACTTGGTTTTTGCATGAACTTTTCATGTTGGTTTTCCTGAAACACTTTTATGTTTGCAGAGCCAGTTTTGTCAGCAATGATGGCTTCAAAGTACTTTTTTTTGTTTGTTGATTCTTGGCAAGCTTCTCTGCAGTCTATTACTTTTACTTCTACACTTGCATTTGAATTATCTGGCAACTCAAGCGCTTGTTTCAAAGTCAACATCCTGGAAAAAGCAAGCTAGTTAATAGGTACAGAAGTTAACAGATAAAATGTTATGCATCGTTTTTTAAAAACAAATGAAATGATCTCAACTTTAGATATTTGAAAAAATATTCATGGTTCTTGCAAATAAGATATTTAGCATATGCAATACACATACAAATAATACAGTTTCTAATTAGAAGACAGCTTTGTGTAAATCATTGAAGCTTTTGTTACATGCTATTCACATTATCATGTAAGAAATATTTTACTCAGTGGTATGACAGAGTGAATTATGGTGCTTGTTTGTAGTGCGTACTGCAATGCAGGATTGGTTTAAGAATTTTGATTTTTATTGCCATTTAATGCAGAAATGTTGCACAGATTTTCCTTTTTTTGCGAACTTCACTTTTTTCCTGTAAATGGAAGCGTTAATTTTATATCCATACATACACAAAAAGGCGTAATGTTTTTAAGAAGAAAAAAAATCATCCAAATATTGTATTTTTGACTTGTGAAATTTAAAAATGAGCAGATGCCCAATAGCAGTTGCAGACAAATGTGTACTACAAGTAAATTATTTACCATCACAAAGCTGTCAATGATCTAGATTATGATATATTTGGACTATTACTTGTATAAGGTTGTGATTTGTGTTACTTTTTTTTACACTGGTTTTGAAGTTTCTGATGAAATGCAAGCACTTTTGGATTAGCTGTAACCTTAGTTGGTGCAAATGCATATATATGCAAGCCTTCAAGTGTTCGAACACGGCTAAGTGCTACATACGACATACCATGTTCAAAAATGTCTGAACCAAGGCTACAATAAACTGCATCTAATGACGCACCCTGCGATTTATGAATTGTAACAGCCCATGCAAGAATAACTGGAAACTGGCGGCGAATAATGCAACGACCTTTATAGTAAAATTCTTGATTTATTGGTTCAATTGGAATAGCATTATTACAGGCAGATTGCTGCAATGAAGAACCAATTCTGATATCATCAAACTGTATATAAACTTTCAATGGTACATTTGTTTGTGGACAGATGTCAACATGGTGAACTTTTCCCAGAGCACCATTTACAAGGCCTTCATTGGTGTAAAGATTTCTTAACAGCATAACTCTACAGCCAATAGTTAGACTCAATGTATTTGGCAGGCCTCCAGCATCTCTGTCATCCTGAGGAATATTGTTTGCATCAAATGGCTCATAAGGACATACATCATTATTTGAATAATAATGCATAGCCTCTGCAATGATAAGGTCACTACCTAATGCTTTCAACATAGCTTCATTTATATGTCTTATAGATTCAATCTTTGGAAACAAATGTAATGTAGTACTTTGAGGTGATACTTGTAGTTCTGTGTTAGTTACTAACCGTGACTTTAATATATTAATATCATTCTGATTTAAAGCACCAATTCTAGCACGATTTAGAAGAGTAATAAAAGTTTGGTTCAGTGAAGTTGCACATTTCAATAGAATAAATGTGTCTAAGCTGTAGGTCTTTGGTTAAGACGCAACAGCAGTTACTGCAAATATGTCAATATCTTAAGATCTCCATCGTACCCAATGACAAATAAGGTATTACTACGGTTTACAGCCGTGTAACAAACAATATAACAACAATAGTCGCAGTCAACATTTGGAAGCCAGAACCATCTAATATGTGAAATGCATTTTATTGCAACTACATTGTGTTCCACGGGTTTTCCATCCTGAAATACTTCAAACAGATAATAATTTGACTGATGTGGCAAAATATCGAATTATGATTTGACAAATACACACCCACACTAAATCATAAATGAAAAGCAAGCTTGGATTAATAGAGTAAATACTGTAGTCTCAATATCTCGACATTCTTTAACTGGCATTTTTACATATGTCTGTCTTTTACGCGAATACCGCCTATCAAAGGTTATCTCCATTTTCGCCTGTTAGAGTGCAATTATTTGGACTAAGATTCACACCATTAAATCGCGAATTCTTTAGTGTAGTACGAGAGTTCCAGGAACGAATCTTGTTTGGTTGCATCAGACGCATAAACAGAAAACGCGACTACAATACGTTTATATAATTGGGCTCTTATTTTACTGCAGCAACAATATTAAATAACCAACATGACTAACAGGAATAAGCAAGTAAAAATAATTTGTCTTACCAGATAAACTTCGTCTTCCACACAACTTCCAGTTTCAGCGGGAAAATGGCGTGTCTCGGTGTAACGAAAGACACGAACCGTTTAATTTTTTATAAAGGGAAAAGATTTTTTAAGACGTCCAAAAGCTTGTATATTTTTATAGTCAACGAAAAAAATAAGTGTTGAAATAGTGATAAATAGTAGAATAACAAATCTTGATTCTTAAACTGCCGATTTGACTCTCCTTTTCACCAAAGACTTATGTCTTGTTATTCTTCCCTCCCCAGACGTGTAGAATGGACTCGTCACATCTATTTATACGGGGAAAGCCGCCGAAGGCGACCCGCGAAGCGGGTCGCCTTCGGGCTTTTCCCGCCTATAGACAATGCGTACATGTTTAAAATAACAAAATCAAACAAAAACTGTCAAAATTTCAATAGATTTCTCATGTCTTACTCTATAGTCCATCAAGTTTTGTTAGATCTGCTCATGGGGGCCGCCATTGTTGTTGTTGTTGTTTTTCCAGACTGGTTTCTCATTTTCACAAATTCACCGTCTGATTTAAAACAGAAAACCAATAACCCTTCAAAATTTAAGGGAGATCATTGATTAGTCTGAAACGCGGTATCCGTGCTATCGCGGTAGTTTGTTGGAAGATAGAACCAAGCGCTGTGTTGGCAAAACAAAAATAATTTGTACTTAATAGAGAATTCTCAAAAATCATTACTCAAGTCATTTTTATGTGTTATAAGATATTTTTTAATAAAATGAAATGTAAATATCCTGTTTTCTAACAAAATATAAATAAAATGTAAATATGCCCCAGACAACAGCCTAGATAGGCAGACTTTTGACTCGCATTTGCAAAAGTTTCCGTTTAGAATGGCGGACAATACTGCCTAGTGTAAAGACAATACAACACTCATTATAAAAAAACAGACTGTACATCTTTCAGCAAAATGAGCTAATGTTCACAGGGCTTTTCATCAGTAAATTGGGAAGAGGCCCTGGCCTTACCACTTCGGAAATTCATGCATGATTATTGTTTATTTTGGGAAAACAAAATTAATTGAAAGATTGGTTCTAGTTCATAAAAATGAATAGTTATAGGTATTTTTAACTTAAATCTAATTCTTATTAAGCACTTTATTTTTCAGACCTCAATTTTCAAACACCCCTCACAGGAGTTTTAACCATTTTTGGACATCTTACCTAGCATTTTGGGAATCTTACCTAGCATTGTGGGAAGAGTTTCTGTCACACTTGGGAAAAATACTGTTTTTTGGATTGGGAAGAGGCCTTTTATAGGCCTCTGTTATATAAGGATGAAAAGCCCTGGTTCACAAAAATAGAATGGCAGACAAAACTGCCTTGTGTTAAGACAATACAAAACACTTTATAAAAAAAACAGACTTTACATCTTTCAGCAAAATGAGCTAATGTTCACAAAATACAACATCATAAACTAGTTTGTAAATGCTTAATTAAGGCATGAGCACAGTTAAGTTTTCCATATGCTTTTTTGATAAATTTG
The DNA here is from genome assembly GCA_038501625.1 of Corbicula japonica. Lineage (NCBI taxonomy): Eukaryota > Metazoa > Mollusca > Bivalvia > Venerida > Cyrenidae > Corbicula > Corbicula japonica. The sequence continues at coordinate 128,375 of JAZAYU010000292.1, forward strand.
GAAATAAATGTATGTAAAAAACCTTGCTGTTTTAATTTACAGTTTTGTTACCAATAAAAAATGAAAATTAGTGAAAAAGCCTGAATTGGTTTTATAAATGGAAGTGTCTCCTCAACCGGGTACTATTTTCTCCTCGACCAGCTCCGGATAGGATTAAAATTAGGTTCCTAATAATTAACATCGCTGTTTGATATTGATTTTTTCGAAGTAAGTGTATAAACAACACCTTTGATACCGAAAACAACTGATTACCATGCACTCAGTCTGTAACAAATTGTAAACGAAGATCGTTTTATGTGGGATCCTTTGATATTCATGTAACTTTGTAAGTACCACCTCATGTCAGTGATGAGTAAAACTGTGTTTTGATTACAGAAATAAATTGTATTATATTGTACAAAAATTCCATAAAATTTCGGACTGCAAATAAGAATGCATGGTCCCCGCAACACATGACATTTTTTTTACGGTACATACCTTATTTGTTGTTTTTTCCTTTGTCGTTCGATTTAAATTTCCTGCCCTTGTGTATAGAACTGCAAGTTAACTCACTTAAGTTAATATCCTTGTTAAATTTTTCTTTGGTGTGTACGTTTTGGCTGCACATTTTCTTGATTTTGGCATTTCAAAATTTTGACTTTTAAACTGTCATAATCTGGAAACATTTATCCAATTTGAAAACTATCATGTTATGCTAATTTTAGAGGAAAAAACTTTAGCACAAATATACTATTCGGACATCCCGTTGTTTATTATTCTACTTAAAATTACGAGTCCAATGTAGAATCAACTTTGAACCACCAACACATACATGTAATTGTCCATTATGAAATTGTTCTTTAGTTCTAACAAGGACCAAACAATAGAGACATATGTTGTGATTTATTGAGTAACAACACTCAATAGGCTAATTACCAACCCTGTGAACGGCAGCATTTAACAAAGTTGCTGCGACATATTTAATATTTCGCAAAAGCAAACTGAATAGATCAATTAGAATTGATAGTTTTAACAAGCTTGAATAGTCAAAACATCAGAGGACAAGCAATTGGTGCTATTATTATTTCACACATGCACGTTTACATAAAATAAACAAAAAAAAAAACAATTTAATAAAAAAGTAATTGAATTCCTGATTGCGTCCACTGTTCAAATTTAAACACAATTTATGACTTGGACGGGCGAACATTGACTATTAGTATCAATTCTGGAGTCGTTCAAGGAGACAGTCCTACCCGTATAGTCTCCTCGACAGGCAGCCAGTGGAGGAGACACTTCCTTTATAAATTTGCAAGTATTCTCTATGGTTGATAGCGGTTGGAAAAAAATATTGGTTTGATGAGCCATAAATTGATTAAGTATTTCTTGTTTTGATTTCATTTATCTGATACAGTATGGGTAATGTTGTCCGCTGTCATAGACCTAAACATCTGAAAATCCTGGGCTGCTTAGCCTGGGCCCTATAGTTGAATGGTCATAATATCGTAAAGTGCAATCTTAGTTATATTTATTCTGTATTTTAGGTATTGAAAACTAGCTTTCCCCGTTATAGGTAGCACCTATTGTTATATTAATATGCAGATTGCAAAGGTCATCTAGACGAAAATATTTACAATGTTCGTGGTATTAGTTTTCGTTTCTCTGGATCCGGGTTTTACAACTGTGCATGCGCATTAAGATTTTTGTAGACTGGTTCCAAACGATTCAGCATGATATATTGAATTTCAATTTCTATTTCGATACGCAAAAATGGATTCCACCTGCCACTAACCTCAACACTGTGGAGAGGTCTGATGACCTCTCCAATCAAATAATAAAAAATGGGGTTATGAAATTGATGTAATGTAAATAAATATTTTCATAACAAATACTCAAAACAAGACTGTAGACGAACAACACTCAGCAATGAATACAAAATATATGAAATTAACGTTCGTTAGATTAATCCTCTGTGGCGCAATGGTTACGATCAGGAATCTCTATTTTGACGGACTCGATTCAATCCTCGGGAGAGGAACTCTTTTTCCTTTTTCTTCCTTTTTTAAAAAATAATTATGAGTTAAATTTTTGGGAAAAATGGTATAATCAATAGTTTTAAAATTTAGAAATAATTGTTATCATTCTTTATCTTCATTTAGTAGCAATGAAAACTGAAATATTGTAATGATATTATTACAAAATAATGACACTTTTACAATACAGCAACAGAATCACGATACGAAACTAAAATGATTGTGGAATCTCTACTTTCATTAAGGAAAATGTTGCTATTTTATTGTTTCTATATTTGAACAGTATTTTTGTGATAGTTGACTTCAATAAAAGTAATTTTGTTTGCACGATGATTTTTCCCTAAAAAAGAATGTTTTGGTTGCTATGGTTACGGTTGCCAAAATTACTTTTTTCAAGTTAAATTTTAACCAGCATAGCTGATTGCTTGCGTATTTCTTGTTTTTTAAAAAATTTGAGGGGGTATCAAAAAATGACCATTTGTAAACCAAGCCCTCTGGTTTTTGTGGTTTTAAACCGTTTGGTCTGGGCCTTAGGTACCTATTTTGTAGGCCAATAAAATAAAAATGAGACGATGAAGTGCTTTGTTTTTTTTATTATTTGATTCTATACCCATTGCAGATAATTTTTATGTATATTATAATTATTTTACTGCATTAAACATGCACAAAAACCACAGATAAAAACTTGCGTAATTTTTGTAGCTCGGAAAAATGTGCATTTCCGAAGCTGGGGTGCACTTAAAAAAGTCAATTTATAAAGTGTTAGAAATAAATTCTAAACATAATGCTCGTTTTTTCCTGTTCAGGTATGATTTCCTTTAACAATTAGCTTTTATTTTACAAAATTTTACAAGGTTTGAAAGCAATAGCGATGAATTTAGCTTCTAGTATGTTTGATTTTAAGCCCATTTTTCGAAACAGAGGGTCCCCTTCTAAAATACTGAATTTCCCGAGTTACGCGCGGTAAATGTTTTTTAAAACAATTGTTTAGATGTCTAAATGGATGTACTTGGAAATGAAAACAACAAAATCCCAATCTGCAAAAGTGCATATTACAGTTCTAAAACCTTACGGACAATCTTTTGCAAGTTTTATCGCCGATACCCAAATCTAATTCATAAATACAGGTGCAGTTTAAAATAACTTTTGCAACAAGGTCTTTCAGAGCCGGTTTTTTATGGAGATTTAATTTACAAACTTAAGAATATAAAAGGCAATGTTAATTTCTCCCAGTTATTCGTAAAAACCATCTGTAAATTTAAAAAGAAAGGTTACCAACATGATATTTGACAGCGCTCTGCAGGCCTGGTGATTAACCCATCTACAGTTGATCATTATGCATACCTCTTTGGTTGCACGACGGTGGCAGGGGTTTAAGAGTTTATGAAGGTTTATGGGGAAATCTTTTTTTTAAAGGACCTAGAAGCTCGATTCGTTTCTTTAATCCCTGTCATCGTGTTCTTGCTGATTTAACTTCAGGTGCTCTGGTCTCGGTAAGATTATTGAGTACCTACCCTTTGGCTTTACAATGCTAATTAGCTTCTTATTTTTTATGTGATTTTTCATGCAACATTGTTGAGCCGATGGGTGGGTTGGAGTTATTTCACCAAGACAACTTGTACTTGTTTTGTGATACTACTAGAACCTGTTGGGGCAAGTGTGAGGTTGGTGCACCCTAGAACCTGGTTTAAACCCCCAGTGGCAATTTGTTTTGCCACTGACCGTTCCAAGGCGGTATCCCCAAAGGTTCTCTTCTTCGTGAATTGTTTGTGGCGTCCTATTTGAATTGACATACATAAAAACATGCTCTCTCTCTCTCTCTCTCTCTCTCTCTCTCTCTCTCTCTCTCTCTCTCATCTTTTTCGCTGCGTGGGGAGGCTGTGTTTTGTGAGTGTGGCGATTCCTGATATGCATATATTATACTTTTTTAGCAAATTTCGCGACCTTGACCTGCACGGGAAACACTCTTTTACATATTTTTGTTAGACTCTTTCTCCGTCGTTATCAGAAAATAAACGACTGTTGTAAACCAAAAACTAGAGGCCTCTGATTGGCTGCTGGATTACGTCACGCCTGCTTTCTGTATCTATTTTAAAATTTTCTCTCCAGCTTCTTATCAACTAGGCCTATTACTCATTACAATAATTAATCATAACACTTCACATGAATAAAGAGTAAATACAAACCATTTGTGATAAAGAAACGAAGAGATACAGCTTATACTTTATTAAACCAGCATCTAGAAGGTGTAAACGTCGCCCTGAACGGCAGGATATGGCAAACATTGTGCAGCATTTGTGCAACTCAAAGGGTTAACATTTAAACCCCCGACGCACTACGCCAGCAGTGGTTACAAGCGTCGTAACAATACAGATACAGATATCTCAGCATAATATGCATTTCAAACATATGAATGGCAATAAATCAGTGACCAACATTGAAGTGGCATCAACTTGCTATCAGCAACCCTGCTGGGATAATGGTAAACATACATCTTGCAATATGACTCTGAGTTCGTTATAATTTTAAATCTAACACTAACTGGTGTTGTTAATCTCCAGCAGCAGAATGTACTTTACTTGTAAGCGTGGGGAATACCGCCTATTTTAAACCTCAAGGAAAGATAACTGAAGTTCGCTAAAAATTGGTTTCTCTATCCAGAGTTGTCGCTCCTTAACTCGCTTTAAGAGACTGCAGGTTACATACAGTAATTCAGGTGGCTCGGGAACCAGTCAATTTTGTCTAGGGGCTGGTTCAATTTTGTCTAGGGTTTGTGCGGACCATTAGATAAAGTAATTCTGTGATTGGTTGAAAATGCAAAAGCAGAATAAAAAATATTAAATAGCTATGTGAAGATGCACAGTGTATAGGAGAAGTTGAAACAAAACATTTGCATTTTTATTTTAAGTGTATGAAAATTTTTTGCCTTTTGGGGCATTAAATGGCTAGTATGGTCTGAAAGGAACATGTTTATAGTAAATGACATGCTTTTACTGACACACTGATAGCAAAGTTATGTTTGGAAATGCAGTATATGAAAATAGGCCCTGGTTTTAGGATGGCATATGTTAAACAGTTTTGAAGTTCATACAGAAGTGAAAAAAAACAGACCACCGGTTTCAAGGTGTCAAATCTCTGTTAATTGACACAGACACTTGTTTAGGGGTCCATTGCTGGCCCTATATATGCCTATAGAGCTATATAGGCCTAAATATGGGCTTACAGGTCTCTAGATCCAAAAGTGGGCAATTTCAGGAAATAAACGGATGATCTACAGCATGAGATACAACTACAATCACTTAGAACACAAAATATCCCAGTTTTCAAAAAATAACAGTTCATACATAACATAACCATGGAAAGATAACCAACTAAACAGATCTCGGAAAAATACATTATCCCAGTTGCACATTAATTTCGAAGAGAAAATGGTAACTTACTATAGTTTATATAGGGAAGTCTATTTACAGGTCTTAAACCTGTAGGCCATAGTCTAGGTTTTGTACCACTAAATTTTGATTATGAGCCGTCCTTGACTGTTTCACTGCGCATTTTTGTACTTTCAGCAGACAGCGACAGTAGTAAACCAATTTTGTCTGGCGGCTATAACCGCCAGAGAATCCTTAGCGAGCTCCAGTTATCTTTCCTTGAGGTTTAAATATAGCCGACATTCCCAAGGTATTAAAGTAAAGTGCGTGCTGCTGGAGATTAACAGTGTAACACCAGTTAGTTTTAGATTAAAATACAACAAACTCAGAGTCATATTACAAGATGCATCTTTACCATTATCCCAACAGGGTTGATGATAGCAATTTGATGCCACTTCATTCTCGGTAGGTATAAAATACGCAATGGAAAAATGGACCGCAATGGAAACAAAATACGCAATGGAAATAGAAAATATTTATTTTGTGTAAATATATGTTTTTATTAGAATTTATAACAAATATTGAATATTATATCAACCAAAAACATGTTATTTTTAATTTAAACCAAGTGTCCAGGTTTCAGATTCGTAAATATTAATGAAATACCTTAATAATTCTTGCGCAATGGAAATTCCTGTGGAAGCAATGGAAATGAAGATCGTGATTTTATTGCTATTCTCTAATATTTGAATGAAAATTGACTTGTAAATGATGTTTTAATAATATTTCATCGGTCATAAACATGAAATATTTTTTTAATAATGTCTTAGTGCTCAGTTTTCCAGTATATATGAAATAATCCTAAAAATCGTGCGCAATGGAAATTCACGTGTACGCAATTGAAATAAAAAATATTTATTTTGTGTAAATATTTGTTTTTATAAGAATTTATAACAAAGATTGAATATTATAACAACCAAACATATTATTTTTTATTTAAACCAAGTGTCCAGGTTTCAGATTCGTAAATATTAATGAAATACCTTAATAATTCTTGCGCAATGGAAATTCCTGTGGACGCAATGGAAATGAAGATCGTGATTTTATTGCTATTCTCTAATATTTGAATGAAAATTGACTTGTAAATGATGTTTTGATAATATTTCATCGGCCATAAACATGAAATATTTTTTAAATAGTGTCTTAGTGTTCTGGTTTCCAATATATATGAAATAATCCTCAAAAATCGTGCGCAATGGAAATTCACGTGTACGCAATTGAAATAAAGAGTTTGTTTTAATTGATATTTGGTTGCCTTTTGTAAGATTTAACAACAATTATTGAATTTGTTATCAATCAAAAACCTTTTTGTAAACGTTTAGTCAAGTGTCCAAGTTTTATAATAGGAAATGATATTGAAAAACATATGATAAATCTTGCGCAATGTAAATTCCCGTGCACGCAATGGAAATGAATACCGTGTTTTACAGGCATACTCGAGATCTTCTTTGAAAATATTTAACATTTCCCAATTCAATCACCTCTCCCATTCCCCAAAATTACTGTTCCCAACAACAAACAGTGCCGTTTCCTTATTGACAAAAGAGTTTTTCGCAAGAAATGACGTACAAAAATAATTTCCATTGACAGGCAGTCAATGGATCGGCAATAAGTTAATTCTGACATGACATTTACATCACTAAAAGCTTTCCTTCGTTATATTGTGTGTTGTGCAGTGTGGTATAATATCAAGTTACTTTAAAGAACTCTGTGTGATAACGAAGACATTAATTGTTATGATGCCACGAAAACGCAGGTTCCCGTGTGGTTCGTGCCAGAAGAAATGTGTGGACGATTGTCTTCTCTGTGAGGTAAGTAATGTTTCACAAGTCTTTTAATCTAATATAGCATTTTGACATAGTAGCTGAGCTTATTACTCTAACGTTTAACTTTATCTAAATTAACGGATAAGTTAATGCATTCACCCAGATTGGGTTACATATATCAGAAGATTTTTTTAATATTTCAAATTAATATAAATCTGTAGAAAAAGGACCACGTAGAAGAAGGATCACAATTCGTTTGTCGCATTTACTTTAATTATTACTTTAACTATATGTAATTTTACCAACATGACTGTGTCAATTTACTTGTGGACATCAGATTTTTAGAAGGGCCTTTTAGCCAAAAGTTTGTCCAGTGCAATACCAGTAGCACACATATGACACGTTAATGCCAATACACCATTGACTTTCACACCTATGCGTCTTTGTTCCCACCAGGGGTCCGAGATTACTGGCAGATTAGGAAAGATAAAAGAATTTGCTACCACAAAATTAATTATAAAAAGGAACCGTTAGTGATAATGTATAATTTTGTAGATAACTAAGGGTCCCTTTATTTATTATAATGAGGATTTGGTAGATAATGGTTTGAAAGTAAATGAATTTACCTCGGTCTATCTCTCTTTAATAAGTTTTGTAGCTTGTATAATAAAGCGAAACAATGAATATTGCACAGAGAAGATGACAGCAGGAAAAAGGAATTACATACCTCTAGAACCACAGCCGTTCGATTCACATATTCTGGTAATACACCCGATGTATCAGACTTTGAAAGCCTCTCCGAAAGGTGCACAACACTTTAAAAGACGGGTGACATGGTTTGGAAATATACCAGACAGTTTCGCATACTTACCGGACAATGTTGGCATTGGTTGAATATATTGTTCGACACCCGAGTTGAACGCCTGAAACAATTCATAGCCAACAAAGATAATAATATCACAGACAAGAAATTCCAACCATACTTTGAAAATAAACTGATACACCTTCTAGTCAGCCATGTCATTGAGCCGTCGCGAAAAAATCGCATAACACAAAATTGAACGAACAACAATAGCGAAAGCGCTAACCATATTCTTAAAACTTTGAAGTCGACGGACATACCTAAATTTATTGAACTATTGTACGAGGTGATCAACGGAGAAAAAAAATCGAACGATGTCGCGCAATAAGAAATAAAGGCAACTATAAACTGGCGCCGGATTTTGCTCATCATCTGATAGACATATACGCGTGGTCAAATTTAACTGAACAACAACGAGAATCTTAAGAAAAAAGTTTCGCGAGGATAAAGGACGACAAAACAGTGGAATTGTAATTTCAAGTAATGACGCCAGACCTTTAATGAAATAGATGAAAGGGGAACTTTGAAAGAAACCGAACACGACAAATATGAAAATACTGCAGGCTCGGTTTGATTGAGCCTGTTCAAGAACAGTAATGGGAATGCATATTACTACCCACGCCGCCTAGCCCCGGGTTGAGCGCAACTCAGTAATTACACCATTAAATAGTACAATTTCGATCCATACCAGAACATTAATGAAAACTCCAACGGCCGGGAAAAAGACCAAACCAGGTTAAAACAGAAAGAGCAGAACGTTCAACTACGCCAATAAAAAAGGCAAAACGACAATTATAGACACAGTCGGATGGACGACCATTATGGTCGGACCTGGACCTTAAATAGGTCCCGACTATCTATACTGTAGCATCATTTGATTTCGCGGAGACGAATTTCCGCGCAAAACCCGAAAATAACATATTCGCGGGGGAATGAATTCGCGCAACTGTGTTTTCCTTTAAAGAGACCCTGTTAAATGGTTTAATTTCTCTGGTGTTGAATTTGGTCCTTAAATAGGCGCAGACATATGAAATAAGACTGTTGTTTTACAAATGTATGTATCCTTTATTATAGTTTTGTTTGTTTGCATTCGTCAATCGTGATTTCTTTTTCATTGCGTACATGTGCATTTCCAGTGCGTAGTCTTCAAACATATTTTTATTCACTGAGGTGTTATAAGTTATAATTGTACGAATAATTTCTTTGATTATTTATAAGAGTAACGCCCTTAAGCTTATGCATGTGTTCATTTGCATTTGCGAACACAAAGTTAGTTGAAGATCGTGATTTTCATTTTCCATTGCGTACATGAAAATTTCCATTGCGCACGAAATATCTACACAATCGGATGGGCGATCATTATTACAATGATCGGACCTGGTCCTTAAATAGGCCTCGACATATGAAATAAGACTGCTTTTTTTTTTTTTACAAATTTATGTATTCTTTATTATAGTTTTGTTTGTTTGCACTCGTCAATCGTGATTTCTTTTTCATTGCGTACATGTGCATTTCCATTGCGTAGTCTTGAAACATATTTTTATTCCAGTTATAAGTAATAATTGTACGAATAATTTCTTTGATTATTTATAAGACTAACGCCCTGAAGCTTATGCATGTGTTCATTTGCATTTGCGAACACAAAGTTAGTTGAAGATCGTGATTTTCATTTTCCATTGCGTACATGAAAATTTCCATTGCGCACGAAATCTACACAATCGGATGGGCGATCATTATTACAATGATCGGACCTGGTCCTTAAATAGGCCTCGACATATGAAATAAGACTGCTTTTTTTTTACAAATTTATGTATTCTTTATTATAGTTTTGTTTGTTTGCACTCGTCAATCGTGATTTCTTTTTCATTGCGTACATGTGCATTTCCAGTGCGTAGTCTTGAAACATATTTTTATTCCAGTTATAAGTAATAATTGTACGAATAATTTCTTTGATTATTTATAAGACTAACGCCCTGAAGCTTATGCATGTGTTCATTTGCATTTGCGAACACAAAGTTAGTTGAAGATCGTGATTTTCATTTTCCATTGCGTACATGAAAATTTCCATTGCGCACGAAATATCTACACAACCGCGGTCTTCAAATAAGCCTCAAAATTGAATGTGATTTTTATGAAAATTTATTCAATTTATAAAGGTACTCCTTTAATTATATTATAACTAGAACGTGTGATTAATCCTACATGCATTCAAAATAGTGCAGAAATAAGTTTTACATTTCCATTTCGTACATGTAACCTTCCATTTGGCGATATTCTAAAACCGTCAATCTACTAAATGTATTTCGTTTCATGTTCGATTACAGTTTCATTTCTTAACTAAATAAATTTTACTGAGCAATTACAAACTAATACAATTAAAAAGCAAAATATCCTAGATGTACATTTCCATTGCGCGCACGTGAATTTCCATTGCGCAGCGTTTAAAGTAGGTATTTTTTAATAATATTGACGAATGGAAAACCCGGACACCTAGCTAATATTAAAAATATAATGTTCTTGATTATAAAATATTCAATCAGTGTTATTTATTCATATAAAACAAAAATATTTACAAAAAATACTTTTTTTAATTTCCATTGCGTATTTTGTTTCCATTGCGGTCCATTTTTCCATTGCGTATTTTATACCTACCCCTTCATTCTCGGTCACTGATTTATTTGAATGGAATGCCTACTAAACTAAGATATGTTAAACCTTCGAGTTGCACAATGTTTGTCATAACATGTCGTTCAATGCAGTGCGATGTTTACACCTTCTAGTTGCTGGTTTAATAAAGTATAAGCTGTACCTCTTCTTTTTTATCACAAAGGGTGAACATTTTCTCTTTATCCATGTCAAGTCTATATATAGGCCTAGTTGATAAGAAGCTGGAGAGAAAATATTAAAATAGATACAGAAAGCAAGTGTGACGTCATCCAGCAGCCAATCAGAGGCCTCTAGTTTTTGGTTTACAACAGTCGTTTATTTTCTGATAACGACGGAGAAAGAGTCTAGAGCCGTCCCAGACGTAGTCAATCCCAGACGTATCTCGATAGAGACCAGAGTGATTTCCCTTCCAATATGGCAGCTTCCACCCATATGTGCGAATCTTTAGAGGAGGCACAAGAAACGCTCAAAAAATACGAAATAGAGACAAATTCTCGATTTGCTGTGTATACCGCCAGCAAAAACTTTGGTAGCTCTAGTATGTAGATATGATGGTTTTGATGGTTTAGTCTTTTTGAATATAATTGTCACTTTTTAGTTAAGTGACTATCTCAGTATCTGCAACTTTCCCAGTAATCCCGAAGACAGTGGCTAGATGCACAGGTGCTTGGAAGACGGATCCCGTTTTCTCCAAATGTGTATAAACTGGCCGCCCCGACACCCCCCCCAAAAAAAAATGGTCTACACTACATAAACTCATCTTTTTTTGTTGTTTTGATAGATTCAGGAATCTTTATCAAAGGGATTGGAAACTATAGTGATAAGCATTAAAATACTGAAATATGATGTCGTGCTATCTATTTTCTTACGACGGCCTACCTGTACAAACGCGCTGTTTAAGTTAACCGAGCGCATAGCGAAGATAGTCAGAATATGAAGTACCCCAGTCATACAATTTAATTTATAGCGTCAACAATAATTTCTCGATTTTCTTCAAATTTTCATGAAATCATCAAGAACTCTTTCTTCTTTCTAGTGATGTAAAAATTTATTTGGAAAACCGACATTAAATACGAAAAGTTTCGAGTTAAACACGGACATTCTACTTTTTTCGGCCTTAAATTGTGGCAGTGGATATTTGTTCACCAACACCACGATGCCTTATTTCATTTCAAAACCCTCTCCATAAATGATGATTAACACACTTGAAAATAATACCTACCTCTTCAGGGAGAATCACTTTATTCAATTCGACTATTGTCAATGCAAATGCAACCTTAGGTGTAGTGCAATTTCCGAACAAACGACGACATTTTTTTTTCTACACCTGACGCCATTTGCAAATAATATAAAATATAGACGAATTTCAGAACTTAAATTTACTGTCAAGCATTCGAAAATGAATGCACTATTATGATATACCTCATCAACAGACTGTATTTAACAAGATTGTTTGTAAATTGATCGCTTTTATCTTAATTAGTTGTTAAAAATCCAACATTAAAAGGCATCACTCGGCTCATTGACGAACAAACGAATCAAAAAGGTGTAACAAATAAATATTAAAATAACCGCTAAATATGCATTATTTTGGACAAATAAAGTAAAAATATGATAAAATGACACTTAACTTATAACTACACATTTAAATCAACATGTTAACGCATAATTATCATGAAAAACAAAGATGCAGACAGATTTTCCAACAACCGATTTTTCCACTGGCTTCCATGCAAAACAAGATGGCGGACGGAAGGGGGTGTTCATATTCGATAAATTCCGGGCGTCCAATCCCTTTGATAAAGATTCCTGATAGATTGGAAAGGTCGTACAAACAATTGATGCTGTACTACCATCAATAGTGCATACACAATGGCGGAAAGAAGGTGTGCAAGAAAACAAAAAAGAAAAAAAGCAACTCAAAAAGGAACAATTTGGCATTCTTGTTATGTACAATACTCAAAAAGGAACAACTTGGCATTGTTGTTATGTACAATATAATAGTGACAGTATATATGTTGATTGCCCGTAAATGAAAGTAGGACATTGGATTCGTGACAATGGGAATATTCAATCCTGTTTGCAAACAGTAATATATTTGTGTAAATGTAGCCTTAAACCCGGGACAGGTGGAGTGGGCAGTAGATGCATTCTCACTACAGCAAGATCAGTCAAACAGCAACTGCATTATTTTGATGCTTATCATGTTTGGTGGCTTTTCATCTGTGTATATATATAAATAAACATGTCCCACCGCTGTGCACCTGAACCAATGATATTGATATCTTGACATAATCACCAGTGTAGACCCATATTAGTTGCCATAGACCCCTCTTAGACATCATGCTTAAAAATTTAAAATCCATATGAACTGTGGTTCATAAGGCCAGCCTCTAAGCTCTATTTGTACAATTCAATACTTGATAAAAAAACAAAATGCTCACCAGAGGTTCCAATCTTTCACTTTACTGCAATTTTCCCGCAATTAAACATTTACTCGATGGATACGGCTTTCATTACTTGTGCAATGAGTTTTGATTCACATCTGCCAGACCATCTGATTAGGATCTACAATATGCATCAGGTTATTTCTGACCAAGAAGCAAACAGTTGAGATCCTGATCAGACTGCATTGTAATTTGATGTGCATGATGATCTGGATCTACACTAGTTGCCCATGGGATACCAAGTCGTATAAGGTTAAAAAATATGATTAGGGTTTAGGAAAGGAACCAATTTTAACATTTTTCTTTGTTTACAAATACATAAACTGGAAACCAGAATCAGATCTATTTTAACAATTTATTTATTTAGTCAAGAAGATCTAACACAGAGTTTACTGTAAATACATTTATTTGTCTCATGTTTACTAAATGTTTGCTATTATAAACATTAATATCTTACAATGAAAATTGTTTGACACAAAATCCTCTTTAAACTACTGATTTCAAGTGACTAAAAATTTTTAAGCAAAGTTAACATGGACATACCAATATCACAGATTTTTCTATTATCCAGTAAGCTTAAATCTGAACTATATATTGCAGTAAAACTGGTTCAAATTGACTTAAATCTTAAGGAAACATAATTTTCACAATTCAACTTGTATTTGTACATGTAACTTCATATTAAATTTTCAGAAAACTGCTTTATTGCAAGTGTATATAATTTCAGGAGTATTTAAAATATGTCTTTATAAAGGGGTTAGTTATGTTTGTGTAAACATGTATTTATGAATGCATTTGGATGTATGATAGTCTGGAAATAGTTCTAAAGTGATTTTAGCTCATTTAAAAAACAAAACAGCTAATAAGCGAATAAAGATTTTCATTAAAATATGTGCTCTTGTAAAATGCAAGAGTTTTATAAATTCTCACAAACATAAAGAGTTTACTTTGGTATGTGTATGCATTTGTCATTTTGCTGTAATAGAATGTAAATATATGATTATCATTGCCATTCCAAACAGTTACATGTGATGTTGAAAAATGTAGAGCATTGTTTGTGTGGTTGTTATAGTTATAGGCATAGAAGAGTATATTGATGGTAAATGCTATTGGCAATCTCACTAAAGTCAGATCTAACAAACTCTTAGATCTGATGACGGCCTGCAGACGCCGTATATAACCTACAGCAGTTTTCCCCGATTACTATTTTTAGAAATTGTCAGCACAGGAAGCATGTGTATAACGTTTGCAAACTGACCTGAAGATGTTATTACATTAGAAATAAATGCAATACTACATAAATCTTCAGTAAAATATGTGTTAAACAGGCTGTAAACACATTGAATGGTTTTAAATACTATGTTTACTTTCATCTTTGCGATTTTGTAGGCGACAATCTGATTGGTTCAAAGGGTTAGTGATAAAAGCACGTTTTAGTTACTCGTCGTCAGATCCTGATAGTGTAGCGGTTTTTAGGAGATGATTTTAATCAGATTGTGCTATTGGATTATTACAATCTCTGGTACTGGCTTGTTGAGATTTATAATAGGGCCCAAGATCATAAAACTAAATCAGGAGATCAGTCTCAAATCTCAAGAATCTGATTGGCTGAAATGGCGACTGGTCGCCATTTCAGCCAATCAGATGCTTGAGACTTGAGACTGATCTCCGAACTTAGTTTTATGATCTTGGGCCATGGGTACCATATTGAACTCAGTTTATAATATTGTAAGAGGTAAAGCCAATATAATTTAGGTATTTACGATAATGAAGGTTTAAGCAATGTTTTATAAATATTTTCTTTCTGTAAATTAAGTTGTTATATCACAAAATATGTTTTAATGCGACTTCAAAAATAAAGCTAGGATTTGTCAGAAACAATTTAGTTTTTGCCTTACTATTTCTCTTATGTAAAGTTTGATATAAAATGTTGTATACATGTATTTTAGGCATTGAAAAAGCAAAACAGGTGTATTGGGAAGACCGCCCATCTGTGAAGATTGGCCGGTTGGAGTTCACAGGTGTGCCCTTCATCGTGGTTGGACAAAAGACATTTGACTGTCAGTTTGGAAAAGACAGGAAAATACAAAGAAAAAAAACTCTTAAGGTACAGTTAAATCCAGCTATGATCCCTTTTGAAAATAGCAGAAAGAGAGACAGTTTTGACCAGAAATAGTAATGTCTCTGCACATTAATGTTCTTGTTCTAATGTTCACTCTCTGCCTTCATTTTGGACCCACAATTAGTTACTGTAGTGTACATGTCTTAAAGGGAGGCACCATGGTGTCGAGGTACAACACCGGACCTCTAACACAGGGGTTCCAGGTTCCAATCTAAGCAGAGGTGGGTGACTGGCTCTTCTACAATCCCTTAATTAATGGCTGATGATACTGGTTAGAAACCCAGGATGCAATCCTTGAAAGTAGTATACATTAACCTATACCTAGTTTTCTTTAGAACCAATGTAGAATAGATATTTTTTAACCAAACTGATCATGTTAAGGGGCTGAGGTTTACTCTAACAAATTATTTTAGTTAATTTGTCAGATACTACCAGTATTATGATGTGGGTAGCACATGGATTGTGTCTGTTTATGTGGTTCTGGCTACCCATTTTAATGTTTGTCACCCCAGATGCCTTAATCAACTATCTCAAAACAAAAGGAGTGATTAAATTGCATTTTGAGATTTCTTGTTCTGTCATCCAGTTTGAGTGAACATTAAAATTATCTAAGGCATATGCAAACTTTAGTGCTCTGTAAAAATTTGTGATAGTGTCTATAATTTATTATAACATGCAAGTGTTACAAATAATGTTTTATTTGTATAAAAGCTTGTTTACTGAAACTGCTGAAGGAGTAATAGCTCAGTGGTTAGCGCGTCTGCCTCCGAGTCCAGGGATCGCTGGTTCGATCCCCCTCTTCTCCAACTAAAATTTACTAACAGTCTTTCAGAAGAGGCTTTAAACGAAGGTCCAGTGTAGTGGTGCTATACACCGGGCACTTAAAAGAATCAGGGACGATTCTGGAATTGGATAGTTTTCTGTATCTTGCACTATCCTCCAATCACCTTGGAGTCACCATGCGTCGCTCATATGGTCTTCCGGTAGAAATCTAGATACACATACACACTGCTGGAGATAACTTAATGAAATTTTCAATAATGATTATAGGCAATGAGAAGATTTGCAGTGCACATAAATCTTATAACTCTGACATAAGTTTTAATTTAGCATAATTATTTCCGTCTTTGTTTTATTTATATGAAAAAGCTTAATAGAGGTCATCTGTAAAACTACTGGAGGGAACTTGGAACAATGATAAAGGGTTTGGAAGATATGTAGTGAACAAAAAAAATAACTCTTCTGATGTTATTTGAAGAATAATTTACCTTTTGGGGATTTTATTTATAAAGTTTGTATAGGACATAATTATCCATACAATACTGAAGGGAATCAAATAATACTTGAAATAATAATGAAGGGCAATGAGAAGATTTGTTGTGTTCCAGAAACCATAACCTCCCTTAGTATTTGCTGAATTATTGCTTGTCTGATCATTGCCCAAGGTTATAAAACTGAGATTTGAAACCAGTCTCAAATCTCAAGCATCTGATTGGCTGAAATGCTTTATAACCTTGGACACATATCTTATCGACTTTTGAGAGGAACTTAATTAAATTTGGTATAAAGATAAAGGTCAAAGAGAAGATGTACATGTCAAGGAACCATAATTCTATAATTCCAGTATCTTTATCCATTTTCCTCTCTAGCTCATGCTAGTGTCTGTACAGTTTTCGTGGAGCATACAGTTATACAGATGTAACAAGGGTTCTGAAAAATCCACGCCTGAACCAAAGATTGAACCTGGGACCCCTCGCATGCCAGTCCGACGCTCTACCACATCGCCATAAAAGCTAGCTCTATAGCGAGATAGTACAAGCGCGGTACTAACTCAACCATAGCCGGGTTACATACACCCCCTCCAGATTGGAATTCGTCCTCGAATTTCCATTGAGTACAGAGATTCACTTGTGGAGTGATCTCGAAGTGTTTTAAACATCCTCGGCAGGCCACATGTTGGGCGCCATTTGTAACAAGGGTTCTGAAAAATCCACGCCTGAACCAAGGATTGAACCCGGGACCCCTCGCATGCCAGTCCGACGCTCTACCACGTCGCCATAAAAGCTAGCTCTATGGCGAGATAGTACAAGCGCGGTACTAACTCAACCATAGCCGGGTTACATACAACGTATTACAAATGTATAGTGGTAAGTATCCCCGCCTGTCACGCGGGAGACCGGGGTTCGATTCCCCGTCGGGGAGCCATTTTGTAACCAGGGCAGGGTTTCAAGACAAACCACTTGTCGATTATTTAGAATTTATGTAATAATACATAAATAGCCTAAAACATAAAGAATAAATATTTACATTCATGAAATAGACAAGATAAAAAATCACAGAATTGCAACGGAATCAAACAGATTATTTCAGCAATTCACATATAACTGTTCTATTCGTAAAACAATAAATAAATTCTTACCAGGATCTGTGGTATAGTTTTAATCAAACCTTAAGTAATGAATATACCAAATATGCAATCAACTGGTATACTTAAGGAATAAGATTTAAGGAGTAAGAGTCGGAGTGCCGGGAAAATAGATGGAAAAGAGAAACAAAGAGGGTTTCGCGGGGTTTGGGAATTCATGCGTGTTATTTTGTTATTGTGAAATCGCTCACCAACCACTCACTCACTGAACCACACAATACAAGATACGTCACTGCCTACCTGGAATACAGTTAGGCAGTTGAATACATGTATACACATACACGGTGAGTAAACGATCACAAACATTGACGTAAAATGCAAGCTGGCATAAAATATTGCCTGGGTTACACAGATTCTTTTGTTATTTTCTCTTTTTTCCTGTAATATTCTAGATTGAAAATGACCACAGTTCCTACAGAAAGGGGAAGAAATTCCTTCTTTGTGATACAAAGAAGCTAAATTGTGGAGCCCGATGTGTGATGCGCGAGGTGTACAGGTTTCCTACATATCAGGTACCTTACATATAAGCTGCTATGATACATATTTAATATAATGAAGACCATAAGTAGTGTACTTTTATTAAATGGAGCAAAAGCTACATTTGTTTCTGCCCTGTTAAATTCACCAAGTCACTTTAACAGTACATCAGCTGTTGCTTGGTGAATAAAAAATCTGATCAACAATGCATTTTCATTGCATTTTACTTTTGAGCAAGTTGTATTTCTTAACAGATTTCATAGTGAAAAACATAGAGTACAATTGTTTGTTTCCACTGACATGACTGAGTGAACAATAAAAGTACCAGTAATGTTTTCATGAGTTGTATAGCAAGTGAAAATCATTGCGTTCGTGCTCACGAATTTAAACATACCTCAATAGTTCACAGAAACAAACAATTCTTTTACCAAATATATCATCTGTGTTTTAAACCAGCACACACCATTTCATACATACCGGTACATATTCTGCTTCATAGATGATTAAAATATATGTGAAAAAAAAAAGAAATTATATTTTGATAAATTCAGTGTGATTTTATCAGAATAAAGTGTATCATATTGTTAGTTCAGTGACTGCTAGCCCAACTACATGTATTTATGCGCATTAAGAGTTGCTCCTGTCCGTCCATTCGTCCGTCCGTCCGATATTCTCGTGAACGCAACTCCTCCTACACTACAGGTGAGAATTTAATGAAACTTTACCACAATGCTTGGCCTGATATGTTGTTGTGGATAAAGGTGGGGTTTCGCTCTTACATGTTCCGTTCATAAGTTATGGCTCTTTGATACTTCCATTTACATTAGTTTTAATAGGAGTATATCTCGTGGACGCAACTCCTCCTACACTACCGGTGGGAATTTAATGAAACTTTACCACAATGCTTGGCCTGATATGTTGTTGTGCATAAAGGTGGGGTTTTGCTCTTACATGTACCGTTCAGAAGTTATGGCCCTTTGATAAATCCATTTACATTAGTTTTAATAGGAATATATCTTGTGAACGCAACTCCTCTTACACTTCTGGTGGGAATTTAATGAAACTTTACCACAATGCTTGGCCTGATATGTTGTCGTGCATAAGGTGGGGTTTCGCTCTTACATGTACCGTTCAGAAGTTATGGCCCTTTGATAATTCCATTTACATTAGTTTTAATAGTAATATATCTTGTGAACGCAACTCCTCTTACACTTCTGGTGGGAATTTAATGAAACTTTACCACAATGCTTGGCCTGATATGTTGTCGTGCATAAGGTGGGGTTTCGCTCTTACATGTACCGTTCAGAAGTTATGGCCCTTTGATAAATCCATTTACATTAGTTTTAATAGGAATATATCTTGTGAACGCAACTCCTCCTACACTTCTGGTGGGAATTTAATGAAACTTTACTACAATGCTTGGCCTGATATGTTGTTGTGCATATAAAGGTGTGGTTTTGCTGTTACATGTTCCGTTCAGAAGTTATGGCCCTTTGATAAATCCATTCACATTAGTTTTAATAGGAATATATCTTGTGAACGCAACTCCTCCTACACCTCTGCTGGGAATTTGATGAAATTTTACCACAATGCTTGGCCTGATATGTTGTTGTGCATAAAAGTGGAGTTTTGCTCTTACTTGTTCCGTTCAGAAGTTATGGCCCTTTGATTCTTCCATTTACATTAGTTTTAATAGGAATATATCTTGTGAACGCAACTCCTCTTACACTTCTGGTGGGAATTTAATGAAACTTTACCACAATGCTTGGCCTGATATGTTGTCGTGCATAAGGTGGGGTTTCGCTCTTACATGTACCGTTCAGAAGTTATGGCCCTTTGATAATTCCATTTACATTAGTTTTAATAGTAATATATCTTGTGAACGCAACTCCTCCTACACTTCTGGTGGCAATTAAATGAAACTTTACCACAATGCTTGGCCTGATATGTTGTGCATAAAGGTGGGGTTTCGCTCTTACATGTTCCGTTCAGAAGTTATGGCCCTTTGATAATTCCATTTACATTAGTTTCAATAGGAATATATCTTGTGAACGCAACTCCTCCTACACCACTGCTGGGAATTTGATGAAACTTTACCACAATGCTTGGCCAAATGCCTAGTTAATTGCTTACCTTACCCCTCGTTTTTTCCTTAAATAGAAAATGAAAAGTTAATGCTTTCAAATGTAATTGTTTTGAATGAGAAATAAAAGCTTTGTAAAATACAAACATGTATATATATTTGTTAAAAATATTTTCATTGCATTACAACCAACTTCATCATTATGAGCAGGCAATAGTGCAGCAAGTAGAAATTATTTACTTGATCTTCAAATTTATGCATATTCTTAAAATTACTGGCACAGCACTGTCTTTGAAAAGCAATTATTCCCATCATTGCACTTAAGTGTCTGTTAACGATGCACAGCGGGGGCATCCGTGTCCTATGGACACATTTCTAGTCTATATATACGATGGTCGTCATTCGGACAGACATCTATAAAAAAGTCAGTATGATCATGGGTCTGTGCATGCTGTCGAATTATTTAGACTTAGTGACTGCTTGATTGAAAGTAGTACATTTGCAGAGAATTGATTTGAATGAACAACTTCCTCTGAAAGCAATCTTTTAAATAACTGATCAAGTAAAGAACATTTTAAGCTAACCAAGATCAATGTTAAGCCTCTAACATTATTTCGTTTGTCTTAAAACTAAAAGGTTTTGTATCTATAGGTCTGTGAAAAGGATTTAAGACATTTAAGTTTAAGTTGTCATAATATATGACAGATCAATGGCCTGTACTTTTTTTACTTAACCCTTTCCTGTATAGATACACCTTTATTGCTAGGGCAAACAGTTTAGATCCAGGTCAGCCGGCACATCCGTGCCATCTAATCAGGATCTAAACTGTTCGCTTTTTAGCTCACCTGAGCACGAAGTGCTCATGGCGAGCTTTTGTGATCGCTTGATGTCCGTCATCTGTCCGTGCGTTGTCAACTTTTTCTTCAAACGACTTCTTCTCCTGAACTCCTGGGCCAATCTTGCTGAAACTTGGCAGGAATGTTACTTGCATGAAGCTTTACCAAAATTGTTCAAATGGTTCCAGTCCATTACCTTTCTAGGTCACAGAGGATAAAAATAGATTTTGAACATGAAATTTTTAAAAAACTTCTTCTCTGAAACTGTAAGGCCTAGAACTTTGATATTTGGTGTGTAGCATCACCTAGTGGTCCTCTACCAAGATTGTTCAAATTATAGCCCTGGGGTCAAAATTGGCCCCGCCCGGTTGGGGTCATGTGTTTTCCTTATAAATATATAGCAAAAACTTAAAAAATCTTCTTCTCCTAAACCGCAATGGCTAGAAGTTAGATATTTGGCATGAAACATTGTCTAATGGACCTCTAACAAAGTTGTTCAAATTATGGCCCTGGGGTCAAAATTTGCCCCGCCCCAGAGGTCATGGGTTTTCCTTATATCAATATATAGCAAAAACTTAAAAAATCTTCTTCTCTGAAACTGTAAGGCCTAGAACTTTGATATTTGGTGTGTAGCATCACCTAGTGGTCCTCTACTAAGATTGTTAAAATTATAGCCCTGGGTTCAAAATTTGCCCCACCCCAGAGGTCATGGGTTTTCCTTATATCAATATATAGCAAAAACTTTAAAAATCATCTTCTCCGAAACCGCAATGGCCAGAGGTTAGATATTTGGCATGAAACATTGCCTAATGGACCTCTAACAAAGTTGTTCAAATTATGGCCCTGGGGTCAAAATTTGCCCCGCCCCAGAGTCATGGGTTTTCCTTATATCAGTATATAGCAAAAACTTAAAACATCTTCTTTTCCAAAACCGCAATGGCCAGAGGTTAGATATTTGGCATGAAACATTTTCTCATAGACCGCTAACAAAGTTGTTCAAATTATGGCCCTGGGGTCAAAATTTGCCCCGCCCCAGAGGTCATGGGTTTTCCTTATATCAATATATTGCAAAAACTTAAAAAATCTTCTTCTCCGAAACCGAAATGGCCAGAGGTTAGATATTTGGCATGAAACATTGTCTAATGGACCTCTAACAAAGTTGTTCAAATTATGGCCCTTGGGTCAAAATTGGCCCCGCCACAGGGGTCGCCCATTTTACATAGAATTATATAGGAAAAATCTTGTAAAAGTCTTCTTCTCTAGAACCATAACACATAGAGCTTAGAATTTTTACATGTAACATCACTTTGTGGACCTTTACCACGTTTATACATATCATGACCCCAGGCTTGAATTGGCCCCACCCAGGGGCTTATCAATTTTTACATAGAGCTAAATAGTAAGAACTGAAGACATGTAGAATGTTTGCTAGTGTCAAACTACACCCCTTGTTCTCTGAAACTAATGCGACTAGACCTAAGATATTTCGTGTTGAGTATTGTAAAGAGACCCTTTACCAGCATTATTTAAATGTTGGCCCTGGGGTAAAGCTGAAAGTACTTTTGTACTCAGGTGAGCGATACAGGGCCATCATGGCCCTTTAGTTGATTCATTAGGTTATTTCTGACCAAAATGTGACCAGTGCAGATCCTGATCAGACGGCACGGATGTGCCAGATGATCTGGATCTACACTGGTCGCACATGCGTAAAAATGCATATATATCAAGGAAAGGGTTAACTTTGATCTTATAATATATGGTTGGTTCTAGTCGAGCTGTTTTTCTATACTATATACATGAGTTAAATAATAGTTTTTTTTTTAATAAAATGAAGGTCACAGAAAATGCTACAGGACAAGAACTAAAACGTGTGGCAGAAGACTTGTTGTGCAGGTTGGTGGCTGGGGAAGACATTCCACATCAGCATAATATTATTACATGTCTCCCAGCAATTTCTCATCATTCAGGCCATCCTGTTGGACCTGGAGAGGTATGACTTCAAACTACATTTTAACCCGTTGATGATTACCTTAAAGTCCATATAGCATAATATTCTTATCCCTTTGAAATATACATTTGTTTAGTATAAACCCTACAAACTCATTGAGTACTATAATTTATTTTGGTTTAATCATATTTTGGTCCAAGCAGAATGTTTGCTTTTCATTGGATTGCAGATTATAGGTAGTTTGTTTTTGAATGGCCGCATGTTATCTCATTTTGGTAGCTTTGGACCTTAGATGTAATGACCAGTGACCTATGGTCACAGTTAATTGACACTTCCAATGCACCAAAGATCTTAATGACCAGTCAACGGTGGTGTCGGATAAAATATAGCATTATTGTGTGATGTCTTGGCGCCACATAGCGGCAGACGTACTTTCATATCGACGTCATTGTTATTGTTTTGTAGTACATAATTATCAGAGTAAATAAACGTAAGTTCGAACCTGAACACAACGCTTGAGTTTTACTACACCCTTACACTGTACGATAGGTGGCTACAGTAAATTGACGGTTGAAAGACATTGTATAATGCCATGACCATTGCCCTATGGCCACATTTGATCGACTATTTGAATGCATACCAGATTTTAATAACCAGTGGCTTATGGGAACAATTAGTTTACCCTTGAAATGCACCCTAATCCTAATGACCAGTCACCTATGGACACAGAAAATTGCATCCTTAATGTACCATAAATCATTTTTTGAACAGCCACCTATGGCTACAGATACATTGTAATTGACTATTTTAATGCAACATAAATTTTCAATTACCAGTGCTACATCTTGCCACAGTTAATTGGCCCTTGACCTTAGACCTTAATGACCAGTCACTGCAAATTGACTCGTGAAAAGCTCCATAGATCATAATGACCAGTGACCTATGGCCACAGTAAATTGACGTTTGAATGATATTGTTGGACATCATGACCATTGACCTATGGCCACAGCAAATTGGACCATGACAAGCACCATAAATCATAATGACCATTGACCTATGGCCACAGTAAATTGACCTTTGAATGACATTTTAGGACATCAGGACCATTGACCTATGGCCACAGCAAATTGACCCTTGACAAGCACCATAGATAATAATGACCAATGACCTTTGGCCACATTAAATTGACCTTTGAAGGACAAAGTTGGACATCATGACCACTGACCTATGGCCACAGTAAATTGACCATTGACAAACACCATAGAATATAATGACCAATGTCCTATGGCCACAGTAGAGAGACCTTTGATTGACATTGTATCACATTGGGACCATTGACCTATGGCCGTAGCAAATTGACCCTTGACAAGCACCATAGATCATAATGACCAATGACCTATGGCCACAGTTAATTGACTTTTGATTGACATTGTATCACATAGGGACCAATGACCTATGGTCACAGTAAATTGACCTTTGAATGACATTGAAGGACATCAGGACCATTGACCTATGGCCACAGCAAATTGACCCTTGACAAGCACCATAGATCATAATGACCCGTGACCTATGGCCATATTAAATTGACCTTTGAAGGACATAGTTGGACATCATGACCATTGACCTATGGCCACAGAAAATTGACTTTGGGCAAACACCATAGAATATAATGACCTATGGCCACAATAAAATGACCTTTGAATGATATTGAAGCACATCAGGACCATAGACCTATGGTTATTGTCAAATTAGACAATTTCAAAATGTTTTCAGGTTGTTCCCGAACCCATAGATTCACAGGTGGCACAAAAAATAAAAGACTTTGTCTCAAGCGGCATTACAGACCCAGCTATTCTGAAGTCTCAGCTGTATGACCATGTGAAGGCAGTCAATCACCCTGCTCCTCATTCAGGAAACAACCGGTTTTATCCCAGTGCTAAAACAATAAGAAATCACATTTACAGGGCTAGAAATAAGAAGCTCTGTGATGATCAGAGTAAAATTATAGCAGACTGGGTAAATAAATGTTTTACTATTTGTTTTCATGCAGTCTGACATAATTGATAATGGGTTTATGTCTGATCAGTTTTTTATGCCCCCGCCATGAAATGGCGACGGGCATTAAGAGTTGCTCCTGTCCGTCCGTCCGATATTCTCGTGAACGCAACTCCTACACTACTGGTGGGAATTTAATGAAACTTGACCACAATGCTTGGCCTGATATATTGTTGTGCATGAAGGTGGGGTTTCGCTCTTACATGTTCCGTTCAGAAGTTATGGCCCTTTGATACTTCCATTTACATTAGTTTTCATAGGAGTATATCTCGTGAACACAACTCCTCTTACACTACTGGTGGGAATTCAATGAAACTTGACCACAATGCTTAGCCTGATATGTTGTTGTGCATGAAGGTGGGGTTTCGCTCTTACATGTTCCGTTCAGAAGTTATGGCCCTTTGATACTTCCATTTACATTAGTTTTAATAGGAGTATATCTCGTGAACGCAACTCCTCCTACACCTCTGCTGGAAATTTGATGAAACTTTACTGCAATGCTTGGCCTGATATGTTGTTGTGCATAAAGGTGGGGTTTTGCTCTTACATGTTCCGTTCAGAAGTTATGGCCCTTTGATACTTCCATTTACATTAGTTTTAATAGGAATATATCTTGTTTCTTATATTTTGTGTATAGCAAAATATGCATTTGCCCATAACTTTAAAACTACTTGAGATACTGCCTTGAAACTTGAAATATATTTTCACCATCAAAATCTACATCATAACCAACAAGACCCATAACCCTGCTTCCAATATTTTTATGCCCCCGGCATCTAGTGATTGAACCGTCTGTCCGTCCTTCCGTCCGTCCGTCTGTACGTCCGTCCGTCCGGTTAACATTTTTCGGCAAGTTGGATATTTCTGAATTTCTACAAAGAGCATTGGCATGAAAGTTTACACACTTACTTAACAGTTCACAGGTCATGACCCTGACAAGTTACATTACTCTGGGTACCTTATTTCTGGTGTTATCTCCCCTTTTTGTACTTAGAAAAATGGTAAACCTGTTTCGGCAAGTTGGATATTTTTCCATTTCTACAAAGATCATTAGCATGAAAGTTTACAAACTTAATATACAGTGCACAGGGTATGACTCTGACAAGTTACATAACTCTGGCTATCTTAATTCGGAGTTTTCTCCCCAATTTGTACTTAGAGATAAATGGTTAACATTTTTCGGCAAGTTCGATATTTCTCAATTTCTACAAAGAGCATTGGCATGAAAGTTTACACACTTACTTAACAGTTCACAGGTCATGACACTAACAAGTTACATAACTCTGGGTACCTTATTTCTGGTGTTATCTCCCCTTTTTGTACTTAGAAAATGGTTAACTTATTTCGGCATGTTGGATATTTCGCAATATCCACAAAGAGATCTGGCTTTAAAGTTTACACACATACTTAACAGTGCACAGATGATGACCCTTACAAGTTACGTAAGTCTGGTTACCTTTTTTCTGGGATTATCTCCCCATTTTATACTTGGATATAAATGGTTAACTTGTTTTATTTGATTTTTGCCCTTTTTCGCTAAGAAATTAGAATTAAGACTTAGAAATTATGGTTAAAGTTTCAATGTTAGTGTTTTTCTAAGGTAATCTATAGAAAAGGTTTAAAACAGATGTACTTAACATACTTTGGTGAAAGTGCCTAGTGGTTACTATACTATATACTATACTATACTATACTATACTATACTATACTATACTATACTATACTATACTATACTATACCATACCATACCATACCATACCATACCGCACCGCACCGCACCGCACCGCACCGCACCGCACCACACCGCACCACACCACACCACACCACCCCCACCACCACCACCACCACACCACCACCACCCCCACACCACCACCACCCCCAACACACCACCCCATCTCACACCACACCACCACCACCCCACCACACCACCAACAGTAATACTGTCAACAACAATGTCAACAACACCACCAACAACACCGTCAACAACACCACCAACAACTCCGTCAACAACACCACCAAGAACACCGTCAACAACACCACCAACAACAACACCACCACCAACAAGAATAGCATCAACAACACCAACAACCAACAACAATAGCATCAACAACACCAACAACTGACAACACCAACAACAACACTGACAACTACACCAACAACAACACCCACACCACCAACATTACCAACACCAACAACAATACCAACAACAGCAACAACACCCACACCACCAACAACAGCAACCAGCATACCATACCTTACTTTACTACACCACACCTCACCACATCACTATAGGTGGGCAGGGATAGTGGGTTGATGGGTGTGGGATCAGGGGTGTATGGACTGGGTTGTGTAAACCCTCTAAAAAAACTACAATAATAAAGTAACTGTAATTTATTGATTTCCTAACTTGGATTAAGAAACTTTTGTTCATGTATGTGTGTTGGGTGTCATAAACTCCTGAATCACTCCCCAGTTTAAATGAAGCCCAGTTTTAAATGTGCTTAAATATGTCTGACTTCAAATAGTCGAGCATGCAGTCGTTTCCGACTGGCTCTTGTTATGATAAATTCTTTTCATGTACAGGTTCTGGCACCAGACGGTTATTTTCATTATTTAGAACTAACTTGTGATTTTAGTTGCAGTTTTAACACTGTGCTATCATTTAAAATTTGTATCGTTACAAACTTCGCTACCGGGGGCATATGTGTTTTCCGAACACAGCTTCTTGTTCAAATTATGCCCCTTTTTCACTTACATTTTGTGTTAAGAAAAATATACACTTTGCCCTTAACTTTGTTTGGAATGGAGGGATTTCAAAATAACTTGGCACAAATGTTCACCATAACAAGGCGGTGTGTCGTGACAATACCCATGCCTGTAGGTCCAAGGTCAAGGTCACTGTTACTAAAAATAGAATTTTCTTGCAAAATCTTGTCCGCTCTGTAACTTTGTTATTTCTTATTGGATTTTTGAATAACTTGGTATAATTGTTCACCATATCAAGATGGTATGTCACGTACATGCCCAAGCCTTAAGGTGGAAGGTCAAGGTCACTGTTACTAAAAATAGAATTTTCTTGTCCGGGCTGTTACTTTGTAATGAATGGAGCGATTTCAAAATAACTTGGCACAAATGTTTACCATGACAGGGCGATGTGTCGCGTACCATGCCCATGCCTGTCGGTCAAAGGTCAAGGTCACTGTTACTAAAAATAGAATTCTCTTGTCCGGGCTGTTACTTTGTTATGAATGGAGGGATTTCTAAATAACTTTGCACAAATGTTCACTATGACAAGGCAGTGTGTCTGCACAATACCCAAGCCTGAAGGTCCAAGGTCAAGGTCACTGTTACTAAAAATAGAATTTTCTTGTCTGGGCTGTAACTTCATTATAAATGGAGGGATTTCAAAATAACTTGACACAAATGTTCACCATGACAGGGCGGTGTATCGCGTACCATGCCCATGCCTGTAGGTCAGGGTCACTGTTACTAAAAATAGAATTCTCTTGTCCGGGCTGTAACTTTGTTAGGAATAGATTGATTTCAAAATAACTTGACACAAATGTTCATCATGACAAGATGGTGTGTCCCGTACCATGCCCATGCCTGTAGGTCCAAGGTCAAGGTCACTGTTACTAAAATAGAATTTTCTTGTCAGGGTTGTAACTACGTTAGGAATAGAGTAATTTCAAAATAACTTGGCAGAAATGTTCACCATGACAAGGTGGTGAGTCGTGTACCATGCCTGTAGGTCCAAGGTCAAGGTCACTGTTAACTAAAAATAGAATTTCCTTGTCTGGGCTATAACTGTTTTGAATGGAGGGTTTTTAAAATAACTTGGCACAAATGTTCACCATGACAAGGTGGTGTGTTGCGTACATTACCCATGCCTGTAAGTCCAAGGTCAAGGTCACAGTTACTAAAACTTTAATTTACTTGTTCGGGCTATAACTTCTTTATGAAGGAAGGCATTTCAAAATAACTTGGCACAAATGTTCACTATGACATTGCATTGCATTACCACCAACTTCTTCACAGACATTTCCGTAATGAGAAGACAACAGTGCCACAAATACAAATAATTTACTTGATCATCAAGTTTATGCATATTCTTATGATTACTCCAACATCACTGTCTTTGAAATTCTTTATTCCCATCATTGCACTTTAGTATCTGAAAACGATGCATAGCGGGGGCATCCGTGTCCTATGGACACATTTCTAGTATTTGAATGATTTTTTGGTATAACATGGATTCAGTCTACTGTATAAATATGATTAAGATTTGTATGATGAATAAAGAGAAATTGTAAGTTGATGCTGTGCTGTTGTATTTAGAAAGGTTACAGTCATGACCTTGTGATACTCAAACCTGTAACCTCAGGGTTGAGCGGCAGACACCTTATCCCTTACTCAACTAGTGTAAAAAGACATGTAGATGTCACAAATTGTTATGTTACATATTGTAATAAAGGTATTCTTAACAATTCTCAATTATTTTAAAACAGTCACATTTTTCTAATGCAACTTGAGAATAATAAAAAAGGCCATCTTGTAGGCAAAATATTCGTATTAAAAGTTGATTATAGCAATAAGAAAATGGTCATTGCTATTGCAGGTTACAGAAATAAAAGAATCTGGGGATGACTTCGTCTCCTGCAGACAGACGTCAGACGGGATAGAAAATATCTCGAACGGAGCTCTTCAGGTGAGCAAATATTAAGGTCATAATATGCACCAGATCTATATTATCATATATAGGTAACACCCTTATCTGTAACAACATATATGTGTAACACAAGATTTGTACCTTGTATATCTTTAACACAAGATCTGTACCAACGTATGTATTTAACGCAAGATCTGGTAGCTTATCAGTGGATTACTAGGCCTTTAAATTCAATGGAGCATAAGGCCCAGTGACAGAAAAATCCGCAACATAAGCTGTGTCTTTGCATTGTCCAACATGGAAATTGGTTTTAAAAAATATTTATTTATTAAATATGACACCTTTGATTGCATTAGCACCTCTGACTGTTAATGCAAGTGTTGTAAATTGTGATCTTATGTAACAATGTGACACCCTGACAAAACTGATTGAATCAACACCTTGGGTAGGTGTACAGAACAGATTAAGACTATAACACAAATTAATTTACTTTTTGATGACAGTCCAATTTTTAAAGCAAAAATGAGAATCAGATGATGTTTTTATTTGTTCTTGAGTTTCAGCACAATTTTAGATATAAATTTAACAATGATAATATTTTTAAAAAGCTTATGTAAATCTAAAAACAAAACTAACTCTTTACAGTGATTGTCATGTACACTAGACTTAAAAGTGCTAGATACCTGAAATTACTTGTGGCCTATTTGACATGATACCTCCAAAAATCACATATTAATTATATAATGCATGAGTAGGCTAACAAATGTTAGAAACAATTTATTTTTTTATATTTTGGCCAAATACATGACAGTTTGTCCTAAATGTATGAAATTTCAGGTTTTATGAATTTTATAGACAATAAATTGCTCAAAGTACTCAAAGTAACTACTGATTATTAGCCTAATTAATTCTAATACACAGGAATATGAGATTTTTAATAATAGAGAAATTTACCCTTTTACTACACAGACATGCCTTTTTACCCATGTGAGACCAGTGTAGATCCAGATCAGCTGGCACATCTGTGCCATCTGATCAGGATCTGCACTGTTCACTTTTTGGTCAGAAATAACCTAATGATTTAAACAAGTGAACATTGCAGATATTGATCAGACATCATCTACACCGTTCTTCCATGCCATAAAGGTGTGTACATGGAGGAAAGGTTTAAGTCCACATAATATTATCAGTCATCAGTTGGGACCAAAAAGTTTGACCAGAAAGCAGACTACATGTGTACCAAGAATAGCATCAAATATCAAGTTAGTGCTCATTTTGGGAATTAAAAGTGTTCTATTATTACCATATTTTCTGTCATGTGCACATTTCAACATGATTTTATAATCAAAATATGTATGTGAGGTACATGTATAATCAAATACACTATTTACAAGGTGTCTGTTTTGTTTTATTTTTGCAATTTTGTTAAATATGCAAGGTGTCACTAAATTAGCTCTGCATCAAAAAGTTGTAATTTAGAAAATAAAAAATCAAAGCTACATAATCATTCAAATTGTTGAAACAAAAATGTAGATTGCTGTGAAGAGGAAGAAAAACATTTCTTGCTATGTCAGTGGGTTTTTGGCCTCTTTAAATACATGTGAAAATCTAAAAATACTTGGATCTGCTTAAGCTGGACTTATACACAGAAAACTGGAAGCTGCACTAATAATAAATACAAGGATTTTTTTCTTTTGTATGTTTATGTTTTAGCAATTGCAACAGTAGAGAAGTTTACATTTTTTAATATATGGTACATTTTTAAGAGAAATTTACCTATTTTACAGTAGTTCTGCCTACATTTCAGCAATAAAAAAAAATAAAATCAAGAAAATACCAACTGGAATGAGCTTCAGAATTTGAAATTCACATTTCACAGTACATGTATATATATTACATGTATAAAATACTTACCAGACAGAGTGGTTATGAATAATGGCATTTAATTTATTTATTGCCAATTGATGTGTTCCCAAAATTACAATTTTTTACAATAATCTGAGTTCTCTTAACATTGTTATTATACATTAAAAAAAATGGACCAACAACATTTTTAATGCATGATTTGATTGGCAACTGCAATTCATTTGGTAATGAAAATAGATATAAAAAAGCATTTTGTTTCAAATCGGTTACTAAGACCTGTAAAGGAGTGTTACATGTGGATAATCAGACTCCATCTTTATGTTTAATGGATTGAGATTATTTCATCTATTTTGGCTCTATCATGCACATTCAAGTAACTTGGCTCAAATATGTACCGTATTGTCACAATATTTTTCACACAGCATCTATAGCTTCAAGATCACTGTTGTAAATAACTGAAAATTCCTATGGCATTGTCATTCCTGGAGATATTTTCAAGTGATTTTGCACAAATATGCCCAAAAATCTAGATGATGTATCACACTACATATTGAAGTTTCAATGTGGTGTTAATGTGATGTATATAAAAACAGTAATTTTTAGGTCTAGATTAAAACTTTATGCATACATATATATTTTTGAATAGGATGGCACAATTTTGTGCAATTGCAAGGTACAAATTCAAGTGTAATCAAGGTAACATTACGAAAAAAAAAAAAATTTCAGTCAATAATATATTAATTTTCATGCACAATGTGACATAATTATTAGAAATTACATGTATCAATGAAGAATTTATCAATATTAAATATTGCGTTTATTTAGGTAATGAAAAACATTTGGGTTGTAAAATTTAAGCAAGAAGCCTTTGTGTTTTACACAATAAAAAACCCAAATGTTTAGTAAAAGTCAGATTGCCAGTTGTGCAGCGGAATTCAGAGAAAGTTGATGCAGACTTAAATTCTTTCCAAAAATCACATAATAATATCATGCATAAGTAGGCTAGCAAATGTTAGACACAATTATTTTTTAATATTTTGGCCAAATACATGACATTATAAATCATTATCCGAGATTATTAAAGCTAGACCTCGATAAGAGGCAGTGCCTTAGTTCATATTATATGTAGTTGTTTTATTTATAGATTGAATCGATAGTTGATGGTGTTCATTTGGGTATGGAAAACAGTTGGGTTGTTGAAAGTGTGTGAAGCCCTAAGGGCTTCTCACATACTTTAAACAATTCAACTCTTTTTCATACCCAAATGAAAACAATCAAATATGGATTCAATTCTTATATTTACAAACACAAATACTCTCATAAATAGAGCAATAATTGAGAAGAATTTGTAATATTGCGGCTTTTTCTAATTTCTGTTGGAACAGCCACGTTGACGACAAAGTGAATGACGGCACGCATTTTTCGCAGCAACTCTTGGCAAAACGTGCGTGCACGGCGACGTCACTCGTCAAAACAATGTGTAACGTCCAGTAAAATGTTAACGGTTCTACATTAGCCACTCTTTTCAAAGTTATATCTCACACTGTTTACCATTAGAAATTATGATTCGTTAGATGAATAAGACCACAATGTAGGGGACAAAGTTGAAGTGTAAATATAATACTATGTACAGCTTTGAATTATAGTATTATTATTTATCATATAATAAAATTAGTGGGAGAATAGTCGCCGTTACTGTTTTAGACGATTGTCGGACACGAGCGATGATTTCCGTACCTAATCGTTAGTTTCCGGGGTCTGGTCTGGGTCTGGTCAGGGTTTTACCCATAACCAGATTTAGTGACCTTGACCTGCACATGAAACGTCCATTTTGGGATAAAATTGATGACGAGTGCGCAAAGGAAGTCAAATTTTACAGAATAAGCACTTAATCATCTGCAATTTCTGCAAAGAACTGTCGCATTACATTGGTCGAATAGTTTTAAACCATGAATAACACCTTTGTGGTAAGCAGACTTGTTTTTCTCGACGATAATATGGACACAAACATTGCGAGATTCCGTTTTCCCCACGGTATGAATGTGGGTGGGGTAATGGCAACCCGTAAAGCCGCTCTTTAGCAACTAGTCCAGGGTTCCCGCTGGGATTCTTAGAGTTCTCGCCAACACTTTCGCCTATTGGAGAAAGTTGGAGCCAATTAGGAGCCACTTGAGCCAAATTTTGGAGCCAATCAAATAGCTTTATTTTTCACTAATACCCCCGTACATATTACAAAACAACAATACAGATTTTAAGACCTTTTATTCTTGAAAAAAGATAATAACAAATAAGGCAATGTCTTCATGTGCCAGAAAATATACATTTTTCTCGGCACTCCCACTTCTGTCCTTTGAAACTTTTTAGCAGTCTGCATCTGTGGAACTTGGCATCACCAACAGCTTACTTGTGGTCTAAAATTAATAAAAAACAGTTTTGAATATATGGAGGCCTGACTTTTCAGACAAATTACAGTATATAGATTCTGTTTTTGCATCATAATTCACAAATGGAAATTCAGACTGCCATTTTCTTTAAAGTATCTTGACCTCTAGTGGAATTTCAAATTTGGTGTGGTTAAAACTACTTTTATGTGATTATTTTGTCATATTTTTTTAAAATAATCAATTCTCACCATTCTGTAATTATTTTACTAGCCAACATCAACTGGGGGTGTCTTCCTGTCGCAAAATTATATTTTTTGTTGCATTTGGCGACATTGGCGATCGACAGCAGTTACTCTGTAGTCATTTTATGTGTGAAGGAAAATCTTATTTGTAAACAGGGTTTATTTTTTTCCTTAACAAACTGACGCCTATAGTCGGCGTCGGAAAATAATTCCCCAATGACAATTTTTTCCCCAACGAAAATCATTTTCCCCCTAGTCAAGTGATAATTTTTTATCAAAACATAAACAGAAGCTTAATTTGTAGTTATGCTTAATCTATTTCATCTAAAATCTGCACAATTTACATGAATATTTGTTAGAAATTAGGTACGTACGCAACCTAGTATTATTTGTCGAATGTTGCTTAATTTAGATTAACTACGTCACAGAAACTTTATCCTCGGCATCAACTTTAACATTACTGGTACTGGATTATCGTCCTGTTGGGAATAAAGGCATTCTACCTGCCAGTTTTAAGTGGATTTTACAACAGTTGAGTATCGTTAGCGAGCGTACAGCCGTAAATTATGGCTAAAATACGACTCGTCCGCCGAATTCCTTAATAACATACGTCCCGCAGACTTCCGAAAAAGAAAATCACAACCATCAACGTAGACAGACGTAGTAAATTTAAACCCCGCCTATAATCTTTCAGGTAACACCGTTTACGAGTAGATAGTTAAAAATGTTTTGCTAAAACAATAAGCTTCGCCCACTTTAAAAATACCAACCTGTCGATTAAACGCTTGCGCGTGCCGGTCTAATTATCACCGAGCAATGTTTTCTGACATCGGGCAAAAAAACGGATCTGTTGTTTTGATAATTGACAATTAATTGAAGATTAACTGAGAAAATTGCTTGTCGTATATTTTCTTCGTCGTGCTTTTATACGAATGCAGCGTGTTTGCACTGTCGGGTAAAACGAACGACGAATAATGCATAATATGAACAACATAATTTGGCGCCATGTTCTGTCACCAAAATACGAATCGTCAGGTGAAACACACATTCAAAACTGTGCCGGGCAATCATTTTTATAACTTCCCAAGCACTGGCCTAAACAAAAGATTTGTGGAAATCTTGACTCCGTAATGATTTTGATTTTTAGGACACAATTAATGGATACATTTTAAGCAGGCTCTGAAAGTGAGCAAGTATAAATAAACTTATTCTTGTACTGTTTAAGAACAGATAACAAAGAGACATGCCTCTGTATGCTAAATAGACTGCTTGGTAATGAAAGCTAAAGAAAAAAAAGAAAGACAGAAGCATAAACTCAAGTATAAACATTCACTGTAGCTAATACAAGTTAGAGTGTATAATAAACTAAATTTTCCCCCAATTTGGTATTTTTCACGCATTTTTCCCCTTTTGACCAGCATCCAGCGTCTTCCCCTCTTCCTTAAAAAAAACCCTGGTAAACATCATTTGTCCAGCAGCAGGTATCATGTTCTGACAGCCGAATTGTGATTGTCAAAATGTGTCTGAAATTAAAACCCAGCAAATTATGAAAGTTCCCTTGTCCCCCTGCTTAGAAGTGGAGTTGTTTCCCAGCTGATCTGACTGGCGTGCATACACTTACAGGGGTTCCATTTGACCTGGAAGCTGGGGTTTTGACCCGGGAGATTTATAAGATACGCCAAATTGACTCGTCGTAAATCTGGAGCATGCGTCATCATGACCCGTTGCGAATTCGACCTGTGCGTCAATCAAATCAAAAATAACATCGAAATCCCGCCTAATGCAATCACAACTGGCCAATCGTAAATGCCGATTTACCAATAATCAGTCTCGCTTACTGAAACGTTACAACACACCTGTGGTTAGAAAGTTAATCGATGTGTAAACAAATTATGGAGAATTCACGCGCGCCTGTATATTATGATCACTGATGATGGGACAATTATAGACATGAAAGGTTAATTGGTTTAATCAAATTTTGTCGAGTAATGAAAGGATTATCGGCTAGTTAAATCATCAAACGTTTTCAGATACCGGCGTGAACGGTAAATGGATATTTTGTCTTTGAGATCGTAATTGTACAAATTAATAGAAGCTGTGCCACGTTGCAACTGAATTTCGAAGTATTTTAATATTCCTCGGTAATCTCGATTAATGCATTGCGAAAAAAAGGTTCAGACCAGCTTATTTCAATTCATGTCTGGCGGTCGAAAGCGACCTGTTGAGGATTCGAATGTTGACGCAAAATTCGATTTCGAGAGTTTGCCCGGTACTCGCGTAAAAAGAAATAACCCAGATGATTCAACTGATTTTTTTTGAGTGCTTCTAAAAAGGTTGTGAGAAAGTTTAACTCCAATTGGCTAACAGAATTTGACTGGCTCGTGCATGAACCAAACAGTGATGGAGTCATGGCAATGTTCTGTATATTGTGTAGAAATGTTAAAAAGAAAAACACGTTTGCAACTAACGGCAACACAAACTTTCAACACACTGCTCTTGACAGGCATGCTAAAGCATACCCCGAACATTTTTTTGCTCAGTTGTACCAGAGTGATGTGATTCATGTTAGTTGTCAGTCAGTAGTGTGTGATGTTATTTATTATTGTCCATTGTTCATTTTGTTTTGTCATATTGTTCAACAATATATGCGAAGGCTAGTAAACATTCTATGAATAAAGATTGTGTAAAATTGATTTTAACAGTATTGTTTTTGTGTATGAAATTTAAGCAAATATGAATAGGGAAAGCTTTTCAGAAGTCGGTTTCGCACAGCATTGTTTAACACATAAATGACCCCTGAAAATTTGATGATGACCCCTGAAAATTTGTAAATGACCCTTGAAAATTTTGGCCCAAGGTTCATTGACCCTTGGCTTTCAGAGCCAAGTGGAACCCCTGCACTTAGACCTTAATTATGACTATTTTTATGATTGGAGCTGCAACTTGTTCCTCCCACCCTAGTACACAAATTGGAAATTATCTTTGGATTCCCTGCCATCGTTAAAACTAGGCTTCATCCCATAGCGGTTGAGAAAAACCCAAAAGGACTTAACATAATCACCTATTCTGATAAGTTCAGAATTTCACATTATTCTGTTCTTTTTTATAACACAGAAGTTACTGTAAAACGCATTAATTTAGCTAGGACAAAATTTCTCGATTTTCGTAAAAGATCAGTAATTTTCTTGATTCGCGTACAGTGTTTTTTTATGCCAAATATTTGGAGAAATACGGCCCCATTCCCCCCTCAAAATAGTATATATTTTTCCCCCACATTCAATAAAAAATTCCCCCTTTGCTGGAGTCTGTAACAGACATTTCGATTTGTCCTGCTTATGTGAAGATGATAAATCTTAATTTTTTTTCTGATGCAACAAAATTCAACTCTGGGAAGTATGAGGCAAGATTTATTTGGTTGAACTACAGTGTTGCCAAAGCAAAAAGCAAAAGATCAGTGAATACTTTGTTTTGTTGTGTTTGACAACTGCAAGCATCTTCCAAATAGTCCTCTTTCCTTTGTTCGTGTCGCAATTTTCCCCCTCCAAAGGGCTGCGACCCCTTCCCCCCAAAAGTAAAAAAAAAACACTGGCGTATTCATAATTTCGCAAGGTGGTCAGATTCAAAACCGAAAATATAAAAGTATAACTTATAACTATTACCACAATTTCATCGTTTAACACATACAGACGGTACAGATACCATTGTCCTTCCTGACTATCAACAAGCATAATATTGTTAGGCAAGTTGCCTTTTGTTAAGGTGTGAAATATAAGAAACAGCACTGACAATAGCTATATTGTTTCCTGTATCAGAATAAATTTGTTATGTATTTGATATGCCAATCACATCGAAGTAATACTAGCCCCATCTGTATTATAATGCGCATGCTCTCTATGACTCCGCCCATTGGCATTATTCTATCTTGGATATTGTTAAGGTTCATTGAGTATTAAAGTAGCCACCAAACTAGCAAGTTGTTCCCTTTCTTACTGTCCGCAACACAAGAAAATTACTCGAAACTTAACATAGTTTAAGGAAATAATCATTTGCCCAATTTATTTATATAAATAAATCAAATAAATGAATGGTGGCCCAAAAGGAATAATTTGTGGCTTTTAAAGTGATTAACAGTTCTATTTTAAGATGTCTCTTTTCGGATAATTATTATCCGATAATTATATCAAAACTCATCATATATTCGCGATATTTATGAATTCGCGAGGCAAGCGATTCACGAATATTAGCGAAAATAAAACCAACGCGAATAAATCCAGTTCTACAGTATTTTAGATTGTTTGTTTTAGACACATCCAAGTGTTCGGATCAAGGGAACTGAGACCAACTATGTTCCTGTTCAGTGTTTTGATCCTGCCTGCCATGACCGAGCTCCCCACATGCACTGCCCATTCTGCATGAAGACAGAAACCTACACAGACCCTGTGATCCTGAAGGCACATTATAGAGTGAAACATGTGGATAAGGGCATTGAGTTCGCAGGTAATTCAGGGATTTCACCTCCCAGTATATCTCTTGGCGATTGTGTATCCTAAGGCTTATTGATCGATTGTAAAACTTTTGTGATAATATATTTGTGGAGACAAAAAACACCTTAAAAATGTGTCAGTAATTGCTAAAACAGAACTTTTTTGGTTAATTTTCAAATTAAGTTTGTGACCTTGTTAAATGAGAAGTGTACTGTGCATGTACTACTGAATGTGAATAAGTACTTCATGTACTTGTGTGGTGTTACATGTAATAGCTTATTATGTTCTGGCATTTTTAATAAAGAATAAATGTCCTTTGGTGATGTATCATAGAATATATCGCTGGGTAGAGTCTAGATGCATCAGGATATATCACGAGCCAATGCCTCTTGTGATATCTCTGCACCTAATCAGTGCCTAAAGATACATTTGATGCATAGCAGTGATATGTTTATTAATGGCCTCTCAATTGTATTACCTGTGAGAATATGTTGGAGGTCAATGATTGCTTATGTTACAGGTTTGAAGGTCCTCCGCTGTTGTGATAGATGCGACATTGTTGGTGTAATCAAGGGAGAGAAGAAATTCAAGGGAGCTCACTGGCACTGCTACAAATGTCGTAATGGGTTCAACAGGAGAGATGAAGCAATTAAACATTACAAAACCCACTTCCGAAATCCACAAACCACCTTCCAGATTCAGATTGCACAGGTTTGTGAAATACAAACAACATAGGAAACCAGTCTCAGTTCTGTAGCCTCTGATTAATCAATTTGATATCAGTCTTCTAACTGGCCAATCAGTTTCTTAAGATAAGAGACTGGTCTTCAGTCTGAAGTGATGGTTGGTAATTGCAGTATGAGTGCTGATAATTGCAGAATAGTCACCTATAGCAGATTTTCTTATTTAACTCAGTTATATTTTAACAACATCACTTGTAAGTTTTAGTAGATATTGGAAAGCTGTTAAAATCTTGTCAATTTTGTATTAGTAACTAGTTACTTATGTTCCCAGATTAAAAAAACAAAAAACAAAGAGAATTACTTCATTTGAAATAAAGAAATCCATTTAACAATGTTTTTCTTTGTTTATTTTAGGACATCAATCAGTCGGTGGCTCAAGGCTTTGAGTCGGAGGAAGCTACTTCCTGTATTCCTACTGACAGTTTCTCAGTTCACCAGGGACTTACAGAAAATATTACAAGTAGGTCCTCGTACACATTTTCAGCTTTTAATGATATACTCCATATAAAGGCATTTTAAAGTGCGTTTGACCAGAGTAGATCCAGATCAGCCCGCACATCCATGCTGTCTGATTGTTTTTATTCACTGGCTGCATGTTGCATAACCTAATGAATCTAAAATCAAACAGTGTAGATCCTGATTAGACGGCACTGTTTGCCCATGCAACATAGGTGTATCTATGGAATAAAGGGTTTATTTGTTCTCACTGTTGTGCAACAAGGTTAGCCATTCATGCTTTGATTTTAAAGCAAACCATTTGGTAGCCCTAATTTGAGCAATGAGATAAGTAAACAAAAAATATAGCCAAAGGCAATGACAATATAACAAGTATGCCTTTTAACTTTTCAGTTTTATTTCAATGTTTAACGGGAAATCTTAACAAATATGTAAATTACTCAAAAGTGTTTCATCTTTTCTAAATAGCTCAGCCTGGTGGAATGTCGTTGTTGACTCGAGGTTTTGATGGTATGGTGTCCATGCCTGGTGTGGGGGCAGTAGAGACAGTGGGCATGTCAGATACACAGACCATTATGATAATCCAGGATGATGGACATGGTAACCTGTCAACCATGAGCGAACTCTGTAATGCACAGGTAATGTAATACTGCTCAACTAAACAGAGGCCATAGGCCAGTTATAAAACTCCAGCAGTCGATTTGTTGAAATATAGATGAGTCATGCAAAATAAAACTAGCAGTCTTACATTGTATTGCGACCCGTTTGAAATTAAGCTTTTATTTTGCAGAGTTTTAACAGTCTTACCTAGTACTGTCATACTTACAAACCTGTTTGATTGCAGTCTCAAATCACTACCAGTAAAGGCTAACAAAAATAATATAATCATGCAATTATGTGCCGTGAAGCACTCAAAACCACTTTTTGTGATTGGAATGAGTATCGGAATTTAATGCATTTTTTGTCTTTAATATCTTTATCTTTGTTTTCTTAGGACCTTTCTTCTGACCAACACCAGTCAGATTTGACAATATCGGAAGATGTGAGTGATCCAGGGGAGGAAACTGTTGAGGAATTGCGGCAGAAAATTGCCAGATTGGAAAAGGAAAAGGCCGAACAACAAGCTCACATAGCACTACTTAATAAAAAGGTTTGGTTCATCCTTCTTATAGGGGATGAAAATTAAAAAAATGCTGTATGACTGAACCAAAGTTGTTTGTTTAGAAAATTTTTTGAAAAAAATACTAATACATGTAGCTTGTATAAAAACTGTATACTACATTTTATCAAACCAGCTATCTCAAAGCCTATTTTTTCTTCCTATCAGCGAGAAAAACCACTTTCTGGCCATCTTAAATAGCACAAATTCTAGGTACAGATGCACTTGCTTGTTAAATAATTTAATTTACATAAGAGTAGACTGTATCCAAGTTTTTCAGAAAGACTAGTAAAGTAATAGGATATTTTACCCATACCATATATGGCCAAATTATCGGGCCATTTGGTCTAGTATTTGCGGTAACTGCTGTCTTAC
The DNA here is from genome assembly GCA_038501625.1 of Corbicula japonica. Classification (NCBI taxonomy): domain Eukaryota; kingdom Metazoa; phylum Mollusca; class Bivalvia; order Venerida; family Cyrenidae; genus Corbicula; species Corbicula japonica. The sequence goes on from JAZAYU010000292.1 coordinate 169,881, forward strand.
CAACCGTCTTGCTTGCAATAGCAGGTAGACATATAGGATCCTGTTGTCAGGCAGTATCATCCTCAGTAGACCCCCAACATCCTCAGTAGACCCCCAACATCCTCAGTAGACCCCCAACATCCCCAACTTTAACATTAAGCTTGATGTTACCTATAACTTTGAAAATACTTTTCCTATTCAAATATTACTTGGAATATATCATCTGCATGAAAAGAGCCATTTGTGACAACAAGAATGATAACTCCTGTTTCGCTTTTTTTTTAGTTAGGTAATTGGATAGGATTGATAGTATGGTGGTATTTGCCTTGACTGCTATCTTCATTATAAGATACATACTCACGATTGTGATATTTTGACAAAGTTTTTGTTGATGCTATTTTTTAGATTTAAACCTCATCTTTCATTTTCATTTTCATGAAAATTAATAAGTTATCAGTTACCTAGATTTAATACATTAATTTTAAGCATGATTTTTAGAAGTGAGATAAAATCAAGGTAACAAAACTTCCTGTAAGTGATTAGAAAATAAGATATTAGGTAGTTGCAATGTGAAAACATCATCAAAGGCACCTTTTTCATTGACATGCTCCCAAAAATAAGTGGTTCAAAGTTACAAGTTTGTTTTAGATACAAGAACAAGCCCAAGAAATTGCAGCGTACAAACTACGAGAACAAGGTCTAGTAGAACAGCTTCAGCAAGCCCAACAGAGCATCGTCATTCCGCAAGACCGTGTAATAGAAAACCTGTGTAACCAGCTCGAGACGCAGCATAAACAATTAATTCGTTCACAAATAACACAATTAAAACAGTCCCTTGCTTCCGCTAGTGTCTCACAACCAAAGATGATTGTGCTAAATGCAAACCCATTGGTTGCATCTCATTTAGAACAAAATGTAAACTTAGCTACATTCAATATAAATAGTTCAAATCCAACACCGGTTGCAATGGCGTTGAACTTTAAAACAGAGTCAAGTGTGAGTGATATTGATGCAAATGAGATGCATGTTGAAATTAATGAAATAAGAGAAGATCCAGATTCGGAAAAAGAACAGGAGGGTATCGAAAATGAAAATATGAAAGATGACAATTTTGATAAAAGTCCGGAGGAATATTCATCCATATTGGTTCACAGTTTACCAGATGATCTCGGTGAAGAGAATCCTGTTATTGAAAATGATGGTAACATAATAAATGAGCCTCCAACTAAACGAAAGAAACAAAATTGATCGTACATGTATTTGTCAGATTTCACGATTAAGAACTAGATCATATTATAAAAAGTGACTTGTTACCATTAAAGGTTAAGAGTTTAATATTAGAGTAGCAACTGTACTAATATATTAAATAGAAGCAAACAAAATAAAGATTGATATACATTGAACCTGGATAATTGGCTCGATGTAAAAGTGCCGCGGTTAACCCTTTAATCCATATTTACCCATTATGATCTGAAGTGTAAGCATATGTGACCAGAATAAATGCAGATAAGCCAGCATATCTATGCTGTCTAATCTGGATCTGCACTGGTCACCTACCGTTTAAAAATAACCTAATGAATTTAAATCGAAAATTGTAGATCCTGATCAGATGGCACAGATGTATCACTTTATCTGGATCTACAGTATTCTCTAAATGATAAATGAACCATATGTCATGGAGTCAAGGTCTTAGTTTCAGTTGGCATTTAATGTTCAGTAGTTTTTGCAAAATTTTATCCCTTTATTTGATGTATGCAACTAAAATCACATGTGCAAACAGTTGAGATTCAAAATATCTAATTAGTCTTCTTATCCATGTAGTTTGATCTGGATATACATTAATGGCTTTTTGATTGATTGGATTATTTCTGATCATGAAGCAAGTCATATCTGGTATAGATCCTGCCACTTAAGGAGTATTTTACAGGGCGGTTAACACCACTGGTAAATACTGGAGGTGGTATTTACTGTCCAACCTTGGTTAACCCTTTCCTTGATAAATATGCATTTTTACACATGTGCGACCAGTGTAGATCCAGATCAGCTGGCACATCAGTGCGGTCTGATCAGGATCTGCACTGGGCGCATTTTGGTCAGAAATATATCCTTATGAATCAAAAAGCGAACAGTTTAGCTCCTGATCAGACGGCACGGATGTGCTGGCTGATCTGGAACTAAACTGTTGGCCCTAGCAATAAAGGTGTATCTATACAGGAAAGTGTTAAAAGTTTTAACAATTGATCAAATCTTTATCTGGAAAAAAAAAGGACAAACAATGCGAAGTAAAAGTTTGTATACCATATTAGGGTATTAGAGTTTACATCATTTAGGCTGACCACAAGTTTTTGTAAACCTTTGAAAAAATTATACATTGAAAAGTAATTTGTTGAAATTTTGATTTTGTTTAATATTTGAATGTTTTTTTATTAAAAATGAATTAAAAAATATTATGTTTTACATATTTTGTAGAATTAAACCTTTTACTCCATAGTTGTGATGTAGATCCAGATCTGGTGACACAAATGTGCAGGCTGTTTAGGATCTACACGGGTTACATATGGGATAAAAAAGGTATTCAGGGAGTAAATGGTTAAAATGTAGCCCAAATTCAGGGTAGTGTTAAGTCGTTATTGTACTGTCATCAGTAAAAAATTGGCATAAAATTGCTTTCGTTCCCTTTCTTGACATTATGTTATCCCAGCGAACAAGCAACAAACAGGCCACTTTCTAAGGGTTAAGTGGCCCGCTCCCAGCCTGCCCAGGTGAAGAGATAAATTATGTCTCCCCCCCTCTGGGGGAGACATTGTTTTTGCCCTGTCCGTCTGTCCATCACTCCGTCTGTCACACTTCGTTTCTGCTCAATAACTCGAGTACCCTTTGACCCAGAGCCTTCAAACTTCATAGGGTGATAGCCCTTATTGAGTAGAAGAACCCTATTGATTTTGGGGTCAGTAGGTCAAAGGTCAAGGTCACAGTGACCTGAAGAGTGAAAACCGTTTCTGCTCCTTAACTTGAGTACCCTTTGACCCAGGGACTTCAAACTTCATAGGTTGATAGCCATTATAGAGTAGAAGAACCCTATTGATTTTGGGGTCAGTAGGTCAAAGGTCAAGGTCACAGTGACCTGAAGAGTGAAAACCGTTTCTGCTCCTTAACTTGAGTACCCTTTGACCCAGGGACTTCAAACTTCATAGGTTGATAGCCATTATAGAGTAGAAGAACCCTATTGTCTTTGGGGTCAATAGGTCAAAGGTCAAGGTCACAGGGGCCTGAAGAGTGAAAACCATCTAGTTATCATATATATTAAAACCGGCTACATTCAAATAGACCACAAAGGACTCCTACATTATTTGGTTCGATGCAACCATGGCCGACTTTTGTCAATTGCATCCATTCTTACAAACGGTGTGCTGGTAAAATACACCATGTTGTGAAATCAGAAACCACAGCAATCATAGTCAACATGCTGTTTATTTGACAGGTGGAAAACTTTATTTGATAGGTGGAAAAATTTTCAAAATATTTTGTTTCATTTTGCATCTCGTTATTCTTTGTTTTTTTCATAACAGGTTCAACTTCGCTATATTACCTGTATATGGATTTAATCACACAAAAACTAAAGCATTTTTAATATCTAAAAAATAATGTACAGTGATTATAGCTTTAATATGTTCAGTGATTTGACCGCAGCTAGTTAAATCTCTCCTCTGTATCTAAATGCACTTGAACTATCAATTGTTATTTCACTGTTGGATGTTCTCAGTCGTGGAAATGGCACTTAAGTATTTTCAATGGCACTGAAACAAATGTCCATGTATTTCAGCAAAATTTGATGAGTAAACCCCAATCAAACATTCAGAGTTTTACCAGAGTTGAGATTTTAATCCTTAAGCGACATTATCTTGATATATTTTTTTCTCAGAAGTCGTAAAACATGAATACTTGCAACATTGTAGCGAGGTCGAAACTTCATTGATATTCCATAACATAATAGAACCGCTCGTGGTCTTCCTTCCTGCTCCAGGCATTCACCCAATAAATTAAGTACGGTTTCTCTGTGTCCAAGAAATCTTCTGCCGTCATTTATTACTTCCGCAAATCTGACCAAAAGTTCTGACTTTGACTGGCAATTCCATTGATCCTTAATGCTAACGTAACGAAGAAAGTAGAAGTATGGCTCAGCATCAACAATGGCACGCTCAAGCAGTTGTTTACTTCGTATGTCAGCAAAGAGATCATAAACAACGGACTCAAAACTGGCTTCTATATATTTCTTACAAAGCCTATCCATTTTCAAATTGTTTTTATTGAGCTCTTTTGCAGAAATCCCGAACAATCCATATTTAAGCTCCTTTGGAATACAGAACATTTCAAATGCATAAAAAGCCAAGCAAATCGCTGTTCTTGGTTTAGAAAACAGAATGTCTTTGTCATAGCCATGTTGCAAAAGAAAATTACACCCACAAGCCCTATGTAAGTTTCGTGGATGTCTTGGCAATTACAAATATAAGGACAAAACATGAAAAATGGATTCTAAGTACTTGATTTCTTTCTGCATTGAAAAGTAGTCTCCAATACACAAGTAAGCAGATATCATTTTCAGTTTTGCAGTTGAAAGATCGGCTTCGAGGCCTGCATAAAACCAAAATAAAGCATTTCTAGATACCTGCTGACAACGCTTTATACTACACGAAGCAAGAACTGAGCCTATGAGTATACAAATAGGACGGAGAATTAAGCACAGAGCACATCGACCTTGTTGATCCAGATCCATTTGTCCATACAAGATGGCTGCTTTTGTAACGTACTTGGACAAATAACATAAAATTGTGAATGGATCTTTAAAGATAAACTGACACATGCTTAGTTTCCAACAAAATACTTTCCAATTTTTGTAATTACCAATATCCCATATAAATAAATCGATTTCATGCACAAAAACGCCATAAATTAGCATTGACATCCATAAATTCAGCGCTCCAAAAGTCACTAGAATTTCGGATTGGGCGGAGCTTAATATCGATTACGTCATTGGATCTTTCCCGCTTATGAACGATAGTGTAAATAGTACACTTATTTGATTATATTTACAGTGATTTTATGATAAATTTTATTGACAATGGATATTTTTGCTGTGATCGATTGTAAAAAACAATCTAACCAAAACGATATTAGCTTCTTTAGATACTCGAAGGAGAATACAGAAAATTTCGGTTGAAATATGCAAAAGGAAAGGGCTGTACGCAAAGACCTATTGTCCCGGTAAAGGTTCGCATATCTGCAAACACGATTAATATCGGAATTGTTTTGTTTTAAATCCAATAATAATAATAATAATAATAATAATGCCAATTATTTTTCGTTAATGTTTTCAATCCGACGTGTTGTCGACTATATTACTTTAGATACATGAGAAATGTAAATATCGCCAAAACGTAAGTAAATTATGTCACAACAATACCTGTACTGAAGACAAAAAAGAGCCGAAAAGATTTTTTGCATTACTTAAATCAATTACTTAATAATTTGGTAACAACAATAGCTTGAGACTTAAATATAATAAATATATTAAATACCATCGGTGAGTATGACGTGAAGGCTTATTCGTGTGTGAAATGTTCAAAAAAAATATATCCAGTAATACTGGTTTACACAATTTCTATGAATTTCTACAGGCTGCAGGCTTTGTGATTCTAAACAAAGACCACTGTTGAATTCCCAAACCTGCCCTGACAAGAAAATTCAAAGCTCATTCAGGCTTCATTTTATTTTGTGTAAACATGGATTTCCGTTTAACAGATGATGCATTATTCTTAAACATATTCTTAGATTTGTCAGAAACTGCAGAATTAAGTGCAACTCAACTGTAAGCAGTAAGCACATAAGATTTGTGTAAATCATAATACTACAATGAAAACGGATGTTTAGAATTATTTATTAATGATTTATTATGATAATATATTGAAAGTACTTTTTTGTAAAAAGAAATTATATACAACATTAAACTAACATTAAACTTCTAAAAACATGCTTAATTTGATCGTATTCTAAATACAAGTGGATAATTGAGATATGAATTATTATTTTTACTGTATTAGTTTCACTGGGAACTCTTATTTGTATCTTTTCATTAGCTATGTGAGCTATGCATGGATGACACATGATTTTAATTTCAGTAAAAACACTTGTTAAAATAAAACCGAATTGGACAAAGTTTGTAATGGATGTTTAAAAGTGTGTATTTGAAAATTATGAATCTGTGCTAATAACTTGAAATTGTGTAAGAAAATATTGATTACTTATTAGTAATAGTTACGTATAGGTTATAGTTCAGAATTTGAAAATTTAACAAATTAAATTCGACCGAACAAAGTGAGGGAGAATTTAATGTTAAATTTTCTAATTCTGAACTATAACCTTCTTACAGTTCAACTGACCCATTAATTTGCCATTATCAACAAGGTGTTAGAAAAGATCTATTGATTCTCCGGAAACTCATCTTGTTTTGGATCATTATTTTCTAATTTGTATGGCACTGTAATAAATGGATCAGTAGAGTATCTGAAAATCTACAATGACAATAATGAAAAATCAGTTACATTTATGAAATTTTGAGTGCTATTAACGATCCACTACAGTCCTCCTTGTTCGACTATCGATTAAAAAGAAAATTACAAAACAAAACATAATTAACATTCACTTGTGCAAAATTTCATTGAAAGGCATTTTGCCGTTTTTGAAATGTTGATACTTTTTTATCAATAAAGGTGCAAGGAGGAGTGAAGTAAATCCTTAATATGTGAGAAATTATTTTGTATCCTAAAATGAATACATATCAACACATATAGTTCTGGCAATTCTTCATCATAATTCATAATTCATCTCTTCCACTATTTTCTAGCTAGTTTTCATTATATTTAAAAGGAAAACTGTTCAATTCGTTTGTTTTCAAATCATTCACTTCATTTACTGCAAACTTGTAAATGTTCAGCAAACAGATTTCATCATAAACCCCATTCCATACCATTTCCGGTATATTTCATTTCAAACCGCACTCCTTGTATACAACGCGTTCCACAGCTACATGTAATACACAAGCACATCCTTCAACGTTCAATACCCTTTCCAATAAAAGACAACAATATATTATCACTTAATTCGTTCTTTGTTTAAAAACAATCCATCACCTGCATGAACTCTTACACCCAACATCTAACTTCTTTTAAATGTCGTCCACATATAACACATCTGTGTTATACTTTTCTTGTTAAATGTATTCTAAATATTCTATGCAGTATAATAAGCTAAAACGGACATGCTGTATTTAATTAACAAAATTAAAATAGTATATTATTTTTATTTCTCAACCCCAAAACCACCGTTTTAGCGAACGCATTAACTAAGAACCATCCCCGCAAGGATATATCGACGGAACGGTTTTAGTTAATTTGCATGATCAGCACGCATAAACGCTAAATGAAACTGTAAGTTAAATATAATTTGATCGTACATCTACATTTTATTTCATGTCCAATTAAAAATGTTTGCACTATTATCCGCCGAAATGGCCTCATGGGATATATGGTTTCCATAGCTGTGATTTAGATATTGAATCGTCATAATCGGACTACTTGTGTTTTGGAAAAATTGGAACTGGACCACGAAAAGTATAAAAACATGTGGCATTATATTGGACATGCACAACTCGTGCAAATATAATGCGAATCAGTATTATGTACCCCGTTAATACTATTAGCCTATAAATCTTACATGCTTGTACAAAGACGCTATTAAAAAGTTCCGAACGCCGATGGAAAAAGGAAGTAGCATCGGAGTTGATATTAGTGTTTGCAAAAATTATGTGTAAATGCAAATATTCATTTACTGGCAAAGTTACGGAGACAGGATAACGTTATTGTCACATTTAGGCCTACTGTGTTATACTATACGCGACAGATACCCATCATAGCGAACTGCGATCCAATGACGTCATCGGTAAACACAAGTTGTTCCCCTTAGATTTTTCGTACTGTGAAATGCGCACCCGAATTTTACTGAATTAATTCAACCAATTCTCGTGTAAATTGTACCATTTGATCATAAAACGATTTTCTTTATATTCAGAATCACAGACACTTGTTTAGGGGTCCTTTGCTGGCACTATATGCCTATAGAGCTATATAGGCATATTTATAGGTTTACAGGTCTCTAGATCCAAAAGTGGGAAATTTCAGGAAATAAACGGATGATCTACAGCATGAGATATAACTACAATCACTTAGAACACAAAATATCCCAGTTTTCAAAAAAATACCCGTTCGTACATAACATAACCAAGCAAAGATTCCAAACTCCCTCATTTCGCGATAAAAAGTACATTCACAAGACTACACCGATTTCACAGACAAAATCGTAATTTACCGAACAAGTATTGATGGCCGTTGATAGATTAATACATTATCCCTTGATCTCTCCGATGACACCAGTAAGTAAACATAAATCCCCATATTAGCAGAAGAAAATCCAATTTTTTATCACCACCCCACCCCCGAAATTTTCACCTTCGCCTTGACGGAATCTGTTCTTTTCCGATTGATTCCGGCCGAGTTAGTAAACGGATGGATTACGCATAAGAGCCGGGTTCAAATATCAAATAGGTTTTTGCTACGTACGCTGTTGATATTCAAACGTTAAATTGGCGGAAACTTTTGAACGACGGTTTGAATAAGGAGAAACAGAGAAAATGGTTTGGCAAACTTCTGTATCATTATCAAAAGGCATAAACAGATAATTTTCGACTGACACTGAAATAAATTCGTGTCTACAACAACTGCAGTCCGGGTTTATGCTTGAGGAATGAGAAATGTACAATTATTTAACTTGAACAGAATGTTCTTTTACCAAATGTGGTTAAACGTTTTTTTACATTTAATTGATTTTTGTGACAGCGCGTCGAACAGCGACACCAATTTGACCTGGAGTATTGGCATCTTCACAGTCAACAATGATGGACTTCAATGTCACATCTTGCGACTTGTGAATAGTAATGTCAAATGCCAGTGTAAGTGGAAACTAAAATCTTTTCCATAATGTCTTTCTAGACACTGGATCGATTTTCTTGAATAATAAGTGTTTCGCCCAATTTTTCAAAGAATACTAAAACTGCATCACATTAAAGTTGTACAACTTTACCAATTGTTCCATTCACCTTTGTATCACTTAAATTAACAACCAGCATAACAGGACAACCTATTTTCAAACCCAGCCTTTTGGAGCCTGAAAATTATTTAAATAATATTGGTCTCTGTCGTATTTAACATCGTAAACATGCAAAGGTCCTGGTACTTTTTTTTAAATCATCGTGATTAAACAGATTGGTTTTAAAATTTCGTGAAAAAAAGATATATTGTATCTGGTTTAAACCCCCAGTGGCAATTTGTTTTGCCACTGACCGTTCCAAGGCGGTATTTCCCTCAAGGTTCTCTTTTTCGTTAGTTGTTTGTGGCGTCCTATTTGAACTGACATACTTATAACAAACATGCTCTGTCTCTATTCCTCTCTTCTTTTTCGCTGCGTGGGGAGGCTGTGTTTTGTGAGTGTGGCGATTCCTGATATGCATATATTACTTTTTTTTCACTTTGTGGAATATCCCGTTCCAACGTTTTGATGAATTGAAATACTGACTGTGTTGGTGTTCCCCTTTCAAGGTTATTAACACAAGCGATTAGATCGCTCTCATTTTGCCTAAAAATTGTCTCTAATTTTATATGATGAGGAACAGCTTGACTAAAATGGGCGGGGGGAATCAAAACAATACTTACCTGCCTTACCATATAAAACATCTGCCACAGGGGTAATTTGCCCTTGAGTCAACAGGTTAGTTGCTCAAAGTGATCATATGGTGTTCATTGGAATGCTAGCACCGTTTATAATATGCGGAATGACAGGGCATTTTTCCTAAATTTATATTACGATATGTTTTATCACAATATCTTGGACGAAATGTATCAAAGTACTGAAAGTATTCACTTACCATGTTTTGCTCTTGAGTCAAACATATTCGCACTAGAGTCTATCATCCATTTTTTTTTAAATAAAATTGGTGCTCTCATATCAAATTTGTCAAACAAAACCCTCGATTGGTCGAGTCGCATTATATAACATCAAAGGGCGCCATTTTCATTAATTCTGAGTACTAACTATATGCTTGTGTCTCTAAATACTCTTTAAAGTAACACCTGATTCAAGGGAAGTATGCGGTTTATAGAACTTTAACAAGTATCCTTTGTTATTTAGTAAAGAGAAATGATTTAGTGTTGTGTGTTTCTCTCCTTAGTTTTGTTCAAAAATGAAGGATGACATTATTGTGAGTTTTTTATACTGTTTATTTTGAGAAGTTTTCTCCTACTTTTCTAACTTTAACTTCCTTATATGTATAAAAAGATATAATTTCACAAATCTTATTTACAAGCGTTACTCAAGGGCGAATTGTATTCGAGTCATGAACAAACACTGCTGTGACAAAAGTACCTTTTCTTGCACTTTTTCGTGGGCTTTTGGCACTTACAAGTACCAGCTCATATAAAAAAACGCAATAATTTACACAAAACATTGATAAGAATTAAGCGAAAAGGGCTTATTTATTTGCTGTATCTGAGGTTTGTATCGTTGAAAATTTCAGTGTACTATGTATACAACAGCGTCCAGGGAGACAAATGAAAACGTAATTAGTTTTTTACAACAAGGTGCGACAAAAAGCAGAATGGATGAAAAATACACCGCAAATGCATTGGTGTCGTAAGAAACAAGAGAAATCGATAAAAACAGCGTCATAGACGTCTGACTCGAGAGCCAAATTGATTAAAAAAGGGTGAAATATGCATAATTTATCAGGAATTGCCACATATAGGAAAAAAACAGCCTCCCCACACAGTCAAGAAGAAGAGTGAGGGAGAGAGGATGGTTTCAAAAAAGACACCACAAACAATTGACAAAAATGAGAACCCGAGGGGTTACCACCTTGGAACGGTCAGTGGCAAATCAAATTGGCACTGATGGTTTAAACCAGGTTCTAGAGTGCACCAACCTCACACTTGCCCCAACAGTTCTCATATCACAAAACAAGTACAAGTTGTCTTGGTGAAATATCTCCAACACGCCCATCAGCTCAACAATGTTGCATGCAAAAGCACACAAACATATAAAACATAAGAAGCTAATAGCATTGCAAAGCCAAAGATCTTACCGAGACCATAGCTCCTGGAGTAAAATCAGCAAGAACACGTTGACAGGGATAAAAGAAACAAATCGAGCTTCTATAGGTTCTTATAAGAAAAGATTTCCCCATAAACATTCATAAACTCTTAAACCCCTGCCACCGTCGTGCAACAAAAGAGGTAAGCATACTGATCAACTGTATATGCATTATTCACCAAATTTCGGCCTAGCTGGTAAAAGTCACCAGAAAATATAACCTGAATTCCCCCATAATAGCGTTTACTTTTTCTTACTGCCCTCCATAAAGAGTTTCAAACATTTTTTGAGGACCGTAGAACAATCGTCTACTATTAAAATATCACGTTTCAATTCTTATTTTAGCTGGTAAGTACATTTAAAATTTACATATCGACCTACACAGCTCATGCTTTTCAATACCCCCATCCCCAACACCACACCACCGATGCAACATTTGCCCATCTTTAAACTGTGTAGCACCGATCCCTGTGCTGCATGTACCTTATTGCGCAATCTTTCTTCATAAGAAAATTTATTAAAAGGGTGAACTATGCATATCACTGTAAGACGTCAGTATGTTCAGAGTTTGAGTACTTCAACGTAGTTAAGAAGCTAATCATGACACTGGAAATACTTAACTAAATTTGCTAAATGTGCAGCTTTTTATACTCAGAATGGGATCATATTTAAATTTGAGTTATAAATTTACTTACCGCAAATGGTTTCGATGAGTTTTTCTCATTTAAAAAAGTAATATATGCATATCAGGAATCGCCACACTCACAAAACACAGCCTCCCCACGCAGCGAAAAGGAAGAGAGGAAGAGAGAGAGAGAGAGAGAGAGAGAGAGAGAGAGAGAGAGAGAGAGAGAGAGAGAGAGCATGTTTGTTATAAGTATGTAAATTAAAAAGGACGCCACAAACAACTTACGAAAAAGAGAACCTTTGGGGATACCGCCTTGGAACGGTCAGTGGCAAAACAAATTGCCACTGGGGGTTTAAACGAGGTTCTAGGGTGCACCAACCTCACACTTGCCCCAACAGGTTCTCGTATCACAACAAGCTAACAGCATTGCAAAGCCAAATGGCGGGTACTCAATGATCTTACCGAGACCAGAGCACCTGGCGTAAAATCAGCAAGAACACGATGACAGGGATAAAAGAAACATATCGAGCTTCTAGGTTCTTTTAAGAAAAGATTTACCCATAAACCTTCATAAACTCTTAAACCCCTGCCACCGTCGTGCAACCAAAGAGGTAAGCATAATGATCAACTGTAGATGGGTTAATCACCAGGCCTGCAGAGCGCTGTAAAATATCATGTTGGTAACCTTTCTTTTTAAATTTACAGATGGTTTTTACGAATAACCGGGAGAAATTAACATTGCCGTTTATCTTCTTAAGTTTATATATTAAATCTCCATAAAAAACTGGCTGTGAAATACCTTGTTGCAATAGTGATTTTAAACTGCACCTGTATTTATGAATTAGATCTGGGTATCGGCGATAAAACTTGCAAAAGGTTTTCCTTAATTTGTGATACCGATAACCTTGTTTTAATAGTTTTTCTGTAATGCAAAGATTACGTTCATTGAAATCATTCACATCGTTGCAAGCTCTTGAAAAGCGCACAAGCTGTGAGATATAAACCCCGTAAGATGTTGCACGAGGAACATCGCCGTCTAAAAACGGAAAATTTACTATAATATTAAAATTAAAATCATCTCTGTTGTCAGAAAGTTTAGTAGTGACGTAACCATTTTCAATGGACAGATTTAGATCAAGAAACTTTGCTTGCTTTTCTGAAGTGTTCGCTTTATTCAGCTGTAGTTCTTTAGGATAAATCTTATTTACCAGTGATGGAAAGTGGTTGTTATCTATATTTAATAAATCATCAAGGTACCTAGAGGTGTTGTTAAAAGCTGTAATAATATCATGTTGAGGTTCGGTAGAAAGAGATAACATAAAATCTCTTTCATAACACTATAAAAACAGATCAGCAACAAGGGGTGCACAATTAGTACCCATTTGAATGCCTATTACTTGTTTATAAATAGAGGTACCAAAAGAAAATACTAAAAGACACATACATCCCGTAATATCCATTTACTCTTATCACACGACGAACAATGTTGATGAAAATAAATTGGTACATCCGTTCCATCTGATATGTATCCACACGTTTCTCTTCTAAATCTTTGTTAGAAATAAAAAAAATAAATCTAAAGGAGAAATTTGAGCTTATCTATCCTGATCAGAAGGCACAGACACGTTTGCTGGTGTAAGACCTGAAAATAGACTTCCCTATATAAACTATAGTAAACATGACATGTTTCAAAAGGCTGGCAATCATAGCTGGTACCATTTGATGATTAAGGTACTAACTTACATGCTTTTGAAGCTAATTGTTTCTACTGTCCATTTCCATTAAGATAAGTAGGGGTCATTTACCAATTAACAGAGATTTTACACCTTGAAACTGATGGTCTGTTTTTCACTTCTGTGTGAACTTCAAAACTGTTTTCCATATGCCATCCTAAACCAGTGCTTTTTTTCATATACCTCATTACCAAACATAAATTTGCTATCAGTATGTCAGTAAAAGCATGTCATTTACTTAACATGTTCCTTTAGGCTATACTAGCCATTTAATGCCCCCAAAAGGCAAAAAAAATCGGACTATTTAGTGTCAGCCATTGTCTGAGAACTAGCCCGAGTAGGAACATTCGGTGGACTATTTACAGGTAATTAGCATGCTGTCTTATCTGTATCTACACTGCTGGCACATGGTATATGAACCATATCACATAGAGTAAACTTAAGGTTAATGTTTAAGTTGGCTTTAAATTTTATTAGCTATTGAATAAGCATATAGCCCTTTAGATGATGGATACAGCTTAAATCACACTTGCATCCGGTGTATATTCTGATCAGCCTGCACAATAGCTACTGCTTAAGCGTGCACACTTTCTACATTTGACTTGATCAATATCTTGAACCCATTTCCTCCAGAAAAATTTCAATTATAAGTTTCCTTTTTATCTCACCCAAAACTGCAAAACATTCTCAACACCAAACTCTGATCTTGTTTATTTAAAAAAATTCAAGTGTAATCAAGGTAACATACTACTAATAAAAAAAAATTAGTTTTCAGTCAATAATATATAAATTATGATGCACACTGAGACATAATTATTAGAAATTACATGTATCATTAACAGATTTATCAATATTCAATAATGCGTTTTAATAATAATAATAATATAATAATAATAACTAGAACTGCTTTTGGGAAAAGCACATGTCTCCCACAAAGGCATCATCTTTGATGATGCACAGGATAAAACTGGTGAAGTGAATATAAAGATGGCAATTTATTAAAAGGGCATACGGAAGTTCTGTGCAATATTAGTCATAAACAATGTCACAAATTTTTGGAGGATCAGGAAAAACATAAGCGACAGCAAGTGAAGATTTTTTTTTTAAACAATTCAAGGGCCATAATCCTGAAGTGCCTCAAGCAATATCGATGACTTTATAGCCTGGTTAAGATATTATAGCCATCAACATTTTGATAAACTTTGATGAAGATACAATGAAAACTATCTGACTTTGAGAGATGAACCAGGTTAGTGACATGTTTAAAAGGCTAATTTCGGATAAATCAAAGGGCCATAAATCTGATATGCCTGGTGCAAAGTGGCTGGTTTTCGAACTTGGCCAAGATATTAAGGCCACACACATTATCATAATGTTAATTGAAAATCAGTTGATGAATATTTCAGTTACATAGCAGACAAGGCTTAAACAGCCAATTTTGGATAATTCAAGGGCCATAAATCCGACATGACTGGGGCAATACGGCTGGTTATCGAACTTGGCCGAGATATTATGGCCACAAACATTTTCATAAAGTATGGTGAAGATCAGATGATAACTGTTCAAGTTACAGAGTGGACAAGCCTCAAACAACTTATTTTTGATAATTCAAGGGCAATAATTCTGAGATTCCTTGGGCAATATGGCTGGTTATCGAACTTGATCGAGATATTATGGCCACTAACATTTTGATGAAGTTTGGTGATGATCCGATGAAAACTGTTTGACTTAGAGAGCGGACAAAAAAAAAAAAAAAAAAAAAAGAATTTAACAGTATGCCATTCGGTCTCACTCAAGCACCTTTTAAGTTTCAAAATGACCAAAAGGGCCATAATTCTGAGATTCCTTGGGCAATATGGCTGGTTATCGAACTTGATCGAGATATTATGGCCACTAACATTTTGATGAAGTTTGGTGATGATCCGATGAAAACTGTTTGACTTAGAGAGCGGACAAGTGTGACAGACGGACGGATTTAACAGTATGCCATTCGGTCTCACTCAAGCACCTTTTAAGTTTCAAAATGACCAAAAGGGCCATAATTCTGAGATTCCTTGGGCAATATGGCTGGTTATCGAACTTGATCGAGATATTATGGCCACTAACATTTTGATGAAGTTTGGTGATGATCCGATGAAAACTGTTTGACTTAGAGAGCGGACAAGTGTGACAGACGGACGGACAGACAGACAGACAGACAGGAGCAAATCAAAATGTCTCCCACACCACTACGTGGTGGGAGACATAATAATAATAATAATAATAATAATAATAATAATAATAATAATAATAATAATAATAATAATAACAATAATAACTATAATAACAATAATAATAATTTTGGCCAAAAACATGACATTATTAATCATTATCTGAGATTATTTAAGCTAGAGCTCGATAAGAGGCAGTGCCTTAGTTCACATTATTTTTCCTGTACACTTGCACAACAAAATCCCAATCCTAGCATGATCAGGTCTAGTGTTGTTTGTCTTATTTCCGGGTCACAATGGTTTTCTTTGTTAATGTATTGCGCCTTTCGCCTAACTTTTCTAAGCGTATGTAAAATAAACATATATTAATAACATTGGTTTGTGCAAAGTTTGATGGAACTGCATTGTGCCGTTTGAGAAAAAAGTGAGATATGCCTATCAGGAATGGCCACAGCAGACACAGCCTCCCCACACAGCCAAACAAAATAGAGAGGAAAAGAGAGATTTTTTTTATTTTTCTTGTTTGTCTATGGCAAAGCAATGGCGAAAGGCGCAATACCTTAAGAGTAAAACAGGCTACCGTAACCGACTCGCTCCAATCTCAGATTGGGCTGGCTCCTTGTTCTTCCCAGGCTATTCCAAGTCAGGTCCTCAACTTTTTGTATGCCATTCGCAGTATTTCTTTAGTCTTGCATAGTTCTTAGTGACAGTCATATTCCCAAGTAACAATGCCATTTGAAATGGACAGGGCCTCCATTGCTTATTATAGTCAAATTCCAATCATCATCCATTGGTAAAAACTGTGAGTTTCGGTTCCCATAGAATTGCACAATGGCTTTTATTGCTAGTTGAAAGAGGAAGTGGGGTTTACCCAGTTGCGTTTCATATCCAAACAAATATGCAAGGGAGTATGGGGACCAGATGAAAAGACTCGGTGCGGCATGTATATAGGGTGCGATGTTAAGAGACCCAAAACGAATGGGCATAATTGAAGAATAGACAACCCTTTTGCCAATAGATTGACTTGTTTGTTTTTCATACAAGTTGAAAATAATGTCAGATCTGAGAACATAAATATTGCATTAGTGTTAAATATAAGTTCCTATCCAAACAATCATTGAAACATGGCAGTTTTTACTGAGCGTCTTGGTGCATTTCGTCTCTGGCATGGTGTTGAAACTTTTCACTAAATCGTACAACTTAAAGCATTATCAAATTTTATGTTTGAAATAGATGAAAAGGGAACTTTGAAAACCACCGAACACGACAAGTTGAGCCTATTCATGGGCAGTAATGGAAATGCATATTACTGCCGACGCCGCCTAGCCCCGGGTTGAGCGCAACTCAATATTTACAACAATAAATATTACAATTTTGATCCATCCCAAACGATGGTATGCAAATGACGGTGAACATGGAACCTTCAATGCGGTATTTTCAGATTTATAATACCTTTCCATGTCCAGCGGCGTACGGTCCCCAGATAAAAGAATGGGTTTGCCCTAAACGAGAAAACAATGGCGGAACTAAACAGAATATAATTTTGACAGGGGGTCTGAGAATATAAATCCTGCATATCACAGACAACGTCAAAGGCAATATTTAAAAAGCAGGAAGGATATCCTTGGGGTGATTGAACAATATCCGAATCTATATTGGCTGAGATATCGAAACCACCCATCTATAAATTGGCCGAAATACAATTATGTATGAAAACGAAAGCAAAATAATGCGAAATCCAGATTGTCATAAGTGAATGCTTTTAGTCTCTGCCGAATGTATAATTTGGCCGGTCGTAGAAATGAATTTTAAACTGCTGTAGAAAAGAGCGTAGGACTGGATCGACTGTAGAACGAACGTAGGATTTATGTTAATGGAGAAAGGCGTAACAGAGATGTATGTAGGACTTGCGGCGGAGGGTCGACTCCGAAAACTTAACCTTTGTGGAGATTTCAAGGGCCGTCTTCAGTCGTCATTGAACTGTCATCGGTAAAAAAAACCAAAACATATCAACATCTCTGTAACGAAGAAATGCAGTTCAATAAAACTTTGCACAAATAATCATGATAAATATATCTCTATTTAACAAACGTTAAGGAAAGTTGTAACATGTTAAAAAAAACTAGACCTTATAATTTACATAAAGTCTATTTACATAAATTCACAAAACTAAAAGAAAACACATAACATTTTGTCAAATGAGTATAATGACCGTGACGACAATATGTTGGGTCCTTATTTAAAGAACTTTTAATGATGAAGAGAGAAAACAAAGATTGTCACCAATTTACGCGACCAAGAAGCAACCAGCAAACTCAAGTTCAAACACTTTCAATAATATCTCATATTGTTTACATATGTAAGTGAAAATGTCACAACATATTGTTGTCATGTTGTCAGTATCATAACTCGTGTGGGCATTTTAAATGACGTTTTGTGTTGTTGTTTTTTAATTTATGTAAATATAATTTTAGGGAAGTTTTAGACCTAGTTATTTTTCATTACTGTACTAACATATCTTAGCAAAATATAAATTAAACAATACACCAATAACACTTATTTCTGCAATGTTTCATTTAACGTCATTTTGCCGTTAGAGAGATTTTAATAATTTTCCTTTTTATCGATGAACGTTTAATGATGACTGTCCTTAAAACATATTTCTATATTTCTGTAAGTCCTTTACATTATCATTGCATGTTTACGGCTTGTTGACTTCACCGGTTGTTTGCAAAACGCGAGACCCGGCACGTGATGTTTTTATGATAAACGTAAACCCTAACTGCACGGATTTATTTTCTACCGCCACTGCGGACAGAATAAACCACAAAGATCATCAACTCTAGGTACCATTTCATCTTTGTTTTCACGAGTTGCTATTCTTGCTGATAAGAAAGAGAAAAACTTTGTAAAAATGGCTGTAGACGGACGTAAATTGAGCGACGCTTTGAGACATGGATCTGACGAGAACTACGAACATCCCTGCTCACCATGCGCCAAAGAAGGTCGGAATGTTGCTGCAATTAAATACTGTGTTGACTATAATGAAAACATCTGTGGCAAATTTGTATCGGATCACAACAAGTTCGCAGTGATGAGAGGTCATCAGATATCGGACAAATTAAATACAGAAACGGGAAAGAAGAGACCGGAACTTCCCACCCAAAGATGTGATAAACATGGAGGAAAGTTAGTGGATTTGTATTGTGCTCATCATGACGAAGTAGGCTGTGCAACTTGCATAGCAGTCGAGCATAGGTACGATAATTTATTGGCTACTTTCGATTTGAAAACAAAACTAGTAAGATCTAAAGTATTTTTCTCCGAAGTCTTATAAGAGAATAATCATAATTATCTGCACGTTAAGGAAGAGACATTACTATTATCTGATCAGAAAAAATGTTATTTCCTATCCAAGAACCAAAATTATATATCACTTTTATTGACCCTTTACTCTTATCACATTGCAAAATGGGTCGATCAAAGTATATCCGGACATTTTCTTCTGAACGTTATCTCACGCTCGGAAAGTTCATTGTTTTATTGGTTATAATCTCTCTTATTTCATCATAAGGTGACACTGATGACTGATACATACTTTTTGTAATGTCACCAAACTGCAAAATAAGTGCTGTGATACGATTGAGAACGGTAATCGAACTATCACATGTTCGGCTACAAGGCCCAGCACCACAAATTTTAGCACGTTACTAATTGCACTACCGACACTTAATATAACACTCCGACTAAATCATATTTGTATAAGTATGTTATACGAAACAGGAGCGATTGATACACGAAAACAAAACAAGCTTCATTAACGCTAACCAAAATAAATACGACGAAGCATTCTCCGCGATCGTGACATATTACAGGACCAACTGTTGAGTGATGTGGCATGAATATAAGTTACCAAACCTAAAGGCAGAAAAGATTTTAGGCATTTTAAGAGCCGAAAATAGAAGAAATGTTCAGGGCTTATTTTACAGTTGCACCCGCAGGTTTCTGATAAGCAAACATTTACAATTACCCTGCAAAATTATCGCCAACCAATTACATTCTCGACAGTCTTGCATGCAAAAGCATGGAAATATGTAAACAGAAATATTTAAAAGAAACGTCATTCATATTGAACTTGGTCACGGGATCAAAGCAGCTGGAATTAAGTACATCATATCCCCATCTGTACAACGGTAACTTTTTACCAAGATACAAAGTTCACACAAAATCACTTAAACTTTGTCCAGGTAATATTTATCTATTTATCATTGCTGTTGTGGATGTTATAAAATGAACATTTCCAATTGTGAATATACTAAAATCCATTTCGGTTTTTCAATTTAAAGAAAAAAGGTGAAACATTTAATAGGAAAAAAACGAAACATTCAGAAAAAACAACCTTCCGCACATCCAAACTTTTGAAATGAACGGAAGTGCTGACAACATTCGTATTCAACATACAACATTTTCCAACACCCAGTCATTTACACAGTTTCCAAATATTTTACACATATCTTATATTGAAGAATTTGTCTTGCAGATCCTGTAAAGGCATAACTTTCATACCGGAAGCAGCACAATCAAACAAGATAATTGCAGATATCAATGAACTGGATTTGAAATTACAAGCATTTTTGATTACACTTGATACAGTAACAAAGCAAAAAGAAAGTCAGAAGACACATCTGAATCAACAAAAAAAAAACAACTCCTGAACGAAATAAGAAAATTTCGAAAGCAAAAAAACGACCACTTCGACAAGATGGAGAATGATCTCGTTGCCCAAGTGGAGTCATTGTTTTCTAGCAATGAAAAATTGATGAATACATGTATAAATGATGTTGGTGAAATCACCAAAGTTATTGAAAGAAGCCAGAGAGACATTGAAAAAGCGAAATATGTCAATGAGGCGGAGATGTTTGTTCAACAAAAACTTGCAAAAACAGTTTTTCAAGAAAAAAAAATCTTGCAGAAATGTTAAATAAATCAGCCAATCAAGATATCTTTAAATTCATTCCGAATAAGCATACTGAATAATTGCTAAGTGAGCACGATGTCTCCTTGTTTGGTAGTATTTCGAAATA
Source organism: Corbicula japonica (assembly GCA_038501625.1). NCBI lineage: Eukaryota > Metazoa > Mollusca > Bivalvia > Venerida > Cyrenidae > Corbicula > Corbicula japonica. The sequence continues at coordinate 190,768 of JAZAYU010000292.1, forward strand.
CTTTGAACCAAAGTCAGTGGAGCATATCGGGGATTTTAGCGTTAGTCTACCATCTGATGCTGTTACAAGTTTCATTTATGAAGCTCGAATTATTAACGGGAAGGATATTGTCCTTACAGACATTTATAATAAACGTCTTAAAATATTGGATCAATGCTACACTGTCAAATCGCACCTCGATTTGCCTGGACAACCAAATGGTCTATGTTCTTTAAACGAAAAAACATTAGCAGTGTCGTTGGGAGAGTCTGCAGAGATCCAGTTCGTGTGTTTAGAGCCACTTTCGCTAGGAAAGTCTTTTTCTGTAAATTGTGTCAGTAGGGGTATATATGCCCATGGCTCTAAAATTTATGTATGCTGTGGCGGATGGAATAATGAAGAGGTGGCAGGGAATATAGCTGTGTACAGTTTGGATGGAGAGTTGCTACGAGTTTATTATGAAACATTTTGCTGTCCTTCAAGAATACACATCTCAATGCATGGAAAAGAATTTTTCATATCAGATGTTAAGAACCAAAAACAATTAGTAAGTTTCAACGTCAATGAAAATCAACAGTCTACTATAAGGTTAAAGAAATTATTGGAACCAAATGGATTTTCAAAAGTTGGAGTCAGTCAACTTTGTATTGCAGGGAACAAGTCAAATAACGTGATTTTGATATCTGAGGATGGACAGGACGAACACGAATTGCTTACCGAAAAAGATGGAATCGTTCGTCCAAAGACCGTGTTGTTTGATGTAAAACAGTCACGATTGGTTGTCTGTTTAGAAGATTGTGATTTCATTAAAGTTTTCAAAATCGCCTTTTAGACTAATTAAATATTCCGATTGAGAAGGATACTACAGATGAAAAAGGTAATGGAAGTCACTAAACACGAATAATATTAATATATTGGTGAGCAAGTTCATTGGTGATAATGAAAACGTAAGACAAAATGCTATTATCAACGTTTAATAAAAGTATGACGTTAGATGAAAAACTTCATCTACCATGTACATGTAATGTTCAAAAAGCGCTTTGGAGTGTAAATATCGAAGTCTAAACTAATTTGAAACCACTTGTTCAAATGATTATTCATACTTTTATACACTGTCAAGTTTGTTTTATTTCGATTCAGTTAAATCATCTGAGTTTGGAATATGAAGAAGACATTTAGATTTCTGCATCTCATGCACGCTAATATCTGAACGTATGCCCAGTACCAAAAACGAATTCAAAGAAACAGCGGAACTAGAACTCTAGCATAGTAAAATAGAAGTGGAACTTACCACACAGGTTTACCTTACAGCCGTCTACAGTCATCATTTCAAGCAAATCGATAAACAAGACAATCATCAAAACCTTAAAAACGGCAAAATACAACGCATACATCGCTTTAAAATCCCACATGAGTAATATGATACAAATGTAATAACAACAATATATTGTGTCCTCTTGACTTTATGTAAACTACACGAGATATATGTAAAAGTGTGTTTGACCTTCAATTTCCTGATCGCTTCCTTGTCGCGTAAATGGGTGACTTATGTTGATTTCTCTCTTCATAATTGAACGTTCTTTAAAAAGGATTCAACATTTTCTTGTGGGCAATTAAAATAATGTTGTGCGTTGCTTTAGTTTTTGTGAATTTATGTCAACAGATTTTAAGGGAATTTTATGGTCAAGCTTTTTTTCTTTACTGTTCTTTTTAACTTTTCTTAATATATGTAAAATGAAGTTACACTAATAACGATTATTTGGCAAAGTTTTATTGAACTTCATTTTGTCGTAACATATATTTTGATATTTATATTTTTACCGTTGTCTGTGCAAATACGACTGAAGACGACCCTTAAGAAATAATGTTTAAGTATCACTGAATTTACTTGTAGTGTGGATTTTATTCATTCGGCGCTATATGTATAGTAAATATAATAATATTATATTAATAAATTATATATCTATGTGTTTGTGTGTGTGCGTGAAAGGATTTCCTTTTTTAACATGTTAAAAGTGGTGAATATTTTAAATTTTGTAATTTGTTTTTGACATAAATGTACACTCACCCAAAGCTCGAATTGGTCATCAATTGTATACGAGTATGTTTACAACGTATGCTAGTTTCGTTTCTTTCCTATGCCAAGAGAGGTTGTGAAAAGAACCGTTGTGTTTTAAAATCAAATATCAAATCAATTATCTGTAATGATTGTTTTGTTTAAATAATCCAATTCCATATACTTACAACGCATGGTTAAAATTAAAACAGTCTTTGAAAGGAATTTATTTAAACAAAAATCCTGCTGATTTATAAGGTTTTTATATTTTTCCTACTGATTAGGGATCCTATTAAAATAAAACAAGCAATTTTGAACAATATTTGGTTGTTTGACCTTTAAATGCATGGAAATGCTCTTTTAGTAAAATTTAGGATAACTCTCGCCAAAATGAATGATCCAAAATCAATAATTAAAAGATTAAAGCTTAAATTGAAGACTCTTGGTTGCATCTGATCACAAATAAAGAGTTAAATCAATGTCTTTCTAATGAAAACTGAACCTTGGGTGAGTGAATATGCTCTTTTTACGATAAATGTGAAATATCATTATCAGGAATAGATACATTTAGAAACACAGTTTCCATAGACATAGGAACATAGATCGAGGGTTTACAATATGGCCAATTTAAAATGAGAACCTGAGAGGCTTGCCACCGGTATTTAAAGCCAGGTTCTGGGTTGCACCAACATAAAAAACTGCCACAACAGGTTCCCATATGAACAAACACGTACAAATTGCCTTAAAATTGGTAAGATAATATCCATGACTTACCGAAGAGACGTTTGCATTTGTACGATAAGAAGATTTAACTAAAACGTAAATAGTTATCAATATAAAGTGAAGATGAACTAAATAAATATATAATTATATAAATTGTTTGCGTACTTTTAAAGGCTTATTTATCATTAAGTATTTCTTTATTTCATAAATTTCCTTTATTTCATATATTGTTGTACTTTTTTACTTTTTTTGTTATTTAATACTAACACATTCTCCATAGACGTAGAAGACAAGAATAAACACATTCATGTAAACGTTTTAAACATAGATTTATCTATTCATCTAATAGTTTGGTATCATTCGTCAAGTACCACTGTTAAATCATATGTAGAGTTATTACTATGTGCATACGTTTTGTTACTATTTTAATATTGAGTTGTATTCTTTAAATCAATCATTATTTTTAAATAGTTTTCTCATGGGTATTTTTTAATATAGTGCAGAAAGTCTGACTCCTATTTAACAAAAATTAGTTTTCTTTAACTTTTGTATAAGCAATTCTTTAACTCTTGTACATGTATAAGCAATGCCAATATCTCTCCATCAATTAGACCCATACTTCAAATAAATAATTGAGCACATACACACTTAAAGTATAGCAGATTATCCTTATCTGTCTGTGATTCTAACTGTGTAACAGTGTAAGTATTAAGATTTGGGTAAGGTTTAATGAATCAGCAATTACAAAATTAAATCGTGTCAATATCAAATTTGTAAATGCTCATATTAAACACTATCCCACACATTTGTTGCAAATCATTCAATAATTTATAGACAAATTATTTTCCATCATTTTGAAATATACGGCAAGTCCATTACATGTGTGGGAATGACATTTGGGTCACGTATGGAACGCCCTTTGTAATTAACTGGGATGCTTTTTTATATTTGATGATATGCCAATCAGTGTTAATACGGGAATGACATTTGGGTCACGTTTGGAACGCCCTTTGTATTTAATTGGGATGCTATGGAATATTTGATGATATGCCAATCAGTGTGAATACGGTTATGACATTTGGGTCACGTATTGAACGCCCTTTGTATTTAATTGGTATGCTATGGATTATTTGATGATATGCCAATCAGTGTGAATACGGGAATGACATTTGGGTCACGCATGGAACGCCCTTTGTATTCAATTGGGATACTATGGTATATTTGATGATATGCCAATCAGTGTGAATACGGGAATGACATTTGGGTCAGGTATGGAACACCTTTTGTATTTAATTGGGATGCAATGGAATATTTGATGATATGCCAATCAATGTGAAATCTCTATTGTGCATACTGAATTAAGTTTTTGCTTTTGTAAATATTCGTTCCTAAAATGTGTATTTGGTGTTTAAGAAATTTGATACATTTACTATGCATTCATAAATAATGGGCCTTTTATGTTTGCTGTTTACTGTCTAGGTTTACTGTCAGAAATGTTCCAAATAATATTTTTAGGATTGTTATATTTTTGTTTAATGTGTGAATCTTTTACACCGTGTCGCCATCTTTCAAGGACAAATATATTACTGATTTTGTCAATGGTTTAATATTCGGTATTTTAAGGCTATGATTAAAAACTAGATTTCCTCCGTATTCGTTTTATGTTTGTTTCTTAAAATAATTTTTTGTTTTCCTAATTTGATCTTTTTACATAACATGTTTTTAAAGAAGTTAAAAAGGTATCAATGTTCGTTAGTTTAAGTCCACATTCTTTTTAAGATTCAGTAAGAATTCATTAATTTCTATCTTTTTTATCCGGTTTGTTGTTCCGTTAAAATTTAATTGACTTTAATGTCTGCATTATGTTTCGCGGAAAGGTTTTCTAGAACAGTAACTGTATATATTAGTTTGGGTAAAAGTGTTTATCTAATAATGTCAGTTTTCAATGTCCCAATTCTTTTCTAATAATGTTAGTTCTCATGGTGAACAGGGACGCTTGTTGCTCTCGTCGGATTCATGGTGTCACAAAATTAAGTTTTATCTACTTCCATATTCACAATGTTTTTAATTCCTTATCAACATGAACGAAAACTCGTGAAGAAATGGTTAAACTGAAGATAATTTGATTTTCTGCCCTTTTCTTATTAAAATATTGCTTCAAGATAATTTGATTTTCTGCTGTATACTTACTGATAATATTGAATGATATTTAATGCTGATACGTAACGTATTTGTTTTATGTTTGTTAAATGTTTCTTGTCCTCAACAGTCTTACGGCTTATCCTAGGCTATCATTGTTAAATGTTTCTTTTCCTCAACGGTCTTACGGCTTATCCTAGGCTATCATTGTTAAATGTTTCTTTTCCTCAATGGTCTTATGGCTTATCCTAGGCTATCATTGTTAAATGTTTCTTTTCCTCAACGGTCTTACGGCTTACCCTAGGCTATCATTGTTGAATGTTTCATTTTCCTCAACGGTCTTACGGCTTATCCTAGGCTATCATTGTTAAATGTTTCTTTTCTTCAACGGTCTTACGGCTGATCCAAGGCTATCATTGTTAAATGTTTCTTTTCCTCAACGGTCTTACGGCTTATCCTAGGCTATAATTGTTAAATGTTTCTTTTCCTCAACGGTCTTACGGCTTATCCTAGGCTATTATTGTTAAATGTTTCTTTTCCTCAACGGTCTTTCGGCTTATCCTAGGCTATCATTGTTAAATGTTTCATTTTCCTCAACGGTCTTACGGCTTATCCTAGGTTATTATTGTTAAATGTTTCTTTTCTTCAACGGTCTTACGGCTTATCCTAGGCTATCATTGTTAAATGTTTCTTTCCTACAACGGTCTTACGGCTTATCCTAGGCTATCATTTTTTAATGTATCATTATTCTCAACGGTCTTACGGCTTATCCTTGGCTATCATTGTTAAATATTTCTATTTTCTCAACGGTCTTACGGCTTATCCTAGGCTATTATTGTTAAATGTTTCTTTTCCTCAACGGTCTTACGGCTTATCCTAGGCTTTCATTGTTAAATGTTTCTTTTCCTCAACGGTCTTACGGCTTATCCTAGGCTATCATTGTTAATGTTTCCTTTCCTCAACGGTCTTACGGCTTATCCTAGGCTATCATTGTTAAATGTTTCTTTTCCTCAACGGTCTTACGGCCTATCCTAGGCTATCATTGTTTAATGTTTCTTTTCTTCAACGGTCTTACGGCTGATCCTAGGCTATCATTGTGAATTGTTTCTTTTCCTCAACGGTCTTACGGCTTATCCTAGGCTATAATTGTTAAATGTTTCTTTTCCTCAACGGTCTTACGGCTTATCCTAGGCTATCATTGTTAAATATTTCTTTTCCTCAACGGTCTAATAGCTTATTCTATAGGCTATCATTGTTAAATGTTTCTTTTCCTCAACGGTCTTACGGCTTATCCTAGGCTATCATTGATTAATGTTTCTTTTCCTCAACGGTCTTACGGCTTATCATAGGCAATCATTGTTAAATGTTTCATTTTCCTCAACGGTCTTACGGCTTATCCTAGGCTATCATTGTTAAATGTTTCTTTTCTTCAACGGTCGTACGGCTTATCCTAGGCTATCATTGTTAAATGTTTCTTTCCTACAACGGTCTTACGGCTTATCCTAGGCTATCATTGTTAAATGTTTCTTTTCCTCAACGGTCTTACGGCTTATCCTAGGCTATAATTGTTAAATGTTTCTTTTCCTCAACGGTCTTACGGCTTATCCTAGGCTATTATTGTTAAATGTTTCTTTTCCTCAACGGTCTTTCGGCTTATCCTAGGCTATCATTGTTAAATGTTTCATTTTCCTCAACGGTCTTACGGCTTATCCTAGGCTATTATTGTTAAATGTTTCTTTTCTTCAACGGTCTTACGGCTTATCCTAGGCTATCATTGTTAAATGTTTCTTTCCTACAACGGTCTTACGGCTTATCCTAGGCTATCATTATTTAATGTATCATTATTCTCAACGGTCTTACGGCTTATCCTTGGCTATCATTGTTAAATATTTCAATTTTCTCAACGGTCTTACGGCTTATCCTAGGCTATTATTGTTAAATGTTTCTTTTCCTCAACGGTCTTACGGCTTATCCTAGGCTTTCATTGTTAAATGTTTCTTTTCCTCAACGGTCTTACGGCTTATCCTAGGCTATCATTGTTAATGTTTCCTTTCCTCAACGGTCTTACGGCTTATCCTAGGCTATCATTGTTAAATGTTTCTTTTCCTCAACGGTCTTACGGCCTATCCTAGGCTATCATTGTTTAATGTTTCTTTTCTTCAACGGTCTTACGGCTGATCCTAGGCTATCATTGTGAATTGTTTCTTTTCCTCAACGGTCTTACGGCTTATCCTAGGCTATAATTGTTAAATGTTTCTTTTCCTCAACGGTCTTACGGCTTATCCTAGGCTATCATTGTTAAATATTTCTTTTCCTCAACGGTCTAATAGCTTATTCTATAGGCTATCATTGTTAAATGTTTCTTTTCCTCAACGGTCTTACGGCTTATCCTAGGCTATCATTGATAAATGTTTCTTTTCCTCAACGGTCTTACGGCTTATCATAGGCTATCATTGTTAAATGTTTCATTTTCCTCAACGGTCTTACGGCTTATCCTAGGCTATCATTGTTAAATGTTTCTTTTCTTCAACGGTCGTACGGCTTATCCTAGGCTATCATTGTTAAATGTTTCTTTCCTACAACGGTCTTACGGCTTATCCTAGGCTATCATTGTTTAATGTTTCATTTTTCTCAACGGTCTTACGGCTTATCCTTGGCTATCATTATTAAATATTTCATTTTTCTCAACGGTCTTTCGGCTTATCCTTGGCTATTATTGTTAAATATTTCTTTTCCTCAACGGTCTTACGGCTTATCATAGGCTATCATTGTTAAATGTTTCTTTTCCTCAACGGTCTTACGGCTTATCCTAGGCTATCATTGTTGAATGTTTCTTTTCCTCAACGGTCTTACGGCTTATCCTAGGCTATTATTGTTTAATGTTTCATTTTTCTCAACGGTCTTACGGCTTATCCTAGGCTATCATTATTTAATGTTTCATTTTTCTCAACGGTCTTACGGCTTATCCTAGGCTATCATTATTTAATGTTTCATTTTTCTCAACGGTCTTACGGCTTATCCTAGGCTATCATTGTTAAATGTTTCGTTTCCTCAACGGTCTTACGGCTTTTTCTTGGCTATCATTGTTAGATGTTTCTTTTCCTCAACGGTCTTACGGCTTATCCTAGGCTATCATTGTTAAATGTTTCGTTTCCTCATCGGTCTTACGGCTTATCCTAGTCTATCATTGTTAAATGTTTCCTTTCCTCATCGGTCTTACGGCTTATCCTAGTCTATCATTGTTAAATGTTTCTTTTCCTCAACGGTCTTACGGCTTATCCTAGGCTATCATTGTTAAATCTTTCTTTTCCTCAACGGTCTTACGGATTATCCTAGGCTATCATTGTTTAATGTTTCTTTACCCCAACGGTCTTACAGCTTATCCTAGGCTATCATTGTTTAATGTTTCTTTTCCTCAACGGTCTTACGGCTTATCCTAGGCTATCATTGTTAAATGTTTCATTTTTCTCAACGGTCTTACGGCTTATCCTAGGCTATCATTGTTAAATGTTTCATTTTCCTCAACGGTCTTACGGCTTACCCTAGGCTATCATTGTTGAATGTTTCATTTTCCTCAACGGTCTTACGTTTTATCCAAGGCTATCATTGTGAAAGCAGATATTTGATGAATTGTGATATATACAGGGACCTCAGACAAGAACTATGGAACAATATTTAGGTGGGATAAAGCTGTATAAAGATGATGCTCGCCTTTACAGACACCTCAAAACAGTGTCATTGTATGGCCTACCAACATCAGAAGTATAACATTAAATACGACAGGAGATAAGACCAGACATAGCATATGGACGTTTAGTTAGTTTAATCAGCTGTATTACCATTTTTTTTCAACATAACACTGATATATGAAGCTGAACGCGAGAGCATATAATTATTTTCTTATATGTTGGGCGTAGTATATAGTCTCCTATCTCATATTATTTAGATTACATAATCTTATATACCTTCCAGTCAAGGTTTTTTCTAAAAAGTGAATAAAAGTAACTTGTAATTGATATCCTGAATGTTTGAAGTTGTGAAATAAATGGTTGTTACATTTATTTCGTGTTTGATTCAATTTGAACTTGAGAACACTGTTTTCTGAAATAGTGAAATTAGTGAAATATACTGATTCCCACCAAATACTATATCAGTCTATATTTGAATTAATATGCAGCAAAACGGTCTCTCTATTGACCTAATTAATATCAGATATTTAGATAACTATATAAACTAGATTCGAGTCATATATTAAAGCAAAATCGTGAGGTCGAGATAGGTATGTCACCATCCACGGACACCTTTTCAATATCTGATAAAGTTACAGAATGGGAAGTAGTAAATTTACAGAACTGTAAACAAACATTTTTATCAATAAAGGAAAATATTACAAAATTCAATTACGATTTCAAATTTATTTTAAAATAGCCAATAAACAATTTAGATGATTAAAAAAATTAAAAAAGATAAACAACTAGTCAACTTTTAATTAAAAAAGAAATGTTAATTCTGTAGCAAACGAGTGGTATTCCTTTTGTCAGCAGGCAATAAAAATAAAAATAAAATGGAGTAAGAGTCGTAGTCCTATTCAGTCTGTCAGTCAGCAGACCAAAGGTAACGAGGGGCACAAGAGTCATATTCCTATTGTCAGCAAGCAAAAGTAAATATACAGCACAAGACTCGTATTTCTGTTGTCAGCAAGCAGGAGAAATATACAGTACAAGAGTCGTATTTCTGTTGTCAGCCGGCAAGAGAAATATACAGCACAAGAATCGTATATCTGTTGTCAGCAGGTAAGAGGAAATATACGACACAAGAGTCGTATTCATATTGTCAGCAAGCAAGTGGAAATATACAGCACAGGGTCCCTATTCATATTAAAAGCAGGCAAGAGAAAATATGCAACACAAGTGTCGTATTTATATTAAAAGCAGGTAAGAGAAAAAATACAGCACAAGAGTCATATTTATATTAAAAGCAGGTAAGAGAAAATATACAGCACAAGTCCTATTTATATTAAAAGCAGGTAAGAGAAAATATACAGCACAAGAGTCCTATTTATATTAAAAGCAGGTAATAGAAAATATACAGCACAAGAGTCCTATTTATATTAAAAGCAGGTAAGAGAAAATATACAGCACAAGTCCTATTTATATTAAAAGCAGGTAAGAGAAAATATACAGCACAAGAGTCATATTTATATTAAAAGCAGGTAATAGAAAATATACAGCACAAGAGTCATATTTATATTAAAAGCAGGTAAGAGAAAATATACAGCACAAGAGTCATATTTATATTAAAAGCAGGTAAGAGAAAATATACAGCGCAAGTCCTATTTATATTAAAAGCAGGTTAGAGAAAATATACAGCACAAGAGTCATATTTATATTAAAAGTGGGTAAGAGAAAATATACAGCACAAGAGAGTCCTATTTATATTAAAAGCAAGAAAGAGCATAAGAGCACAAGTGTCGTTTTTCTAATGAGAGCAGGAAAGAGCAAATAAAAAGCACAATAGTCGTATGAATTTAAAACACTGAGCAGACAAGAGAGACAGAAAAACAGAGCATAAGCCGAATTCCGAATATGAGCAGGCTTTAGAAAATATCCAGCATTATCGAATTAGAGTCGTATTTGTATGGACAGCAGGTAATAGAAACATACAGCAAAAAGTAGCATTGATTTTATGAGTAGGCAAGAGCAAAATACATAATAAAACTCGTATACATGTTCTGAGCAGAGAATAGAAAATATACAATATACATTAAAAATGTTTAAATATTTTTAGAGGGAATAAGAAAATAAAGAGCATAAGATTTGTATTATTCACTGAGCAAGTATGAGCAAATATACCGCACAAAGAAGTAAAACATTATGAGCAGACAAAACAAAATAAACAACACAAGAGTCATTTACATATTTTGAGCAAGCAAAAGAAAATACAGAGCACAAGGGCCGTATTTATACTCTGAGCAAGCATGAGCAAAATACAGAACAAAAGTGGTATACATATTTTGGACAGATAAGAACAATATACAGAATAAGGGTCTTATATCTATTGTAACCAGGCAAGAGAAAATATACATCGCAAAAGACTTATTCATATTAGCATTCAACAGAAACTATACAGCAAAAGAGTCGCTTTCATACATACATGACCAGAAAGAGGAAAAATAACACACACACACATGTTATAAATATACGAGGAGACAACATCATGAAGAGAAAATCAATTTACAATTTCGGATTTAAACACCTAAGATTTGCGAAAATGATCTTTAAATTTGATTTTAAAAAACTAAGTTTTCCTGGTCAGTATTAATTGAAGTTCTAATTTATGTCGTGTCGTGCTTGTTTTCGTAAGAAGAAATGATGAATAATGAAATGTATAAACGTAAGGTGTGTGCAAAACTGGTTTAAACATCTATGTAAAATTTATAATCTTTAACATGTTTTATTCCATATTTTATTAAAACTTCTATTTTTTTTTTAAAAAAAGGGCAAGTGTCCGAAAATTTAGAAAATTGAGAATTAAAAAGTATAAATTTTACATATAGTTTTTACTGACTTCCCTTTTGGAATATTGTATGCATTTGTGGTATAAACATCCACTAGAAAATATTTTAACAACCATTTCCGACGTGGTTTCCATGTGGTCATTGTTGTGTTAAGCATATGCCTAATATTAGCAGAGTTGAAGGCTTAGTTTTAGGTCAAGTAATCTTCTAACTATGTAAGATATAACCGATAGTTAACGAGTGTCTTTTGTCGTTTTGTATTTTTAATTACATTTCGTTGATGAAATGGTCATCAAATAAACTTAAACTGGTCTCTAACACATAGTATTACATGTACATATATGATATGTAACATGTAACCAACGTGTGCCAAGTATAAGAACAGTCGTTTCTTTTAACTACAAATGAATATGACATCACTCAATAAGAAGATCGCCGTCGCCTGTCAGTTTCTTGCTCGAACTTTCCAGCCAGTATGTGTTCATCATTCCCTTTCCCTGTATACAAATAGACAGAGAATAAACATAACAGAAGTGTGAAATCATACAAAAAGACACATTTTTATGATGGTATTGCTACAAACAGTAATTTTTACTTACAAAAAGTCAGGTTTCCGATGTACACACATAGCATACTTGTATGATATTTGTGTACATGTGGAAGGTATTCCAGGCCTAAGAATTTTACTATTACAATAATTATAACGGTCATATAAGCCACACATCGTGTACTAACCTTGATCTGCATTTCCGCTCTGAAAGAGGTCTCATATCCTCCCAAGGCATGTAGAGCGTTCCGAGTAGTTTCGCTGATATGGATCTTGTTGGCTAAAGTATGCAATAAGTAAATTGACAGCTGCGAATATGATAAATCTGCAAAATACCTATGTACGTTACCATTATTGTAAAGGACAAAACAAAAAAAACTAATACAAAGTGAGTTATATAAAACAACAAGCTTTGAAACTTGCGTTTAACATACATCGAATGCAACAGGGTTAAGAATAAGTGTGCAAAGCTTATATAGTAGTTTAATACCAACGTTTATTTATTTTTCAGTCCGATCTAAAACGACAGAACGTTTTGTTCGGTTTTATCAATGGTCCTTTCATACCTTCTCCGTTAGACTCCATCCGGCTGGCAGTGTTCACAGTGTCTCCAAAAAGGCAGTATCTGGGCATCGATAGACCGACAACACCTACAGTAAAACGAGGATTAGATCAGCTTGACTATTTGATATGATGTAGAAATAATAATGTTTCTATAAGTTACAGCCTACAATGATAAATAAACAACAAGGACACAACCTCCCTACACAGCCAGAAATATAGATAGCTAGGAAAAGAGAACATGCGTTTATAATATAATTTATTTCCATAATATAACCAATAAACAAAGGTGATAATCTGGATGTGGCTATTCCAGATATGCATATTAAATCTTTCTTTGGAACGGCCAGCGACGAATGAATTTGAGCCTGTAATCGTTAACATTGGCAATATCTAGGGTGCACCAGCCTCACACTTGCCCCGTAAAGATCTCATATAAAGAAACACGTATAATTTGCCTTGGTGAATTAACGTTAACACAATAATGCTTAACAATCTTGCAAGCAAGTGAATAAAGTTAAGGTCAACCAGATTACCAGCACAACAAGGCCCTGTGTGAATTCCTATACGGACTCGTAGAACTTCTTCTGGTAAGTGTTTGATGGAAAACTTTGCTGTACCATCAACGATGTCTAATGACATATCAGCAATTATTCCTGAAACAAATGTGCGATACTATTAAAGTTGTTTTCATTAACACAAGGGAAGAACCATTACAGACGTTGATGGAACTTGTGGACCGACCGTATTACCTTTATATGTATTTATGAATGATAATATTGTCACATGTATATTTGATGGAAATAAATAATGTTTAAACTTATCTAAAGTAACACAATTTATCCTAGCATGTACCGTCAATAAAGTTTCGCAAAACGGGAAATCCAAATTCTTGTTTTAGTCGACTTTTATCATTAGTTTTCACACGATATTGTTCTGATATAAATGTTTTTCGCCCTGTATGGAATTGTAATAGTTGTCTTCTTTGGTTAAATGTTTGTTTTTTAAACAGTTCAATAGGTTTATTTAATACATCAGCGAACATAAAATGTCAATCAATTCCACTGAATTAAGCCAACATTTTAAACTGGACATTAGGGACATCTGGCCATTAAGTGGTTCTTACATGAGAAAAGATTTAGAGCAAGTATTGTGTAATTTCAGAATACCAGAATGAAGACTTCCGTTTCTTTTTGGTACCCCACTCACAACCAAATACGCATCTCCAATAGTTTCAACCTGAAGAAAAATATTATTAACATGCTAACATTTTATTGTACAGTTACTTATAATTTCAACAACTTAAACCGCTATAAACCGAACAGCGTGTATATTGTGCTTTTCAAGTAAAATATATGTCCGTGATGTTTTTTCTGTTTTTACTGTTTTATCAATACATGTGATTTTTGCATGAAGTTCTACATCTATTAATAATGTTGATTGGTTTAAATCAGTATTGGACATTTTAGTTGAATTGTATAGAGTATTTAAAGGCCATTTTACAGTCGTCATTGCACTGTCATCGATAGAAAAGAAATTTATTAAAATCTCTCTAACGGCAAAATGCAATTCAATTTAACTTTGCATGAAGTAATGTAACTAACGTATCTTTTAACATATGTTATGAAAAGTTAGAATTGAGAATAAAATAACCCGACATCCAATTTCCCGAAAATTGTATTTATATTCAAACACAAAAACTTAACAACACAAACCCTCATTTAAAATCCCCTCATAAGTTTTATGATTCTGACAACAATATGTTGTTTCCTATCACTGCCAGCAAAACTGCATTTTGGTGTTTTAAATATTTATATATTTTTTATCGATGAAAGTGCAATGAAGACTGTATACTGCTCTAAAACATGACTTTAAAAAACCGTTGGCTAGGTATTCTACTAAAAATTGTTAACGGCCACTTTTGTAGTTTGTAAGTTTTCCGACTTAGATAATTTTAACACTCATGTTTCAGTTCAGTATTCAACTCTAAATTAATCATTGGTTTTATCAAATAAACAATATAAATTAAACTTAATGCAGCTAGCTATATATAACCTTGTATGCATCATATCGAAGTATTATATCATCAAAGCAGCTGTACAGGTCGTTGAGGAGGTCGACTACTTGAAGTGGTGAACTCTTCGACGCCAGTGTTGTAAACCCGACAATGTCAGAGAAGTAAACTGTGGCAGATGTGTACACTTCTGGGTGAACTGGCTCTCCTAACTTGAGTTTATCCGCACAGACTCTGAAATATATAGTCCAAGGATGCTGAGAAAATTAAAGCACAGAAATCAAATGTATAGAATGTCATTAACGATTACTGAACTCAAAATCTACAGCTAATTCAACTACAGAAACTTGTAAAAACTTATTGATATACTGATCTCCGAACACTTAAGATAATGCAGCCGAACTAAACTTGAGATAGTCATATTATGGAGAGAGAGAGAGAGAGAGAGACAGAGAGAGAGAGAGAGAGAGGGAGAGAGGGAGAGAGAGAGAGAGAGAGAGAGAGAGTAAACCTAAATTCGTTTAAAAATTTAGAAAAAATAGGAAACCTGTCTTAAGCAACCGCCACACTCACAAAACATAGCCTCCTCACGCAGCGGGAGAGAAGAGTGGAAAAGGGAGCAAGTATGTCAAACTCAAATAAGACACCACAAACAATTGACGAAAATGATAACTCTAAGATTAATTTTAAAATGGCTGCTTCGGAACAAAGGCATTCCATCTTTGCAGTTGCGGATTAATACTCGATTCCAGAGTCACTTTAACCAAGTTCTTATACGAACACATGTGTGCGGGTATCCTTGGCGAACGAAGTTCAACACACCTGCCTACTTAACGAAGTTTCGAACAGAAGTATTCACACCTTTTCCTCATATATTAGCCAGTGAAACTTTATCAATCATTGGTCTTCCCTAGATCATGACCGTCTTATAGATATCGCAACAACTTTTATATGTTGCTATTCCGCAGTTAGTTTCAGTTGAATTTATGCTCGAAAACATGTATATAACGGAGAATCTGCTTTTATTACACAATTATGACTGTTCTCTTCAACATATTAAATATGACATTTCTTCATGCAGTTTTTCCATAAAAATGTGTCCGAATCGGGCAGATCACAGCTAGAATGTGAATTAATACATGGGGCAACTTGACAACTTCACTTTATCTCTTAGAAATTGATCGTTTTAAAAGTAATGATCTATTATGCTCTTGGAAATGTTGCTTTCCTCGTTTTTCTCCCTGTTTTACGCGGTTCACCTTTTTATATAACGACATTTTGCGCTGACTGAATATTCTGTTAAAAGCTTGTGAGTAATTAATTTTCATTGAGTCAAACATGATTTCAGTCATATTATTTCAAATACGCACTGCACTTTAAACAAATCGAGTCTACTAATAATGAACACTTTTCTTAAGCCTGCAATGCTGATGAAACGCGATAGTTATTTTTTAAAATTCTATTATGAAGGATGAAATGCGCATTATAGTACTTAAAAAACCCAAAATCAGAAAGGATAAATAAGATAGTTTGACGGATCGTAAACGACGGCAGACCAACGAGTATGGCGACTGTTTCTTTAAGAACGTGTTGGGGAAAGTGTGCGGTTGGTGCACCCTTGAACCTGGTTTAAACCCCCTGTGGCAAATTATTTTGCCACTGACCGTTCCAAGGCGGTAACCCCAATGGTTCTCATTTGCGTTAATTGTTTGTGGTGTCTTATTTGAATCTGACATACTTATAAACAAATGCTCTCTTTTCATCTCTTCTTTTTGCTGCGGGGCGATTTGCTTTGTTAGTGTGGCGATTCCTGATATGCATAATTCACTTTTTCATAGCTCTGGTCAAGTGCTTTGGCGGGTTTAAATTCGGTACAATAGTTTTTGCGGATGTTAATAATACTTACCGAGGAAGCACTCGGTACAATAGTTTTGGCGGATGTTAATAATACTTACCGAGGAAGCACTCGGTACAATAGTTTTGGCGGATGTTAATAATACTCACCGAGGAAGCACTCGGTACAATAGTTTTGGCGGATGTTAATAATACTTACCGAGGAAGCACTCGGTACAATAATTTTGGCGGATGTTAATAATACTTACCGAGGAAGCACTCGGTACAATAGTTTTGGCGGATGTTAATAATACTTACAGAGGAAGCACTCGGTACAATAGTTATGGCGGATGTTAATAATACTTATCGAGGAAGCACTAGGTACAATAGTTTTGGCGAATGTTAATAATACTTACCGAGGAAGCACTCGGTACAATAGTTTTGGCGGATGTTAATAATACTTACTGAGGTAGCATTCGGTACAACAGTTTATCAGTTTTTTGCTTTTCCTGCATGAGTTGTTGTGTTCTTTGATCGACCAAATCCTCCAGATTACTCGCGTATTTCTCCAACCGATTCAGAATGATATCGACTATGTTGTTACTTCTGAAAAAAATGGCATAGATGCATACATAAAGTTTGTTTAACATTTAGGAACCAGCATCTGATCAATTTAGCACAAAAAAACTTACATAATAATCGAAGGACGAAAAAATTTTCGTAACTTAATTGTTACCTCAGATCCCTTTTGATCGTGTTCAGGATCAGTTATGTTCATATCCATATATCAGTCTCTAAATTTTAACACATTTAATTAAAATTTAGAACAATTTCTGCTCACGGGATCCAAAAAATAGTATTCTACAAATATAAATTCGATTTAAAATAAATAATATTATTCAGAAGTCTTAATTAATATTTGTAGTTTCAAATGCATTTAATTCGGTAGGTAGTCATAATGTAACTTATGCTTTGTTTTTGTCACGACAGTCAAAGTTTTATTATATTCCACTATTTTTTTTTCGCACGTTCAACACTAAATTCTTTAAATTAATTATTGTTTAGAGAAATGGGAATACAAACACTTACTGTCCATGGCAGACATTTTTCTTCAGGTAGGATTTGATGATATTAAATGTCGGTCTTTCATTCTTATTGTCTAACCAACACAGCCGCATCAATCGTTCAATGTTCTCAGAAACTTCTCGTGTGTCCTCGAAAATATGTGGTCTGAAGGGTGGTTTCTCGCGACCCTTAACACGACGGATTATATCTAAAACAATTGATATATGTAAAAGTTGCTTCATTTTGTAATTTATGCAATACAAACTTTATTTCTGTTGCAATTGTTTTACTTGTTTCGGATATGTAAATGATGTAAAGGATGTTAAATTTAAACCAAAAAGACGATAATAATGATATCTTTTTCAAAATACAAAGGAGTTGAAGTAGTCCGATTGGAAAAAAAACAATTTCATTAATTACCTTAGTCACGAATTCGAAAAAAAAAGACAAATCACTGGTTTTCAGGCAGAAAAATATGCAAACATGTAAAATGTAAATTCAACATGTCGGCGTGCAATAGGAAATAATGATGAATATAAAATACAGCAAAATGCAAATAGAAAATTTAAACAAAAGGGCGACTAACAAATTTCCTTAAAATTTCGATATTAATTTAATAAATTATTGGGCATTATTCTCCATTAGCTAAAACCTAGTAAAGGTGTGGATGTTTTTAATTACATACTGAGCATGAATTTCAGATTTCGGATGCAAATGATCTAATTTTGTTTAATTTTGTTTGAGTGCATGCTTTTAAAATGTCAGCACTTTGCCTGTATTTAGCTGGCAAAGGTAAGTAAACCATAAATGAATTTACCTGGAAATCATGTCAGCAATGATTGCTCACCCAAATTCATTTTTAAAAGTCTAATTTACTCAATTTCCGTCGGAAACTGTTTAATCTCACAAATTCCACAACAATATAATCAAGCAGGGCATCGTGAAGTGATTTGCATTTGTTAAGTTTTAATTACAAATTTCTTTAATTTTTAATCGCGATTTTGAAGATTACATTGCCTATGTTTAATTGTGAAATGTTCTATTGTAACTGTTATTAGTGATGCTATCAGATTTTAACATGTACTGTGCAAATGCATACTAAAAGCATTTTGAGCGTATAATAATAAACAAAATTAAATCACCTTTCACGGTCATGTGACTTTTTCCCGCAAATGGTCCCATTCGAAAGAATATTTCGTGTAGAATTATTCCAAAGCTATAAACATCCCCTTCCTTTGTTCCCTGGGCAAAAGGGTCGTTTAAAAGCTCTGGAGCCGTCCATAAATAACCTGCAGTAACAGAAGTTAACATTTTATATCGCAACAAGGCGTTGTGGTATTGTAAAAGTAGCAAAACAACAACCAAAAATGCAAAATAACAAATAAAATAAATAAACACTACGTTTTTATAAATAATTACTGTTTTTAAATGCGTGTTACATAACACCACACGTTACATAAGTATTACATTTAGAAAGCAAGACTACGACTAGTAAATGTAGTTTGACTGAAAAAGGGAATTTCAGCAATATTTGTCATAATATAATTGATTTTCGGGCAATAAAAATAATATTATTTTATGCTTTTCAGTGAATTAAAGAATTTTACCGTTGAAATAAAAGTGGTATTTCATTGTTTTCAAACAGTGGAATATCATTTTTATTTTCACTGCTTTTTTTCACGTTGTTACACAAACGCACATAACATACCTAATGAGAACGTTTAGAAAGCGGGCTCAAATTTGTATATTTTGAAGTCATGACGTCACGTCATAAACAAGCGGTTTTGGCGCCATTTCTTGCAACTTTTCTGTAAAATTCATGCAAATTTTGCACTAACAGCATAAAATAAAAAGAAAATTTGTTTTTTACCAGGTAAGATTGAAATATATTTCACTCGTGAACTCCGAATTTATGTATTTTCACTCGTGGCTTCGTGAAAATACGAATTCCGGAGCTCACTCGGTGAAATATATTTCTATCTTACACTGGTAAAAACAAATATCCTCTATATCTTTTTGATATTGTTGGGACACTGCTGATTCCTGATCACTGTTTACATAGACTGAAATTTGTTTGAATTTGCTTACTTTTGTACACTGTGTTTTCCTCCGTAATGATCGGATCTCCGTTGTCTAAAAACTTGGCGATCCCATAATCCGTTATTTTTAGTGTCCACCTGTTGTCAACAAGGCAGTTGGAACTTTTTAATCTCCCATGTGCCACGAGCCTTGAGTTGTGTATGTAAATCATTCCCTGAAGAGACAACATTTATTAGTCACAGAGAAATAATACTTTCATGCACTCATATCAGCGTTATTTACTTTTTCAGACACCTGAACGTATATAAGAAATCAGAACCGTTAGAGTTTACGCATTGGAACTGCTAGGGCAACACGTTGGGTTTGAATCAGCTTCTATGGTGCATTGACCGCAAAAATCCCAAATAAAATTCTCATACACATTCTAGTGTAGCTTCCATGGTTAATTTATTCCAACCTACCCACTTACATGCAATAGCGAACAAACAGTTAAACGAGTAGCTTACAATACTTGTTGTGCAAACATTGAACAGTTTTCTGTATGATCAACAAGGCTTCATAGCTTTCCAATACATATTTCCCACCATATTCATGGAGCATGTTAAACATTTTTGATTGTTTCAAAGATCAATTGATTCCAGACTTTATGCAGACAATCGTCACTCTATCAAGGTACTAATAACCCAAGTACCACGTGTTTAAATGACAATTGTTATCTCTGTCGGGAACAAAATATGCCAAAAGCAATGTTACTGGTAAACCCACGAAAGCGTCCACTATAGGTAACAAAATATTTTTTATAGTATGTACATTGATGGTTGAATTTACTCGCTATACTAATCCAATGAGATCCAATTAGACCAGACAGAAACTTTGACAAGATCTGTTAAATGATGTGATAAAACATGGCTGAGTGAGCTTATTAAAGCTGAAGACGACAAATTACTACATACAGAGTGATTAAGGTTTGCAATAAAATATCGTAATTTTTTCGACACACTTTAAATGATCGTGATGTGATGATCTGAAGTTACATAAAGCTATCATATAGCAATGATCGATCTTATCTATTTTGCCTGACAATGTCAAAAGCTGTTTTCTCGAATTCGGATTGAAAAAATACTTCTTGAAACATGACATCAATGGTGATTGTCACAGGAAAATGTACCATCGGTCATTCGATTTCAATTCTTGAAATCGCGTCATAGAGTTGATTAGACCACATTACTTATTATGCATATATTTTTTCCCAAGAAAAGTATAAAAATCTCAATTTAAGGTATTGCGCCCTTCGTCATTGGTTTGCTATAGACAAAAAAGAAAAATATAAAAATCCCTCAAACGGCACAATGCACTTCCATCAAACTTTGCACAAATAAATGCTTTGTGTATGATTATTTTGCATAATTTATGAAAAGTTAGAACAGTAGCCTAGAAAAATATTAAGACCTAACAAACCCCTAAAATTCTATTTGAAATTTATTACAAAAAGGAAGCGACACAAAACAACAATTTAAATGTCAACATGCGTGAAATGATACTGACAACAATATCAAAGGCCCTTAAAAAGAACTTTCAATTGTGAAGAAAGAAATCAACATTTATATTTTATGTCATCCATTATCGCAAACAGGAAATTGAAGGTCAAACACACTTTTATTAATAACTCACATTGTATACATTTGTTAGACCAAACGACCTTAGGAATCGTTGTCAGTAACGCATTACTTATCAAGACATTTAAATTGATTTTTAGTGTTGCTTCGCTTTTGTGATAAATTGCCAATAGAACTTAAAAGATCTTTTGGGTCTAACTTTTTTCTTTACTGTTCTAACTTTTTTAGCGTATGTAAATTAAACATGTATTAATAACATTGGTTTGTGCAAAGTTTGATGGAACTGCATTGTGCCGTTTGAGAGATTTTTATATTTCTCTTTTTTATCTATGGCAAAGCAATGGCGAAAGGCGGAATACCTTAAGGCTATCGTGCCAGCCTCATTGATTTGCATTGCAAAGTAAATATCGATGTTAGCTTAATGAATGCTGAAAGTTTAACAGTTTTTTTATAATGAAAATGTTCGGTTTCTTTTATTCTTTCCACTCCAATGATCTGTGTCGCAAATGATATTCCATTGATTAAGAACCGATTAAAACGTCTATTGCTTCATTCGTGTAATGTGTTTGAATGCATTTGCACACACTTTTTTGATATTATGAATGGCTTAAATAAAGGCATCTTGCGCATGTTTGTTCTTGAATATGATCGATTGGGTGTGTTTGGGATGTCGGGGTGGAGGTGGGGGAAATTTTAGATGAACACCAGAGAACCTTGGTTCAAACCTCCCCTAAGTTCAAATATGTTTTTCTGCTACGTTTCTCTCTTTTGTTAATACTTAATGGCATTTGTAAACCGGTTGTATTATCAGCAAATGTTTTCTCAATTTAAAAAAAATGTTGCTTGAGTAGGATATGTTTCTGTGGCTTTCCCTGGTTCGCAGATTTAGAAAAAAACAACAACATACGCTCTGGAAATCAACGAAAGCACGTTTTATTGGTTAATGTTGTAGTTTTAGACAGTTTTGAAAGAACTGAATAAATGTTTTGCACAATTGTATGTGGGACAAACTTAGTAAACATCTCACCTACCAGAACCAAGTCCATAGTCAAGGAGTCTTTGAATGTTGTATCCAGCTTAATCTCGTCGTTTTCTAGAATATCCTAGAAAAACAGAAATATGTATATGAAAATAATACTTTGTACAAATAAAGTCGGGGTATTAGCGTTTACTGTTTTTAATAAATATGTTTTATTCTTTCTATTGAACTTGGGAGATTATGTGTCATTCGTGTGTTGAAGTGTACTTGCTATTGAAGATAAAAAAACCCTGATAATTAATGATTTCCAGTAAAGAAAACGATATTATTTAAAGACTGAATCGAATATTTATTGCGGTGAAACAATCATTTTGGTTGTTGGCAAATCTTAAAGCCCTTGCGCGACAGTACTCGGAGACTTATCAAATCAACCATTTAGGATACTGTATTTTGTTTCGAAAAACATTGATGATAGATAGCCGTTCATTTAAAACCTCGGAACTTGTTGTCAGTATTAAAATACTGAGAAATAAACCAGATAAAACATTTATGTACATATACATAGATCGCAGAGCTCGGATGGAACGAATATATTCCACTTATTCTGCTCGTATGAGAACACAATTATTCATCACTAATCAGAAAAAAACATACAAAACAAACATATTTTATGTTTTCCACAAAGTATTATTATTGTTCAGATAATGATTCTGACAGCTTTTGCTGTCTAAGACAACATCCCGTCTTAACATACGTGTTTGTTTGCAATATTTTTACCTGTAAACTTCCTTTTGGACAATACATAAAGAGCATACATGGTGAGGGCGTATCAAAGCAGGCTCCAAGAAAGGGATTTACATTGTCATGCTGCATCTCTCGCATCTGAAAAATTTAATATGCTGCTTTTATGGTACAATGAACTACTGTTTCTGAATGAATCATAATTATTATTGATATATTTCATTCAATTTGATAAAAGTTGTATATGCAACATTATTACAATGATCGATTCTATAGTTGACTGCAATGTTTCGTTGCTTATCCAATGACGAATATAACTCAGGCCGGAGTTATGTGCCTTATTTCAAAGAAAAGAACAAAGATTCATACAAAATGAAATATCAATACTTCTTATAAGTAAAACAGGGGATGTATAAATAATAAAGACAATATCCCCAAACGTGTGGTTCATATGATTGCGATAAGACAATATTGGCAAAATATATAGCAAAACTATTCTTCTTTTAATCAACGTATCATAAACTGAAATAAATTAATTGAAATAAAAAGGTAGTCGTAAAAGAGAACAACAAGTATTTGCACTATACCGTTTTTAGGTTGTACAGATCTTCTTTTGTCAGCAAAATGTTTCTTAGAACATTTCTTAGGCGTACCGTTTGACCTTTGAAAATCGCCACTGATGTAAAATAGATATCCGAATTGACTGTAATTAAAACAGAAATAAAAACTGTAATTTCATTTTACATCAAACGAATTGAACAATTTTCGTGTTCCGGAAATAATTTCAATATAAATGCCTTTCACTTAAACATTGTATTTTGCAATTTAACAGTGTTCATTAAGTAGAATTGTGTAATAGAATATTTTTTCAAAGATTTAGATATAATGAAGGTTTTGACTTTTCTCTTTAAAAGATGTCAAGATGGGATTTTTTTATGGACATGCACCTTTAAGTCTAATTTTTTATTACGTATATATGTTCATCACTTGACAATTACTACCCTAGATAATATAACTGTAAAATAAAAATACTTTCTGCTGAGTTTTTAATTTATAAGCACTACATAATGCTTAAAGAGATTATGTTATTTTGTGTTGACTTTGGTAACACTAGATTTGATTTTGAAAATAAGATGACATAGAATTATTTATGAGCACATTTAATTATATGTCAGGACTTGATAAATGTGATATTAATATATTCAATAATCAATAAAAAGTTTTATAATTAACCAAATTAAAATAGTTCTTAGCTGACGTGAATATAGACCAATCCGCGTGTTGGGGGTATGTTTTTCTTTATCAGTTAAATACGTGATGATAATCGTGCTATTATTATGTACAATTATCAATACCAATACCAAGTATTAACCAGATTTAAATGGTTCCTAGCTAAAATAAGTATAGACCGTACGCTTGTTAGGCCAATTCATTTAAAAATCAATCTAATCGTATATCAGACTGAGTGCAAACAAAAATTGTACTGTTAATGCAGCTTCCTTTAGATTCGACATCAGACTTCTGATCCGGCATGGTTATCAATGACCGTGTGTTCATCTGAAATACACAAAAAGTAAAAAACCAATATGTACCAATAAAAAATAGAACCTAGGTCATTTATTGAAGAAAAAATTCACATTAATTTATGAGTGCTTAGATTTTAATATTTGTTATGATTATATCTATATACTACTATATTTACTTATTTACATATTTAGGTGTCACCATTTCATCAAATGGATGTTTCAGTGAAGCACTTGTCTAGCACTAAAATACTCTTTTCATTACATTCACGGTTTGAAATACAATAACGTAAATTCATGATATTATTGACCAGCTATTTATTAAGTGTAGTGTTGTAGACCTAAAATATGCGATGTACTTATATTAGGCTTGTCACTCTAAGAACATGGCGTACGATGGTCTGCTCTTTTCTGACCATGTTATTCTTGTCCAGGGACCTCTGTTTATAACTTGCAACATTTGTATGTGCTTTGGTGTATCAAAAAATTCGCTTAACAGCGAATATTGTGATAGCCATATACCCTTGATCCAATCAAATCTTTCGACTTCCGCATCTCGAGGTCAGAAATCTTGACTTTCCAGATACTTTGAAGGAGTTCCTCTTCTAACTTTTGTCTCCTGTGATAGTTTGAATGGTATTTTTGTAACTAGCATATTTCTACATATTAATTTTGCAGATTTATCACCAAAGATATACGTTGGAATTATAACTTTTTTCTGTATTTCGAAACAAATGAAAAAGAAACTATGAAACCCACTAATCACATTAAAATATTGCAGGCTCGGTTTGATTACTCATGGGCAGTAATAGAAATGTCTATAACTGTTCACGCCTAAGCACTACTTAATATTTACACAAAATCGGTCTGCACGGCCTTCAAAGATATTAAATGATAACATAACTTAATGTACAGGGAGATTTTTTACGGCCGCCACACAGTTCACAACTTTGTGATATATAATAGATGAAAATAATTTAAAAAGGATCCAACAAAATATGTTTTCAGCTTGAAAAGAAATGATACTTCAAAAAAGATAGCCGAACATGATATAGCGTCGGACAGAATACTGGAGTTTAGAAGTAAAAGGACATGTTACGAAAGGCGCTATATTTAGGCATCTGAACGACGTTCGTTATTTATTTATTATTTATAAATACGTTATGTAGTGGAATAGTTATTATTTCAGTTCTTAATGTATGAAACTTTGAATTTCGAGGAATGGCGTCGCGTAAAGAATCCAAGCGTAGCGGTGTTAAATCTAAAGTTGTAGAAAACAATACAAACAGCTTACCTTACAAGAAAGCCAGCAATCAGAATACCAGCAATAAGCGCCAATGCCGACAAACAAGACACAACTATAACCACCGAATTATCTACAAAATTAATGAAAACCTATATGAAACCCTTTACACAATATTCTTTTACCTACTAAAATGACAATTTAGTGAATTAATTATAGTTCTAAAACAATTATTCTATGTTTATTGTCACGAGCATATATAATTATAATTGTCAGTAAGTTATTTTTAAATTTCTGAATACGTTTGTAATGAATGCCCTACGCACCAGAAAAATGAAGTTCGTATACATATCAGAACTTTCCCCAATTCGAATACCATAAAAGCTAATGCAATATATTTTAAAATTGCCTCCGGTTAAATAGCGATTGTGTTGAGAGTATTAAAAGTGTTTGGCGCATGCGTAAAGAAATATCAAGATAAGCATATACCTGGGCCATCATCTGGACATATTTCGTTAAAATACCCACATAATGGTTCGTCCGTTGGCGGCAGTCCGTTACTCGTATACCACTTAAAGCCAGTTAGTTCTTTTATTTTCTGTAATGGAAGCACAAGTTCTTTTAAATTAATATTTTGTGGTAGTGATGCCATTTGATGTTGACGTCATTATGACAAACTATTGATAATTGATAGTGTGAGAGTGACGTCACTAAAACAAAACACTGATAATTTATATTTTGAGAGTGACTATATTAAATAACATTTATTATTATTAACTTTAAATGACGTCATCGTAACAAACAATTGATTTTTTCAGAGTGTCTTCATTATAGCAAATCATTTAAATTAAAAAAAATGGAGTGACAGCATTGGTAACAATTGTTGAAAATCACGTGCATTACTTTTGTATTGCTAAACGCTTGTTTTACTGTTCATTACTAGACGTACATTACTATTGTAATTACGCATTCTTTGACCGTAATATGCAATTAACGATTAAGAAGATAATTTAGACCAGTAAAGACCTGAGGCAAATGAGTTCTTCTCTCATTTTCAACAAAAAGGTGCATCAACAAATTGACGATCGCTTAATGACAAGAAACTAAATTTGATCATGAACTATTTATAAATGTACATTTAGATATAACAAAGTATGATCTGCAAAGAGTTCAACGTGACATTAAGTACATATTGAATCATGGAAACATAAATCTAATGAAAAACTTGTGTTAATGGAAAGGTCTATAACTGAGCATGGAACTACTATGACTTAAGATTTATTTATATATGAACCTTGCGTGGCAATTCTAAGGTTGATTTGTTATAGATTCTGGTTCAAATTCTCAAATCGCTATTGGCAAATACATTATGTTACTGACGGCTCAAAAAAGTTGATATACCATTTTCTCGTTAACTTGATTGTGTATTCTAATGTACAAAAAGGGCTGTATTATTAATTAATTCACTATATCTAATCTTTAGCTGGCTACGCGCTTTCTGATTGTGACTTTCCTCTGCTCTGATTAGTGATCCTATCCTTTCCCATTTTGATCATCCTAATGTTAGGCTTAATAGAAATATTTTTCTTTTAAAACTAATACTAATGATATTTTCCAATTTACTGATTGACAGTACTTATTTACAAGTAATTATGATGATGTTTATAGTCATCAGAAAATCATTGTAAATTATATGAAATAAATGCTGTTAATGGTTTATTTATGCATGTTGTCCATTAACTAGAGTATCAGAAGTTCAGTACAGATCATTTATTCGGATTGTTTTTATCCTAACTGAGTGCTTTTCATGTTAAAAACATATTTGAAAATGTTTTCAAAGCGTTTCTGATATTATATTAAAGGTTATTGGATATGTGAACCAAGTACATAAAAGCCAACATTAACAAAGATAATAAAAACAACCCGACCAAAGTCCTACCCCTTCGTTCTCAACACTTTCCCACCCAGTTTACATACGAGATTCTCATTAAAATCAATGAATATTATTTCGAAAATCTTGAAAGAAAATAGAGGCTCGATCAGTTTCCCTTTTCCTACCATCATTATGATGATTAAACTTCAGGTGTTATGGTGCACCTTTAAACCTTGCTTAAACCTTTCAGTGGCAAAATGCTTTGCAACCAACTGTTTCCAATAGATGAAAAGGGAACTTTGAAAGCCATCGAACATGACAAATATGAAAATATTACAGGCTCGGTTTGATTGAGCCTGTTCATGGACAGTAGTGGAAATGTATATTACTGTCCACGCCGCCAAGCCCCGGGTTGTGCGCAACTCAATATTTACAACAATAAACAGCACAATTTTGACCATCCCAAACGATGGTGTGCATATGGCGGTGGACAAAGAACCTTCAATGCGGTATTTTGAGATTAATACCATTCCATGTTCAGCGACATATGGTCCCCAGATAAAAAAAATGGGTTTGCCCTAAACGAGAAAACAATGGGCGGAACTAAACAGAATAGAATGAATAGAATTTTGACAGGGGATCTAACAATGTCTTAGAATATAAATCCCTCATATCACAGACAATGCCAAAGGCAAAATTAAGAAAAAAAGCTCAGGGGTGATCCATAAGGTTCTTATTGTGTTAATCTCTTGTCGTGCATTCTGAAATTCTGAAAAGTATTAACACATGTTCTCGTTTCATCTTTGCCTTTTGCTGAGCTGGGAGGTTGTATTTTCTGAATATGGCTTTCCTTATATACGTTAGATTGTTCGAATATGAACTTCTTGTTTTGCCATCACTATAACAGCAGTTTTAAAATAAACATTATACGATTAGGGAACTATGTAAACTAAATGGCATCATAGATCAAATGGTCGAATAAGTCATAAGTCTTAATTTCATGATCTGTGACACCACCATTAAACGTGAAAAACGTTTGCTTTAACTGTGTCATTATTCCTTTAATTCCAGACACGTACAGCAATTTTATTGTAAAAATTCATTTGAACTATGACCGGTATTTTGTAAGTTGCAATCAAATAATGAAGGGCTTTAGGAAATTTTGTTGTACGAGTACGTTTCATTTAAAAGCAAACAACTATGTTCTTGAGTATTTATCCCTATTTGTTGTCTTTCAACGTTTTAACAACTAATTGCCATATTCAAGTTCATTGTCAAAAATGCATTTTAATCAGGATTCATCAGATGTAAACGTGTATTTTCATGTCTTTTTCTTAACAAATCTCCTCATTGACTGACTGGTTAGCTAGGTAGTTTCTGAATTCATGAATACTCTCTCCTTCCGCACAAAGCTCACTATTACTTGAAAGACAAGTTAAAAGTCAATTTCGTTTGCACTTACATTGTTTTTTGTTTCTGAGATGGCAACTATTTCTACATGGCTGTCGTCATCAACGAACTGATGAATCCAGAAGTAAGGAATTCTGTCACCAGTTGGCCCCATATCACAAGGCCCCGAAATCCCTAACAAAATATTGACTTTTATATTACAACATTATTTTCACAACATACTTTACAAAAGCAAGGACGTATTTTTTCAAATAGATCTCGCGTAGTGTTTTTTTTTTATTTAACCCGAATTTAACAATCTCAGTAAATGCGTGTATCGGTCAAGTTTGATTAAATATTGCAAGTTAATGTGTACATTAATTAACAATTCCATTACGACTAAAGCCAGCTTAAAAGTTTTGAATGGTCATATATTTGATAAAATGGATTCCGTGAATTTCAAAATGATCTTTTAGTCAATGGATTGTGGATACATCTATAAACAAACGAAGCTGTATCGATGAATTGCTTTCAGATGTTCAGCTAATGAACAACAAAAAATATCGTAAAACATCATTTAATATATTTTCAATTGTATTTGACCCTAGAATTTCGAATATATCTCACCTTCAAATGACAAATTATGGGTAAACTCGAGCATAGCACGGCCATTTCTCACACTGATATTATGTGTTTTAGAGTAGTTTAACCAAAGACCGTACAAGTATGTCGCTTCATACAACCGCTGGGCCTCATCACCGGCCTGAATAAAAATAATTAGAAATATAATTAATTACATTTGTTTATTTATTTACAAATATACTAGTAACAATTTGATAGGGATCGCTTTCCGTTTTATCCCAAATTAGTACGTCTACCAAGTTGCAACCAATGTTCCGCTTCAACTGTTTGTCGGCTCATTCCTTCTTGGCACAAAGCTGATGTCAAATTAACAAATTTTAAGAATCACAGAAAATATTTTATCGTTTTCAACAATATTGCAAATAATCCATGCATAACCTGGTCTTAATATTCGAAATGAAATTTCAAAAAAAAATTACTTAAGGAGTATAATGTTAAATAACAATAAAGTTATGGCGTAGATACATATTTTAAGATATCGTTTTAGAACTGGAAACCATTTAAGATAGCTTTGATCTTTGAGTTCATCGAGTTAAGGCCTTGAAGTTATTTTCCCTTTTCAGATATTTTTTATTTACCAATGCAAATGAGAAGTAAGCAAAACAATTGAAGTCTTTAAAGTTGCTAAGCAGCGTACGTTAATTACGTCTGATAGAGCATTCTAAATACTTGGATATATTGTTTCTGCCAGTGGTTAATCTAGCGTGTAACTATAAAACGATTATTGTAATTAAATTTTCCTTTGATGAACATAAATCCTCTCCGTTTTTACCTTCATCTGTTAACAACTATCACACAGGAAAGAATTCTAAAAACTTTATGGTAAGGGATACGACCTTAGAACAGCAATATTGATAACTGAATAAAAAATTGATTCTGCAGTATACCGATCCTTAGGTATGTCCTGTTAGTTTCAGAACAGAATAAATAGTTTAAAGTTGTTATGGTAAATTCGCGACCCGTTATGCTATAAGCGCGAAGAGAAGAAAAATCTAATCTAACGCAAAGCAAATTAAGATAGAGCATGAACATAAAAGCGAACAATTTGTAAATTTATTAATATTTATATGATAATACAATGGTAAGCTTGATGGGAGAGGGTGGGTGTGGTGTTGGTATGCGGGGTGTCCGCCTTCGGAACGGTCAATTGAAAATCATTTTGCCTCCGGTGATTTTAATCACTGACAGGTTTTTAATCAGGTTACAGGATGACACGGTCTCACCCCTGTCACTTTGCCGGTCCTTTAAACTAAATATTCCAGTTCCTTTGTGATTTGTGATTGTGAATTATCTTCAGGCAATTCACAAAAACTGGAAGTGACTGCACGAAAAATAGTTGGGAAATAAATTAATGGATGGCCGATCAGTTCCTTCTATTCTTGCTATCGTTATTATTTATTAAGGTGTTCTGGTTCTCATTTATGTAACCTTGAATTTGCAATTAGCAATTTTTGTCAATTGTGTGGGTTTTTTTTAAAAATCGGTCACTTGATGTTAATTCACCAAGACAACTTGTTAACGTTTGTTAATAGGCTTATTAACTAATTATACGTTCTCTTTCTTATTTGTCTGTGTTCTGCATGTGGCTTTTCCTGATAATATGTGTATATTTCAACTTATATGTGTGACATCAAAGCTGTACAACAGTGAGGTCAAATCTTCAGAATGTTCTCCCCTTTTAAGCCGTGGGGAAGAGGATGTGTTTTCGGTGCGTGGCTTTTCTTGATATGCATGTTTTACGTTTTTGTATTGTTACATTTGGAAATATTTTAATTGTTTTCTTTTAATCTTTTAAAGTAGATGAACAATTTCATATTCATAATGGATTTTAAAGAATATGATACATTTGGAAACATTTTAATTCTTTTCTGTTAATCTTTTAAAGTAGTTTAACAATTTCATTTTCATATTTGATTTTAAAGTATATGATACATTTGGAAATATTTAAATTGTTGTCTTTTAATCTTTTAAAGTAGTTTAACAATTTCATTTTCATGTTTGATTTTAAAGTATACGATGGTTATGAAAATCATATCGCTATATAACATGATCAGCTAGATCAGCAGACTATTATTATTCCTATAACAAAACAAAGAACTGTACCTGCCATCAATAACAAAAGGCGACTGACATGTGGAGTCCATTTATGCAGATGAATTCAAATTCAACGATCATCTGTTCATTGAGATCATATCATCAGCCGCGTCGCTAAGTTTCAATTAAATGCAAGGAAACTTTGTGTTTATAAAATATGACAATGACAATAGATTGTTTACCGGAATATCGTGCTGTTGGGCATAAGTGCTGAACCACGGTGGTTCTGACATACGTCTTATTACCTCCTTGTTGAAATCGTCTAGTCTTTGTTTTTCTTCGTTACCTACCCATTCTGCAGGGGTAATCTGCCAAACAAACAGAAAATCAATGCTATATTTAAAAGTTCGTTTTCTAAGTTGCGCTCAACACGGGGCTAGGCGGCGTGGGCAGTAATATTCATTTCCATTACTGCCCATGAACAGGCTCAATCATACCGAGCCTGTAGTATTTTCATATTTGTCGTGTTCGATGGCTTTCAAAATCCTCAATTATATGATAAATGAGTAAACACAAAAATTATTTTGGGTTATATGGAAGCTTGAGATCCTTGGCAAATGTTATTTACAAAAATGGTAATAAAATTAAGAAATAACCAAACTGTCCTTTCTGCACAAAATAAATAATCCATTATGAAAAAGATTGATTTTGAATTAATGGATTGAATTTGTGATTTTAGCTTCTTTAATTATTAACTGGGATCTTTTTTGCTTCCTGTACACGAATGTTGTTTTATTGTTCAAAAGTATCAAAATGTGTACAAAGGAAATAGTGAATGCAGGACATTCGATGTTTAGGATATAAGTGTTCAAGAAAACTTTATGCGGTTGTACACAGCTTATAATTGCATGGCTGAAGATTACATAAACGTTTTCGTAACTTACGTGCAGAAACGGTGAAAGTTCGATTGAAATTAGAAGTAGTTAATACGTGTTTGATTCACAATGAAAAAATAAAGTAGTCAATATTGGTTTTACTCCCATTGAAATAAGAAGTAGTTTATACGGGTTTCACTCCCACTGAATAAGAAGTAGTTTATACGGGTTTTACTCCCATTGAAATAAGAAGTAGTTAATAAAGTGTTTTCTCCAGGTTGAAGATATAAAAGGTGCAGAGATATAAATAAAAAATCGTGTAAAATAAAAGTTGAAACGAGAAAAAATATAATACATTTAAACAAATTTATCTATAGTTAATACGAGAAATACAAGTTATTCTCATTGATGGAAGAGCCTTACAAAAAGTAGGTATCTGAACGCCTGCTTTGCAATTCCATCGTACATGTCTCCTTTCTTCCACTGTTCAATCGTTGGCGCCGCAAGATCCGTGAAGATAAATAGGAACTCCCCATTACACATTCCGGACAGGTAAGCGCGTATAAGAAATCGTCTTGTATCCGTGGTGCATAATAGTATTACTGAAAAAAGTTATATATGCATATCAGGAACCCAGACAACACGGTCTCCTTACGTAGCCAAAATGTACAGAGGAAAAGACAGTATGGGTTTATAAAAACATCAAAATGAGACTGCACAAACAATTAACGAATTGGGAACCTTTTGAGTTACCGCCTTGGAACGGGTTTAAACCAGGTTCTAGGGTGCACCATCCTCACGCTTGCCCCAACAGGTTCTGGTATGAACAAACACGTACAAGTTTTCTTGGTGAAATAACTCCAACCCACATATAATGTTTAAACATGATGACGGTTAAGAAAACACACATTCACAAAGTCTGACCTCTCTACGTAGACCAGCCGGGAGGCAAATAATATACATAGATTTAATCAGAGGACTGTTAGTCCAAATGTCGCGCGTTGGAAGTGAATATGATGCTAGCAAATTAATGATAAATAAAAAAGAAGAGAATATATTTTTATTCATAAAAATTTCAAAACAAACAAAATTTTGTTTACATAAGTCTCTTTTCACCAGCATTGAAAACTAAAATCACAAAGATAATTGTAGTGTTCAGCGGCTTCCAAGTTCCTTTTTCGTTTATCATGTTTATTTAATGATCGATGTTACAGTAGCATTGTTTGTGCCGAGTTGCGGCCGTTAGAACTCACCCCGTACATTCAATCAGTGCTGTTATCAATTACACCATTTGAATGTCATTGTGCACTATATTTTTTTTGTGTAAATATTGATTTGCGCTCAATCGGGGCTATGCGGCGTAAACACTAATTTGCATTTCCATTACTGCTCATGAACAGACTCAATCATACCTATTCTGCAATAGGTGGACGCTCTTAAAAGTTCTTTTACATCTGTTTACTGGGAATACGATGAATACCTCTATGTATAACAGATGGGAAAGTGGAGTATTAAAGTAAATGCTGGCACAAAAATAGTAGAAACGCGGGATTCCTTTATCTTGCAGAAAAGGAGAATGCAGTATTGTCAGATCAGAAGGTCTGTCGAAGTACTTCCCTCCAAGGGTCTTTTTAAAACGTTTCCGGTATCTCAAGCGTTTTAAAAGTCGGTAACAAAAAAAACGACAAATGATTTACAGCATACGGTCGTTGGACGAAACAGGAAAGTTAAAGAGCAACGTCTTGGAATGGTCAGTGGCAATTAAATATAGGCTATAGATGGTTTTAAACGTTTTAACGCGCGTAGCCTGTCGACTATCCTACCCAAAATGAATTGATGGTAATATGCTAATTGCAAACCTTGCAGCATGTCAATCATTGTGGATGGCTATAACAAGGCATACTTGAACTGTCTTTTGGGGGGATAAGGATGGTATGTACTGTGTCTGTCTCTAGCATGGTTGGCTGGGCGCCGCCGCATCATTTGTATAACTTTTTGGTTATCAATACAGTAAATATATCTTTACAGGACGTGTTAAGTGGCATATGACGGCTTTTAAAAGTCTCCCCGTACTTCCCTTCAGTGTAGTTATCAGTATGAATTACCTCTCTAGATGGTTATGTGCTTATTTTTTAACTAATATGTACAATGTTAATCATTGTGGTTAAATTTATATATGCATATGTGAACTACTAGACTAAGTATCTTTTTCTGGACGGATACGGATGCTATTCATTGTTTTTGTTCCTTGCATGATTGGTTAGGGGTTGTCGCCGCATTTGAGTTTATCAATACATCTAAAGAGTTCCCATACTTGGAACAATAAAGTAACATATTTAATATTATATACACTTGGACAAACCTAATACAGAACTTCTAAGTACTCAGAAATTTAAAAGTTATTGGCTTTTAGTAAACGATAAACTTTTTGTTGTTCATAAGTTATTTTTGAGCAAAGAAAAGTCAATTAACTGAAAAGGTATATGTTAAGCTCTATAAGAAAATATTACATCGTCCATATCTAACATGCAGTTTAATTGTTAGAATAAAAACACGACTCAAGATACTGTAAAACATGAGTAAAGCGTCTCTAATTGTATGTTTTATTTCAAAAACATTCAAGAAGTTTAAAAGCTTCGTGTTTGTCAAATCAGCGCCAGACAACTGTCGATGAAGGGATCGGTCCACAACTTGCACGTAATAAATAATTCAAAACATCAAGAACCTAACTCTCATTTAATAAATTAATGCCAAACAATTGACTTACAAGAGCCTGTAAATACGTTAAGGCAATCATCTGTCGACGAAGGGATCTGAAAACAACGTACATCTAATGAATCGTTCAAAACATCACGAACCTTACTCTCATTTAATAAATAAATGCCAACGGTTGAAAAGAAAAAACTGTAAACACCTTTAGGTAATGGACCGTTCAAGACGTTTCGAAACTTACTTCTGCTCGTTTGTTTAATCAATGCCAGATAACTGTCGATGGTAGCGTCCG
Source organism: Corbicula japonica (assembly GCA_038501625.1). NCBI lineage: Eukaryota > Metazoa > Mollusca > Bivalvia > Venerida > Cyrenidae > Corbicula > Corbicula japonica. The sequence goes on from JAZAYU010000292.1 coordinate 226,161, forward strand.
CTAGCATCGGGTCGGGTGGAGGGTACGCAATTGACTGTATGACGGTGAGATTGTCTGAATTAAACTGATTCTTTACTCCAACAGCTGTGTACAAACACAACCCTGAAATATCCGTATTTTAAGTGTAGTGATAGTTAGGAATGGAGCCAATTCGTATCTACAAGTACTTTTATGTTGTTTTTATCCAGCATGTTTTATTGACAGGTTCATACAGAATTGGGTAAAATAACTTTGGACCAAACAATGAACTAACCGTACTAAATTTATAGCAATAAATTATGCAATTTCACGTTCATGCAACGAAACATATTTGCGAGTTACATTATCAAGGCACTGTGGAATTGTTTGTTATTTTAGGCAAGTTTGAGGTAGGTTAGATATATCATGAAACCAGAATTAATTCTTCAACGGCAAATACATATCGTTCTGATCTTTAACCCAAATGTTATGATTACTTACAGGCGGTGCGTGATGCTTGTTATTTGGAGTTCTGTCGCAAAACATACAGTCAAGTGCTTTCCCTATTTCATTTTGTCGGGTTTTTGGTAGGACTGTGTTTTTACGTGGTTTTTCTTGATATGTTCATTTCACGTAATAAATCATTAAACACAAACGTTTCAGATAAGAGGACAAGAACACCTCAAAACGCTGCTTATCTTTTCGTTATAAAAGGCATCGCTTTTATACATGCGGCAAATATGTTGTTCGACTTTCTTTCTATTGAAATGACGCACCATACGAATGTTTGATGATGGTTAGTAAATGCATTTATTGTGCCATGCTATTCTACAGCTATCTCCATGATTACCGATTCTACGGTAGTAGTCTCTTTGTTTACATATTGGGAATAATAAAGTTGGCATACAATTAAGAGTATATAAAGTCTTCTAAGAAAACGTAAAGATTCAAATTATGGTCCAATCAATTTTTTTCTGTTCCTGCCAATAAAATACAGTATTGTTTTTGTAGTGCCTAATCACTTTCCTGTTTTTTTATTGATAGTGCCTCTTGCAAGTTTGTTTTACATGCTCCCATGCTTTTGCATTTGTCAATATCGGTATTCTTATTAAAGCGACACTATTCTCCATATAATTCTGATACGAAAAGGATAGCCTACCATTTTTCTTAAAAAGGTGATTGTTTGTCGTTGACAAAGATACTTACCAAAGTCTTCGTAAAGTAAACCTATATTACTCCAATTAAAGATGCGGAATAGTGTAGCAATAGAACGTCCAGTTCGGCTGAGTGGACCTTGGGTTCTAACAAATGTTGTAAACGACGATTTATCGGATAATTCGTAGCTGTTAGCTTGCCATGATATGTGAGGAAAATTCCAGTGCGAGGTCAAATGAGCAGCAGGAACTGTCACTGAAAAATACCAAGCAAGTAGTGCGTACGTGTATTGTTGCATGGCATTAGCAAAAACATTATTTTCGTTTTGTAAACTATAAACTATATATCAATTTATTGTTTAGAATAATTACATGTAGCTTTGTTTATTATATATCGCACTACGAGAGAACATGTAAGATTACTAAATGTATTGATTTTCATCCATTTATTAAGTACAAAACGGATTTAGAGCCTTAGTTTAAAGGTGTCTGGTCCGGACGAAACTATTTAGAGTTTTCAAATATCAGATTTTAAAATATAAGCTGTAGACGACCTGCAAAGTAAATGTGCTGTAATAATCTTACACAGTAAAAGTATGTAAATATATTTAAAGACACAGTCGTCATAACGTAGTAAAATTCACTCACAATAGATCCTAAAATGTACTGATAAGTCCAAACTTTCGGCAAAATTCGCCCCTTCTCAGTCATTTATAGACATTATAATTATAGTGTTACAAATATAAACCACAACACATTGAAGTGATTAAAGATTCATTCCACTCCCGGTTTTTTTCGATGGGAGGTCCATTTCCTCGGATTTCTTATTCTTTGTCTTATAGATTGAAGATACAATATTTAATGTAATTTGTTAAAGTAAATAACTGACAACACATTTCGCGTGCCCCTTTGCTCGAAATTTCCTATTCTCATAATGATATTTATTATAAATTGAGTATATATTATTTAATGTACTTTTTCAAAGTAAATAATTCACTACATATTTTCTGCATTCACTAAAAGGCATCACTTAGTTTCCTGAAATATGTTAAACCGCTTTATATATAATAAATTAATAAAGTTATAAATAGACAACATCAACTGTTACCTCTAGACGAAGGAGACCCAAAAATAACATCAACATTCTTATTCAGAACGAGATCAACGACGTTGCCCACGCCATCTGACGGTGTTCTCGTGTCTTTCCATACAATTCTGTACAAAAATAACAATGTTTAACCAAAAAATTGAAATATGTATATCACACACACTCACAAAACACAGCCTTCCCACGCAGTGAAAAAGAAGAGATGAAAAGAGAGCATGTGTTTACAAGTATGTCAAATTCAAATGAGACCCCATACAACTAACGAAAATGAGAACCCTTCGGCTACCGCCTTGGAACGGTCAGTGGGAAAATAATTTGCAGCTGGGGTATAAACTAGGTTCTAGGGTGCAAAAACCTCACACTTGCCCCAACATGTTCTCATATTAGTTAAATTTGCATATCAGCAATAGCCATTCACAGAACACATAGCCTCCGCACAATGCCACTAATATACATTACAATATATAAAGAGAGAAGAGAGAATGAGCTGAAAAAATGTTCAAGTTAAATAGGAAACCACAATCAATTAACAAAAAGGAGAACAAGACAGGTCACCGCCTTGGAACGGTCGGTGGCATAACAATGAAACCCATGCAAACGCATGCAAAATAAGCAGGTTCTATAAAATTCTAGTTAAAGTCATTGAAAATTGCCAGATAATTTTAATACGCACATTTTGTTTTCCGATTTGCGTGATTTGCCTGTAGCATTGTAGAATAGTTGCATAGGTTGAAGTTAATTCATCTTGGAAACTTGTACATCTTTCTTTAGAATGATCAGAACAAATTGAAGCAAGACTGAAGGTTATAAAACTGAGATTGTAAACCAGTCTCAAGATTTGATAGGTTGAAATGGCGACTGGTCGCCATTTCAGCCAATCAGATGCTTGAGATTTGAGACTGGTTTCCATGCTCAGTTTAAAACCTTGGGCACAAGTGTAAGATAGTGGTACTGAAAAGCCTAAAGTAGCACAGTGAAAAAGTATATCATACTACTGAAATTTTGAAATGGATGAAACGATTACCTTGTTAAGTGAACTCTATTAAGATTTTGTTTCCATTAGCTGTTTTTCAATCCCTTTAAAATAAACAAATATAGAACTCTGTGCGTTCCAATATTTTAATAGCTGTATTGGTAGGCTCTATTTTATGATGTTGCTATACCTGATATTTAACATTCTTCTTAAACTATGTCATCCTGCAGAAAGCAAGCCATGTTGTTATTTGAAATATTCTAAATGTTATACTATTAGGGATTAAGGATCTATGTAAACAATACTGGCCGAGTTATTCAATTTCAAATGTTTTACAGGCGTAATATTGATAAACGTCATAACCTTACATGACGTCCAAGTTAATTGGTGCCATTACAATTAGTTTAAATGATGTTAATCTACTTTATTAATTCAGTTATTATTTTAACAGATGGTGACAGAACGTGATGGCATAAATTAAACATACATTAGGTTTAAAACTTCGCCCAATACTTGGTCATTTGTCATAAATTAAACTTACGTAGGATTAAAATCTTCGCCCAAAACTTAGTAATTTGACATTAATAATACTTACGTTAGATTAAAATCTTCACCCAATACTTGGTTATTTGACATAAATTTAACTTGCGTTAGATTAAAAACTTCGCCCAATACATGGTAATTTGACATAAATTAAACTTACGTAAGATTAAAATGTTCGCTCAAAACTTGGTAACTTGACATAAATTAAACTAATGTAAGATTAAAATCTTCGCCCAATACTTGGAAATTTGACATACATGAAAGTTACTTTAGATTAAAATCTTTACCCAATACTTGGTAAATTGACATAAATTAAACTTATGTTAGATGAAAATCTTCGCCCAAATATTAGGTAACTTGACATAAATTAAATTTACGTTAGATTAAAATCTTCGCGCAATACTTGGTACAATGAAATTAATTAAACTTACGTTTCCCACAATACTTGGTAAATTGACACAAATTCATCTTAATATAGATAACAATCTTCGCCCAATACTTGGTAAATTGACATAAATTAATATTAACTTAGATTAAATTATTGCCACAATACTTGGTAAATTGACATAAATTAAACCTATGTTTAATTAAAAGTTTCGCTCAATACTAGGTAAATTGACATAAATTAAACTTACGTTAGAATAAACTCTTCGTCCAATACTTGGTAAATTGACTAAAATTAAACTTACGTTAGATTAAAATCTTCGCCCAACACTTGGTGGTCTATAAGATGGTCATGTGCTATATTAATCGCGCTTGCTTTGTCCTCGATATTCAAATAAGTGCAACAGTTTCCATTGCTGAGAAGTAAACCTATTTTTGCATGTTGAATGCCAGCTGTCAAGAACTTAGACGACACAATGAATGCAAAAGATATTGTCAAAAATTGACACAGCATTGTTGAGCAAACACAAATATATTTTAAATTTAATATGTTATGCTTCCTAACATACCTTAATGTGAGTAAAATATTTTCACATTTCTTTTATGCTGTAAAATTGACTATTAATAACCGAATATTCCACTATCATTTTTCGAGGACCATCAACATATTAAATTAATGGTTAATTATTCAAAATTAAAACTCAAAACGTAAGCATTCTAAACAAATATTACTTTTAAACTATTTAATTGATTTTCATCGCGATGGTTTTTAATTTTGTAATAAACATATCCGGACAAAAGTCCATTTTCAAATGCCGGTTACGAAGAAAAGAGCGCAATTAAGTAGGAAGTTTATTGGAAAGAAGTGAAGAAATTATTATTCACGGCATGATTTTCCACATTACAAATCTTAATGATTATGACTGATTGCTTGTATGGAAAAGTCGATATATGAGCATCCCTTAATCACGCATTTTAGCCAACGAATAGTAAAAACGTAACAATCGCCTGAATACTGGAAGCTCATTTTTCTTTCGCACACCACGAACACTTAACTTTCAAATTAAGGTAATAACATCTAAAATACTCATATTCATGATATTCAGGAAGAAACCACACATAGTACGCAATATCTCTGCATAACTATCAAATAAGATAAAAGTAGAAGTGTTCGTTTAATTTGTCGTGTTCCGTGGCTTTCAAAGTTCCCTTTCCATCAGTTTCTATATCACAGTAGAGTTGTTTGTGTCGTATGGCGGCTGATAAATATATCCATGTACGTTAAATCAGTGCTGTTATAATTCACGCCATTTGAAGATCCATGAGTCTGATTATTCTTGTGTGTGTTTAAAGACCTGCTAAAATACCTTTCTTCAATTATTTTGTCCTTCATTTATGGGCGATTTCAATTTTCAAGCCAGTATAACTTAGAATATTGTTCAATTATCACAAAGTTATACCTCCTGCGTTTTAAGTTTTGTTTTTAACGTTCAGATGTGGTACGGAAGTTTAATATTTTCAGATCACCTATTTACACTATTCTTTTCTGTTCTGCCCATTGTTTTCTCGTTTATGACAAACCCACCATTTATCTGGGGACATACGCCGCTGATCGTGAAATGGAATTAATCAGAAAATACCGCATTGCAGGTTCGTCGTTTGGAATGGGCCAAAATGACTTCTGTTTGTCAGCGAAACTTAGGAGGATGATAACTAAAGTTAAAAATGCCGAATAAAAATGCCTTTTTATCATTTACAAAGACCTCTAACACAAAACAATGAAACAATGAAACAATGAAAAAGACTGGGAAAACTATGCAAATAGAAGCCTTTACCCCAAAACGTAACATCAGTAAGCAATTTATCTTGACCGAAACTGTAAAACCTACATTAAAGGAGATTCCATACAAGTTTCTAAAAAGTGAAATAGGCAGATCAGCAATTTGAGACTCACTCCAAAAACTAGAATAGAAAAAATATCATGGACTCATAGAATAATCTGTTTTAAATAAGACACCACAAACAACAATAAAAGAACGTTAGAATTTACCACCTGGGAACGGTTGTTGGCAAAACAATTTGCCACTGGGGTTAAAGGGAGATGTGCAGGATTGATGAATGGAACAGATTTGCGAAAAGGGTTATCAATCAGTTGAATATCATTATTTGAAGCTCAAATATTGATTTACACCCGAAATATTTCAAACCAATATTTTATATTAAAAAAAGATATATAAATGGTGTTTCCTATCCTATGCGACGCGTATAGGTTAGCTATTTTAGTATTTCCCGCGTAAAGCCGCGGTGATTTTTGGGATTGTCACGTGATCACTTCAACCAAAATACGCATTCGGTGTACCATGCCGACTATCGATGTCGCCATTTGTTTCAAAATGCCTGGGCCACCACGAATAGTAAGCGTGACATTCCCATGACTCATAGAATAATCTGTTTAATATCGCTAAATATTGAATGTATTTTTGTATAGTGATTTCTTCAGCGGATTGTTTTCAGGTCCGGTAAAATGGTAAAATTAACCGAACACTTCCTCCTGGAGGGTTTGAAATGTATAAAGTGGTAAAATTAACCGAAAACTTCCTCCTGGAGGGTTTGAAATTTAGAGTTTAGTGAAAAGTACACGTAAGTGTTACATAGATCGGTCTGTTTGCGATTTTACCGAGTACACCTGCTCGACCCTACACATCTCCCTTTAAAACCAGGTTCTAAAGAGAAATCACACTTGCCCCAACATGTTCTCATAGGAACAAACAAGAAATTTATAAAATCGCATTATTAAGAGAAAAAGGAACATTAAATCTAACATATAGACATTTTCTTTAAATAAATTTCTTCATAGTTATTGGTCCAGGAATGTTTCTGTGTTTTTCGTTAAAACATAATCCAAAATTACGAAAAGGGATCTTTGAAAGCCACTAAATACGACAAATGTGAAAATATTGCAGACTCGGTTTGAATGATCATGTTCATTGGCAGTAATGGAAATGCATATTACTGCCCACGCCGCCGAGCCCCGGTTTGAGCACAACTCAATATTTACATCAATAAACAGTTTCGATCCATCCCAAATGATGGTATGCATTTGGCGGTCTACATGGAATCTTCAATGCGGTATTTTCAGAATAATACCATTTAAGGTTCAGCGGCGTATGGTCCCCAGATAAAAGAATGGGTTTGTCCGAACCTCGAAATAATTTGCCACTGGGGGTTTAAATCAAGTTCTAGGGTGCATCAACCTCAACCTCGCCCCAACAGAACTCATATCAACATACAAGTACAAGTTGTCTTGGTAAAATAACTCCAACTTACCCATCAGCTCAACATTGTTGCATGCAAAAGCAGACACACACATAAAATATCAGAACTAATAGCATTTCAAAGTCATTAGTGGATACTTAATGACCTTACCGAGACCAGGGCACCTTTTTTTTTGTTAAATGAAGCGATTTACATGTTCCAATTAGTAATGCAAAAAAGTATAAATTTTTATAGGAAATACGGAACTATGAAACTTGAAATTTAATATGTTGGTTAATGAAGATATTCGTTGTTAGGTAACACAATTTATAATCATTTTCTCTCAAGATTAAAATGGAGGAACCCCAGGCAGTAAAAACAAATTTTCAAACGAGCATAATTAGTGTAAGAGATGTACTTACGTTATATTCGACCCCCTTGGAATGATTTTCTCCACCCTCAGACGATCAATGGCGATGTTTATGGCACTTGCTTTGTTTTCAAAAGACATGTAGTCACAGCAGGTACTTGAATTTCCAAGCATTAACAGTCCGACGCGATACCCATTTATCTGGGCGAAGAATCGGAACAAGAGCACGTAGAAAAATAGCACAAAATCCCGCATTTTAATATATAAATCGTTTTAGATCGGTACTAATGTTCATACAACTGGAGCTTAAGTGAACATTTTTTTATTTTATCGTTATTGTGTATGCTGACAGTTTACTATGAATCGAAAAATAATTCAATGAAGATATCCCTGTGTCTTAACACATCTCTATTACTTATTTTTGTTCTGTTTAAAAATATTCGCTGAAACTTATTTCATTAAAATGACGGATACTTAAAACAAAATCATTTGTCCATTGAACGTTTTGTATTTAATTTTGAAATTCTATTACATCATTAATTAATCTGCAGCATGCTGCAGACGAACATCTCTTGTTTCAAATAATCAAATGTTTAGATTAACGCAATGGTTCTGGACATAAAAATGTTGTTTTTATCAGCGGTATTTCCGCTTCTGTCTCATTTTAATGCATAAAAGACTTTTTATGGTCACCGCCAAGGACATTAAAGAGTATAAAATGGCAAATAAAATGAAACTTCATTACTTGAAATAATTTATATTGACAGGTAAAGAGTAAGAGAGGAAGTGTTAATTGGATTTTATCGTAAGTGTTCCGATTCTATAAAGAGCATTTGAAACACTTTGAACTTCGATAAAAGTCAATTATCATTTATTTGATGCGAATTGTTGACTTTCATAAAAACTCCTAGAGTACCAGTGTACTGCCGTCAATTCAAATAAGACGCCACAAACAATGAACAAAAAATAGAACCTTGGTGGTTATCACCTTGAAACGGTCAGCGGCAAAACAATTTGTAACTGGGTGTGTAAACCAGGTTAAAGGTCCCGAGAGGTCATATGCATGCAAGCCTTGACTGAGCGAGTTTACGAGTTTAGAGAGTTTCCTCCACTCTATAAAACCCATTTGTTCTTGAAGCACTGTTTGAAATAGTATTGGGAGTCATAATCCATCTTGACTCGTGGAAATACACGTGACAGGTTTAAATTAAGGCTCGATGCGCGCCTGTGTAAGATAACAGATGTATTATGACTTGCTTTAATTGTGTTTATTTCTCAAGTATATGCCGACATACTAGAGAGCTACAGAGTCCAGCCCGACACTATCGAGACATGAACTTGTTCAAAACCTTACCCTACTAAATTATGCACATAACTAACCTGATGGATATTGTTTTAAAAGCATATACAGCACATATAAAACACAATCATATAATAATGATTCTATAAACTGATTCTATAGCATAACATCTGTTACAGTATTAAAGGAGAAACTGATCCCCTTTAATAAGACATACATATGTGTAATGATATAAGAATAATCTTTCTATTATGATGGCTAAACGTGGTTTGTGTGTCTTTTTTTTCCTGAATTAAATATTAATCAGGTCGAATATGCCGCCTTGATCTTCGCACCATGTGGAACATTACACACCATATAAAACTCTAGATAAAAAGGAGGTACAATTCTACATATTTATGTACCCTTTTGGACAATTTCATTTTAAGAACTTTTTGTAAATATTTTTGTTGTTTGTGTGTGTTTTGTAAAAATACATTTTCAATTAAAATGCTTACTTCAAATATTTTATCAAGAATAATAAATATCAATGAAATTTTTATGTCACAAATATTGCTATGGGTGTTGAGAAATGTTGCAGAATATCATGCGTGTTAGTTCCCATTGAAGGTTTTGTGTTAAAGGGAGATGTGCAGGGTTGATGAATGGAACAGATTTGCGAAAAGGGTTATAAATCAGTTGAATATCATTATTTGAAGCTCAAATATTGATTTACACCCGAAATACTTCAAACCAATATTTTATAAAAAAGATTTATAAATGGTGTTTCCTATCCTATGCGACGCGCATAGGTTAGCTATTTTAGTATTTCCCGCGTAAAGCCGCAGTGGTTTTTGGGATTGTCACGTGATCACTTCAACCAAAATACGCATTCGGTGTACCTTGCCGACTATCGACGTCGCCATTTGTTTCAAAATGTCTGGGCCACCACGAATAGTAAGCTCAGCGATGAGCTAAATATAGAATGATCGCTAAATATAGAATGTATTTTTGTATAGGGATTTCTTCAGCGGATTATTTTCAGGTCCGGTAAAATGGTAAAATTAACCGAAAACCCTCTTTGAGGGTTTGAAATGTAGAATTTAGTGAAAAGTTCACGTAAGTGTTACATAGATCGATCTGTTTACGATTTTACCGAGTACACCTGCTCGACCTTGCACATCTCCCTTTAAAAATGAACATTTTTGACGGATAGTTTTATTTTGCATATAATTTTAACTGCACAACCAGCGCTGCCTTGGACGTTACAATATCAACCAATTATTCCTTCGCGAGTCTTGAACTCTCAATATTCCGATTCTAAGACAGTGACTCAAAGCGGTAATGTATTGATAAAAGGGCTGCGTTTGTAATTTCAGATATACGTCACATAAATATAACAGTGGGGCATGTGGTATATGGCGGATAAGAATAACAGAACACATAGAATATGGAGCATTCAATATGATTGGGTTTATGAACAGCCTCAAAATGAACCTATCCATCATCTCGTGCATCATCTCGTGCGAAAGTACTACATGTACTATGTGTTAAAACAAACAAAGAGGCTCAGTGATCGTACAGTATTAGAAAACGACAATAAATATTTCTTGCTTTATTTGAACTATTTTTCACATATCTCATCTAAAAATAAGACACATTGTTGTCCTTGCCAAACTGGGGAAATCACAACACTATTATGGAAATATTTTATACACTGTAGTTGGTCGGTATGTCGCTGTTACAGGGTATGCTGGATTTGACCCACACAGCGTCCAGTAATACTCGGCTTGGTTTAAGCATGCGATCTCCACATCATCTGTTAAATCAGTAATTAATGTAATTTTAATTTGTATTAAAATATATAATATATTACATTTACAACAACGTAGCTTAAAATACAGTCTGCAAGCAGTTTTTTGCAAAACAGTATTTTTAAGAACAATCATTGCCTTAATAATGTTGCCTCTTTCATTAAATACTCTTTCTCACTTCCTTGATACATGTAAGTTCTTTCATGGTTTTAGATTTGCTTATATCTGCTTTCACATTTATTTTTGCTTGCAAGCAAGACTCCCAAGTAGGTGGGTTGGTTAGGATGACATCTTGTTTATTTTTCTATTAAGTAACTCGGCAGGGTAAGGTAGAACCAACTTCAAAACTGGTGATGCCAATGAGCGTTCCAAGGCGATAATCTCATAACTTTTATTTGTGTTAACGGTATGTAAATTACATATAATTTCTTCTTTATAATAGTCATTTTCTTGTTTGTTATGTGTAGAGAGGTTGTTTTTATTGGTGTGTCTTTTTCTAGTATACCTTCTTTTCTTAGATTTAAATCACCTGTTTCATGGTTAGCTGCTCCCCATGCGTCGTAGAATGTCGTATTGTATTCCTGATGCTTTGGGCAGTCCTCCACACTGATCCAACACCCAGCGCCCGCTGTACGTGTAGCTCCTGGATCGAAAATTTAAAAGAAAATTTTATTAAACATCTTATGGCTGTTAAGATATTTTTCTCTTAAATTGAGCGAATGAACACACCACAACAAAAGTATCAATAAATCCTCTCAGTGTAAATCGATACTAAACAAAAATAAAAAGTATCCACTTTTTATGCTTATATTCTCATAAACATATTTTCATTAAATCAGGAACGCTTTGAATGGTGTTTAATTGGTTAATCTCAGTTGTTTTTAATTTCAAGTGTTCATAAACATAATCTTCCACACCAAGACCTAAGCAACGGCCAGTCGAATAACAAATAATAATGGATTACAAAACAATACATATTCAATTTAAAGGGAGGTAATTGGAAATAATTGGAATTTCTAGCGAAGTTTATCGACGACTAGTTGTTTAATTGATGAATGTTTAGTGATTTTATTAATCACAAGGGGTGGAAAGATTGATTTAATTCAAACCTGTGTGAATACCTTAAAGAATCACTGACTTTTTCCTGGAACCCTCATTTCAACAAAGGGAAAGATAACTAAGTTGTGGCTGCAGATTTTCAAGAATACTTGTTCTCTTTGCAATGATAACAGAAATGCAAAGTTGTTCACATACAGAAGTCTCAGTTTTCGTTTTCAAAGTTTACAAAATTTAAGATAGGAAAGTGGATACATTTTATTTTTGTTGAGTATATAAACATTTCAAAATGATATCTTAAAAATCAGCAAAACAACATACTATTTAATTTTTATAAAACCTTAAAAATCAACTAAACAACATACTTTTTAAATATACAACCTACATTCGCCATACGCAGTTGTCATATGTTTCTTTAATTACTTTCCCTTGAGGGGATGCATTCGTACATATAAGGTGAGGTAATGCACAACATTAAAGGAGTTTTTCTTAGAAAATTGGGTTAAAAATAAAAAAAGACCATATCATTTCAATAACTAAACAGAATAATGAGCTGAATAAACTTAAATACCAAACAACTCTAAAGATAAACACAAGTGAATTTTACATGTAAAAGCATTTGAATACATTGACAACACTAGATAACATATACGCAAAGTAACATGTGCAAAATTCTGATCAATATATCTAACTATAATAAGTTGTATCCAAATGCATGTGTAAAGTGTTTGCGTTTGTTTTTAGCATCATAAACATACCTGTCGGTCTGAATATTTGTGTAACTGGATGATTTTTGCTAGAACCACAATAAAACCAAATATTCAAAGCACGTGCGAGACATGCTTCCTGGTCCGTTGTAGCATTGAGATGACTTTCAGCGAAGAAATCGCGTCTGATATTGCCAGGAACGATATGTTCATCTGTCGGGCCTCCGTGTTTGGGACAGCCATACGTTGCAGTAAAGCATCCGTCACCGCCATAAGTCATAGCACCTTTAAATTAATGGACATATGATAAGATACTTAGTGATGTGTTTTTAAAAAAATACAGGTTTCAATAACTTGCCTTTTGAAAATTCAACTTTGTTAAAATATAATATTCATAAAATAATTCAGAAATTTAAGCAAATTTAAAATAATAGAAATAATTCTGAAATTTCAGAATTTCCTAAATATCAATATAACATAAAACTTTTTGAAACTTCAGCTTTCCCAAATATAATATAAAAATATAATTTAAACAAATCTTAATTTTCAGATTTGCTAAAATAGTTTAACCCATTTGCACCACCATCCATCGTTTGGAATGGATATTAATGTGTACCGTTTATTGTTACATGTATTTATATCGAGTGGCTCTAAGCCGTTTGGCTCATCTACATGCATAATCAAACCAAGCCATCGGCTACTTTATTACGTGAGTCATGTTCGGTGACATTAAGAGTTGTGTCAGCCTAGAACCTGGCTAAGTGTTGAGGCTGTGATTTTGAATGTGGCTAAACCAATATTCCGATATTGCAAATTCGAGTTTTAATTAAAACATTTTCGTAACTTTATCCAGAAATTTCAATAAGTGTACAAACCAGTAGGTCCATATATAGCAGCCACAGCTTCTCCGTTGACTGCCCCACAAAATTCCCATTTCGCCACAGCCCGATGAAAACACATAGTGGCATTGTCGGCGGCATGTTGGTACCGCTCTCCGTACATGTCACGGTATGTTCCGACGGCATGTGGGTCATTGGTACATTTACTGACACTAAGCCAGCACCCTAAATATTTGACGATATGAAATGTTAACGGTTTCAAGACGGGAACATTTCAACTACATGTATTTGCTAGTATTTAACAATTTCATAAAATACCAAGTAATTTATTTTACTCGTGTCAGGGTTGTAAACGTAATGCATTAAACTAGCAAGTGAAGACATTGGACAAAAACGATAAAGAATCAAAGAGAAGTTAAGAGATTGTGGTATATATTGCTTTTTAGTTATGATACTCTTAATCGATGACCACTATTAAACCCCAGTTCACCTATACTAACTAGCATTCTTGTTATCTGTTGCCAGAATATTATGTGTTGTTATCTTGTCATCAGAAAACTGTCTGTTGTTTTTTGTATTATTTTCGAAAATAATGCATAACATGCGATTTTAGTTTTATTAGTGCTGTCATTTGAAATTAATCATATTCACATATTAGTTTTTTCCCTTTGCGTTTTTGCTATTTTAGTCGCTGTGAGTGCGCGCGCGTGTGCGGATATGTGTTTTCTTAATATGGCTACACCTGATATGCCTATTTCTCTATAAAAATTAGATTATTACATAAATCGCCAATTACAAAGTTGATCTTGTCTAACAACATTTGATAACTGTATAATAATTAAATTGTACAATGCGACCTGTTAAGTTTATTGTAACAGACCCCTAATATGGACTACTATTTAAAGTTTTGAATAAAATCAACACGATATGTTAAATAAATTGTTGATTGGAATGTACATGTATGTACCTTCTTGTGGCACTTGTATTATGGTGTTTTCTCGTGTCCCATCGGGAAGGTAGGCATGCATCGGCTCTTGTGTTGCTGGGGCGTGTGTGGTACATGAATGTGGGGGTACTGAAGGCACTATATGCCTTCGACCTACATGTGACAAGAAGCACAATAGATATACTGAGTGCCAATTAAAACGCACCACTTTCTTTTTGGAATATTTTTGATGTGTGTAAAATTAAATAAATTGGCAAAGGTGTGTGTATTTTAAAATAAAAAAGTTACCAATCGATACATTTATTGTCCACTGATTTTTTTAAAACTTTCTATCCTACAGTACCACGTACAAACGAACGAAAGTTTTGTTTTGGCAAGTATACATGAAGAATGAACCTCAAAACAAGTCCATTTGTTAAACCTTTACTTACAGCTACATGAATTCCATCTTCAGTTTTCAAGTTTTACTCTATACAAATTATACAAATGTGAAAATGCCAAGACTTTTAGACAACCACCGACAAGAGGTTTTTGGCTTGATCCAAGGAGGTATGTCACGACGTGAAATCGCTCGTCGAATGCATTGTTCGCCGTCGACAATTACTCGCTGGGCCCAACGACATGCATTTTATAACACATCTATTTTTGCGAGTTAATTAAACTTTTACACACATCAAAATATTCCAGAAAGTTAAGTGTTGCGTTTTCATTGGCACTCAGTATATATACTACTCAAAATTTGATAGGGATCGCTTTTCGTTTTATCCCGAATTATTGCCCCTACTAAGTTTCAACCGCTGTTCTGCTTCACAAGTTTGTCGGCTCATTCCTTTGTATGGCACAAAGCTGATGTCAAATAAACATTTTTTTAGAATCACAAGATAAACATTATGTAAGGAAAAAACACGTTTAAGCGATCCTTATCAAATTTTGAGTGAATTTTCAACTGAATGAGACCGAACGCAACACGTATATTATTGAAGAAGTAACAAAAAGAAATCACACGTTGCAACTAGGCAGAAACAAAATAACATGTTACCTGACCTTAAAGAACGTTTATTCATTTCATTCATATTGACCTCGTTGTAATGATAAGCACCAATTAAACACCAACACATCTTCCAAATAAAACATACATAAACACTTATAGTATAAAGGTAAGCCCATGAACATATCGAAATGATAGTGGTGTCTGGCAGATTATTTTGTAACTGACCGTTACCCTTTTTAATTAATTGTGTGTGGTGTCCTTTTTTGAAATTGATACTTTTATAAACCCTTGCTCTCTTTTTCTCTACTTTTTGGAAGCGTGGGGAGGCTCTGTTTTCTGAGTGTGGCTATTTCTGAAATGCATATTTCATATTTTCACTGGTAAAACATTTTCGAAAGTGCAATGTACGAACTTAATGAGATTTTCTTTTATTATATACCCATGAATAATTTAAGCATAGTGCAGCGTAAATCCGAAAAATTGATACAACTCGTCAGATTGGTAATCCCGTATTGGACAATGTCCGTTTTTCAATTTTTTTTTTTGCAGCTTCTCGTGTTCTATATGGCGTCATGTACTACGTCACACTATGTTGTCGTAATTTTCCGGCACATAACGAACTCCAAATTTCCGTCTCAGTTTTATTTTTACGCCATCCAAAATTTTCTACGCCATTCATAAATTTACTATCGCGTTACAATTTTTATTTCTACTATTTTGTAAAGCATGTTCTCGACTAAAATGTTTGTTGTTTATTTTAGTTATTTTTTTTGAGCGAGAAGGGTATAATAATAAAAGGACCATTATGACGGTATGCAGTCTCTAGGTTCGTATTATTTCTCGTTGCGTATGTAACCACATCACGCTCGACCTTCGGTCTCGCGTGATATTGTTTACATACACAACTCGAACAATACGAACATACAGAATGCATACTGTTATGCACTTGACGGACGGACGGACGGACGGACAGGAGCAACTCTTAATGCCCGTCGCCATTTCATGGCGGGGGCATAATAAAAACGAAAAACAGAAGCAGTTGATACAACATGCATCAAGTCCTACTGAACCAAAATTTGAGACAAAACATTCGTTTTGTCCATTTCGAAATGGACATTTCTAAAATATACGGTACTTTACTATCTATTTTTGTGATGAGTAGTGAGGATTTGTCTTCTGGATGTGGCCATATATCACTTGTTTTGAATTCGTTTTAGCTTTTATGTTAATACGAAATAACCACGTACATTTTATTGACTTTGCCATTTCAGCAATGGCGAATTCCATACATGTTTATTTAAATACACATTTCAGCTGGAGAAAATATTGTTTTATATCAAGATAATTCTCATTATTTATGTATCTCAAACGAAATGAATTATAAATTTTGAAATATCGATTTGCTTTTGCACTTGTTTAAGACTTACTAGATAAAAGATCTTATGCACACCATCGTTAAGGATGGTCAAAATTGTACTGTATATGGGTGTGAATATTGAGATGCGCTCAACCCGGGGCTAGGCGGCGTGTACAGTAATTTGCTTTTCCATTACTGTCCATGAACAGGCTCATTCAAACCGAGCCTGCATTATTTTCATATTTGTCGTGTTCGATGGCTTTCAAACTCCTTTTTCATCAATTACCTCAATGTAAAAACAACACCAGGATGTAAGCGATTATTTATTACCTCTATGAAGATATGCTGGTCCCGGTTCTTTGAGTGGACCGACGTCATTTGTTGACTCAACTTGCTGGAAATTCACGTGGTTAGCCCATTCACCAGCCATGCAATGGACACGGTAATCTCCTAGGTCTACGTTAAAATGGTCCCCGTCACCAACCGACTGTATTTACGAAAAACATTTCTTACTTAGCATAAGTTTATATCAATTATTGTTTATTTTTAGGTAATATTAACATTTCTCAATTGATGATTTCTGTATTTTAAAAAGTCTTACCTTAAAAAGATTGAATCGTGGTCTATATTAATGTCCTAACCAAACTATCGCACTTGGAGTTGGAAGTTTGAATCATCTGTTTCGAAGTACTAGAAATGTTTATCTAGTACTCAAATCTGATTAAAATCATCTCCTGAAAACCGCCACGCTATCAGGATCTGACGAGCAGTAACTAAAAGGTGCTTTTATCACTAACACTTTGAACCAAACAGATTGTCGCCTACATAATTGCAAAAAGAAAGTAAAAAGTATTTTAAACCATGGAACGTGTTGACAGCCTACATAAGGCATATTTTACTGAAGATATATGTGTTTATGTAGTATTGCATTCATTTCTATTGTAATGACATACATCTTCAGATCGTTTTGCGAGCGTTAAAATCATGCTTCCTGTGTTGACAATTTCTAAACATAGTAATCGGGAAAAACCGCTATTACTTATGTACGGTGTCTGTGGGCCGTCATCAGATCTAACATTTTGTTAGATCAGACTTTAGTGAGATTGTCTAATACTCCATCAATTTATGATTATATTTTCCAGTGTCCTCTCGTGCCATTTTCGGCATAAAAATCAACAAAATCTTTTCCTCATGCATATTACTTATATACAATTTTACGAAAAGGGACGTGTAATTATTCCTAAAATCAATTATCAAATTTTATAAAAATAAGAATTACAAATCCAGTAAGTGATATGTTGTAGTATCTCTCCTCGTTGATAGGAGCGGTAAACCCGTGTATGTATTCAACATGGGCCTGGTTGTATACTACATTTTTACTGATTCGATTCCCTGAAATAAAATAAACATAATTTTGTTAATAGCATGACGCAATGAAAGAACTATTTTCAATATAACAAATATAACATAAGTACGAGTTTAAAATAATATAAAGAAGAAATATATAAGATTTCGTAATTTATCGTCAATTGTAGTTTGCGCATGGGCATTTATATAACAATGATCAATATTATCAACTAACAATACAGTTCAGTCTGTTACAGTTACAATGCATATCAATGCAAAATGGTTAGTCTGTTTAAATTTGCAGTATGGGACATATGTAAGGCTGGTATTTGTTTAATCATTGTTAAGATATTGTCCAACAATACTGACCTGGCACTTCATTTTTTTTGTCGTAATGGTCATTAGATAAACTGATTATATACAATCATATCGATTTAAAAGAAGATCGTAACGTTTACGAAATTCGACGACTAAAGGATCAAATGCTAGAGTGCCAGGTCAATATTGTTGGACAATACTTGCTTTGCTACGTTAGATCTTTGTTTTTATCGAAAGAGAAAGTCGGATGCAATTCTAAATTAGTTTTATAAAGTTTCTTAGAGTGACTGGTTTGAAAAGTTTCAATGATAGTTTACCTTCTGGAAGGCTGTAATTTTGGTGGTCGAAATTCGCCAGTTCTGGATATCGAAGTAACCACGTTGCACTGTTGTACGGAACAGCCTGAATGTTTAAGTTCTTTGTTTGGTTATTCTGTGTTTATTCAATGTGTTGATTTTGTTATGATGCTGAGTGAATATTTAATGTATGCCATCATAAGTGACGGTACTAAGTTATTGTATTTAGCATTATTACATGAACTATAAATAGACGCAACGCGATTGGTCACACCCCCAAAATAACCGAGTCAATAAATCTAGATATTGACCCGCTTTCGCTGATATTGACCTGTCTATAAATAGAATGCGAAAGTTTCCATCTTTTATATTATTTATAGTTCATGTAATAATAGTTATTTTAATGACGTCATATACGTCGCGTTACCGTTGACGTTATATTTCGCGCCATTTATCGTTCGAATTAGCTTGATAAGCCGCACGGAGTCCACTTGAAATTAGTCTTAATTGAAGATTTCTAAAACATAACTATTTATAGTTCATGTAATAAAACAGTTATTTACTTATTAGCTGGGAAATATGCTGTTGATATTGACCGCAGAAATCGTTATTGACCTCGGCTATCGCCTCGGTCAATAACGATTTTTAGGTCAATATCACAGCATATTTCCCAGCTAATAAGTAAATAATTGTATAGTATTACCATATTTATGTGACTTAACACCAAACAAGTAATATAAGATGATGTTATTGCTAGAAAGCAGTTGTAGATTCTATTTTGGTAAAATATCTAGAGTACTTACTACATGTTGTCAAATATCAATAGGTTGATAAATGGTTACTACATCAGCAACAATAACCACCCTTTTCAATTAGCAGCAACCATCTTGTAAGGCAACATTTCATATGGTTAGAATAGCAGAACATAAGAAAAATAAAAAAAAATACTAATCAGGAACAAGAATACCACTGTGACAGTGCATAGAAAGAACTAGCTACATTGATTAGCATTACCACACTAAATAACGTTTTCCATCATTCGCATTCAGTAATAAAACAGTCAAAGTTTCCTCTTCATGTCTTAACTATATTACCACAGAAAATGCAAGGTTGAAGGCTTTAGCTCTTGTGGGAACTATGTATTCGAAGATGTTTTATATTCACCTGTAATGCTTTCAGCAGTGATTGCTCATACCTCCTGCTTATACCTCGTCCGTTCACTTCAATTGAATAATTTGTGGCATTGAAGAATATGTTATTTTCAATATTGTTGTCCCTGCCACCGTCAATATACAGGTGCATATCGTTCTATAAAAGAAACAGAATACTACTGGAATATTGTTAACTCAATTGCCCAAGATCATAAAATTTAATCTGGAGACCAGTCTCAAATCTCAAGCACCTGACGACTGGTAGCCATTTCAGCAAATCAGATGTTTGAGCTTTGAGACTCGTCTCTATTTTTGTTTTATGATCTTGGGCCCATATATTATGAAATGCTATTCAGTAATTAACAGATATGACGTCTAAAGTATTATTATTACACTTGTTTATACCAAGCGGTAAAAATAAACCAAAATTAT
Source organism: Corbicula japonica (assembly GCA_038501625.1). Classification (NCBI taxonomy): domain Eukaryota; kingdom Metazoa; phylum Mollusca; class Bivalvia; order Venerida; family Cyrenidae; genus Corbicula; species Corbicula japonica. The sequence continues at coordinate 246,439 of JAZAYU010000292.1, forward strand.
AATTGTTTTTCCCACTTATTGAATGACGAACATATTTGAGATCAGTGTTACTACAAAATACATCTTTTTAGTTTAACTTTTTAATTGATTAACCTTTTCAAGCTCTGAATCAGAATCATTATTGTGAAAAGTTCCTTTGACACTAAAATTGGATTCGGAAAACTGATTATAAATTTTAGAGCACAATGTTTTTAACGTTATTAAATGCTTAATATGTGCGTTTTGAACACGTTTCAATAGTCAAATGTATCTTCAAGCGCACATGATACATTTACGGGTTAGTGTTTTTCATTCTCAATCTATGACCCGTACAGAGTGTGGCTTTTCATCAGATATTAGAAAATGTCTAAAAATTGTCTTGTTTTGACACTGTTGCCATGCTTTCTTGTGAAATTCAAAGAGTGTAGAAACCTGTCTCCAGGTAAATGTTTTTCCTTGAATCCCTTTTGTATAACGTTATCCTAATCGGGAAGTACAAAAATTAAACTTACGTTGTAGAAAACGTTATAGGTAACTGATACACCTGAAATCTGGGCCCCCAGCATGACAGCTCGATTAAGTGGGCCTGGTGTGTTTCCATGTAGTATATCGTGAATGATGTTATAACGAATCTCGTTACCACGCTACAAAGTGAAATATACGTCCAGTAAGATATAAAGTTAGCCGGTAATTTTCTGGACGAATGATGGGTCATAATATATTATTACTATGTAACTATTACTTGATTATCTTTATGATAGTACAATTAGTCCGGCTCAAGGGGATAAATGGCCCGGCTTTAAATAGAGGTTATTTGCGAATGCTGAGAACCATGTGGCCCGGCTTTATATATAGATCGTTGAGTAATGAACGGGAACCATGTTGTTTGTACGTTAAGTTCAAGGTCAAGCTATTTATAATTGAGTATATGTATATATAGGTTATATAAATAGATCGATGAGTCGGTGTTTTCTTTTAATTATGCGAATTGAAAGTTTATTGTTGTAAGCAGTTATAGAAAGAGTGTACATGTAGTAAGAGACATTGTTCAGATAGTTATTATACAAATAAATACTAATGTTGAGGTCGATATGTAGTTTTGCGGACCTGGGTAGTGTGATATTGACCGAGGACGAAGTCCGAGGTCGATATCACACTACCCAGGTCCGCAAAACTACATATCGACCTCAACATTAGTATTTACTTGTTATATCATATACCCTATGAATTTAAAGCATTCTGATGATGATGATGATGATGATGATGATGATGATGATGATGATGATGATGATAACAAAGGTAGTTATTAATTCCCGGGGTAGTTATCACTTTTTTCGGACTCGCGAGTACGGAGCTATCGACCAATCAGAATGCTTTAAATTCATAGGGTATATGATATTCTTGGATGATATTGAAGTTTGTGTTCTGTTTACGAATATTGGCAATCCTATGACTTGATTTTTGGCGCGTGAATGTGACCTATATATGATGGTTCTTTGTTTACAAATGTTTCTGAAGTTGAAATTGACGAATCTAGTTGGTTAGTTGGTTCTGTTTTACAAGAAGGCGATTTCGTGTCTATAAAGTAAAAAATGATTGTATAACCATTTTTGTAGGTCTTTTTCTGTTGTTCAGAATAATTGTGACTCATCCCCATCCCATCCCATCCCATCCCCCAGCCCCCTTCCCCCTGGTTTACGGGATCAAGATGCTAAATATAGAAAGTTAGTATAGATTTTTCATCCTGAAAGTACCAAAGGAATTGCCATGTACGTGGTAGGACAATTTTAAAAGATACTGTTGAATTTAAATAGAGCAAATTCATTGTAATATGGTTAGAGCTATGATAATGGTTAACTTCAAGGTAACTCCTTCATGAAAATTAAATGTTGGCGTAACTGTCCACAAAGTGCAAGGTCTAACATTATCTTCAGCTGCTGTTGATATTTTGAGTGCTCTTTACGATCCACTTCACTCCTCCTTGTTCGACCATCGATTTAAAAAGAAAAGTATCAAACTAAACAAAATTAACATTCATTTGTGCAAAATTTCATTGAAAGGCATTTTGCCGTTTTTGAAATGTTGCAAAGAGGAGTGTAGGAAATCCTTAAAATGTGAGTAATTATTTTGTATCCTAAAATGAATACATATCAACACATATAGTTCTGTAAATTCTTCATCATAATTCATGTTACTACAGCAACCATCTCTTCCACTATTTTCTAGCTAGTTTTCATTATATTTAAAAGGAAAACTTTTCAATTCTTTTGTTTTCAAATCATTCACTACATTTACTGCAAACTTGTAAATGTTCAGCAAACAAATTTCATCATAAATCACATTCCATACCAATTCCGGTATACTTCATTTCAAACTGCACTCCTTGTAAAAACGCGTTCCACAACTACATGTAATATACAAGCACATCCTTCAACGTTTAATACCCTTTGCCAATAAAAGACAACAATATAGTAGCACTTTAAAATTCTTTCCTTGTTTTAAAACAATCCATCACCTGCATGAACTCTTACACCCAACATCTAACTTCTTTTAAATGTCGTCCACATATATAACACATCTGTGTTATACTTTTCTTGTTATATTTGATCAGTATTAAATATACTTTAAATTAATGAAAACACTAGTTTAGCGTTTGCCTGTCCCTGGTTAATAAAATGTATCTATTTTACAAAAGATGTAAATAGTCTTTTGTTCGGGGTGTCGACATGTTAAGAAAAACGCAAACTTAAAACCAAGAACCACACATTCAAAAGTAAAGGGCGATAATGCAATCAAATGTTTTAATTAAAAATGCTAGCCTGTGGTGTTGTAACCACGCTTATTGGTGTTTATTGTTCTTAATTTTTCTTTGATACATGTAATTTATCCTCTATGATATTATTTTGTTTTGTTTTGACCAGGAGAAATAAAGAAAACAGATTTTAACCCTACAAGCTGGTGTAAACCGTTAGTGGCAAATTGACCGTTCAAATAAAGTAACTCATCTGGTTCTCTTTTTCTTTAATTGTTTGTGGTGTTTTATTGAAATTAGTCCATTAAAAAACCCATGCCCCCTTTTTTACTCTGTATGTTTTGGCTGCGTGGGGAGGCTTTGTTTTATGAAGGTGGCAATTCCTGATATGCATGTTTCAACTTTTTAAATGGTAATTAATAAAAATGCATTAGCTCACACGATAACTCTTCTAAAATCAATGTATGTAAAAACTCTTGTTCAGAATGAGTATCATATTGACACGACTGCAGATTAGACAATTTCCAATCAAGATTCCTCCTGGTTACATTGAGGAGCTTTATTGACATATGACATACATGGTTAAAAAATGAAAAAGTGTGATATGCATATTAAAAAAAAGAACTACATTCAAAAATATTTACATTCCTATTGATTTCTTTGTTTAAAAAAATTCGGTTAATTTTGCATGAACCGCATGACCCGTAATGACGTCAGTAACGTCATGGCTGATACTATTGAAAACTCCCACGTATTACTCACGCTTTTCACTTAATACTAAGTTTTGAAAGCGTTCGACTTAAGTTTATTTAAAGAAAAAAATGAATAAAATGTAAATATAAGTAATGATTCTTATTTTGGTGCGGTTCATGCAGATTGGACGTGCACGCGTGAGCTGGCAAATTTACCATAAAGCGCTAGCGCTTTATGGATTTGCCTGCTCTCGCGTGCACGTCCAATCTGCATGAACCGCACCAAAATAAGAATCATTCCTTAAATAACTCACAACCTAGCAAAACAAAAGAGAAGAAAAGAGATCATGGGTTTATAAAAACCATTAAATCCAAAACAAAACGTGGCAAAACGATTCGCTATTGAGGAATAGGAGGGGGTTTAAACCAGGCCCATCTCACACTTGCGCCAACAGTGCCCAAGGTTATTAAACTTAGCATGAAAACCAGTCTTTAATCTCAAGCATCTGATTGGCTGAAATGGCGACCAGTCGCCATTTCAGCGAATCAGATGCTTGAGATTTGAGACTGGTTTCCAATCTCAGCTTTATATCCTTCAGCCCAGGTCCTCAAGAACGAATTATCAATATATAGAACAAAATAATATCATTTGTAAATCAACAATCATTAAAGGAAAGATGAGTCTTTTATGAATGCATACTGGCTTACCATCGTCCAATCATTGTTAATGTACAGACCATTACACACACAGACCTCCGTACAAACATCGTGTATCAAGTTATACTCCAATATATTATCATTCCCCTACAAATACAAAGTTAAAAAGTGCTATTGTATAAACTCAAGAGATAAGGTTTTAAAGAAAATACAGAGTCAATACAAAGTCAACAAGCGTTGCTGTATAAATGGAAGAGAAATTTCTCTATGGAAAATAAAGTTACAATTAGAATGTCGAATTTCTTGTTTATAAGACCCTTGCGCTTGCATGTCCTTGTCTTATAGCATGGTGGTAATGTAAAAAGACCAAAAGGAATTGCTATGAGACAGTTTGATGTATTAGGTGTTACAATGAACTATGCAAAGTAGCATGAACTACAATTTGTCTTTAAAAGATGTAGGTTGTCAGATTCTAATCAAGAGATAAACCGAAATAATAACAATTCAACTTCTTCAAAGCCCTTCACGCTTTATACACTTTAAACGACCCAACTGTTTTCAAACGATTCAGTCCTTAAATGATGACGTGATAAGCCACGAAAGGAAATAATCTGCCTTGGCGTTTACCTTTACGCGATAATTATAAATCGTTAAGAACTTGAAATAATTCATTTTCTTTCGATATTTCGTTTTCATATATAAAAAATCACATGTTGTTTAAACAGAGAAAATGTAACATGATATTGTGCCTAATGGGGAGCGAAACCGTACGGCGATAGCGCCTAGTCACGCAATTCCAATTTCACTGCCGATTGGGCTAGTCGGTACAACCACCGAAAGGTTTATCGTTGACCTTGATAAACGTTATCATCACTGAATTACACCGGTAACTGATCATTTACTGATAACAAGAGTACCAAATCTCAGTTTCTATAAAGGCATACAGACTTACCGAGAAAAGTACCGCTGTATACTTCCCTGAGTAGATATGGTTGTGCCGAATAAGAAAACCAACCCCGTTTACGTTTATTGCTGGACTTCCTGACGCCGTTTTTCGGCTAAAGTCGTAAATTTCGTTGTTCAAAATTACATTTCCGGACGATTCGAGAGTGCTTCGGTCTCCGCCTGGAACAACAGTCTATAAGCAATGTTTTTAATTTTAAATAGGCGATAAATACAAAATTATGTTGACTATAAGTTCGGCTGACTGAAAACTCTTTTTATTTTAATCTAAAGAAAAATGGTTTTACCATGAGAGTTCATTTCGAATTTAAATACTAGATACAGATAATTGTTATAGATAGAAAAATAATTTCTATTACATGAAACAAATAAAAACAATAATTATGAAATTGTGAAACTTGTATAAAACACAGACCATCAGCACTCCTAAACTAAAAGAGAACATGAGTTGTTAATTTGAAAAAAAAATATCACAAACAAAACAGAAAACCCGACTGACAGCTACTTTTAAACGGTCCACAGGACCAGCTGAGTATGGCCTTAAAAACAAATCTAAGTCAAATCAATAGAAGGAATACAATTTGCAACTGCAAATATTGAACATACCAGCGGGTTACTGATTTGAAAACAACTCTTGATAATGATAAATGATAGTGGCTCTAGCTGGGAGCGAACCCGCACCGTCACGAAGACAGCGCCTAGCCCTGCAATTCTGACGCAACGAACTGAGTTAGCCGGGACTACCCCCAAAAAGGTTGATCGGATAGCCCTGGTATACGTAAACATCACTGCATGACATCGGTAACAGGTTATTTTACTGATAAGAGTACTGACTATATGTACGGGGATTTTTTTACGGCCGCCACACTGCACAAATAGCGCGAAGAAACAGAACTTTTGAAACTTACCACTGAGATTGATCCCAGCATCAGTGTCATGAATAAGACATTCTTCAATCAGAATTCCTCTGCAGTCACCACCAATGCTTATTCCAATGCCGCCTTTAAATATAAATTCAAAAAGATAAAGATAAATTCATATGACAAATGCCAATGTCTTGTTTTATACTCACTATGTTTAGCCTTCATAATTATTAGTATCTTTACAACACTAATCGACTTGAAATATACGGCAATGATTTAAAACTGTGCATATGTTATACTTATTTTGATAAATGCGTGTCAGAACACCTGATAAATTATTTGTATAATTGTTCTTGCTTGTGCTAGATGTCAAAATTATTGTTCCATGAATTCTTCGTGAGTTTTTCATTAAATGATTAGCTAACCATAGTTCTAACATGTAAGATGCTATGGCATTTGTTATTGCACTGTCATTGTAAATTATCCAAATCTTTCTAACGGCAAAAGCAGTTCAATAAACCAATACAACTTTGCACAATTCAATGTTATTTATATATGTTTATTTTACTAACGTTAAGAAAGTGAGAACAGTAAAGAAAAAAAGGTTGACCTCAACAATAAAAAACTTCTGTTTGCAAACAAATACCACATTCACTTTATAACATTGATATGTTCAAAGTTTTATGGAACTGCATTTTGCTGTTTCAGAAATGTTGATATTTTTTAAGATATCTATGAAATCGCAAGAGCGAAAGTAGCAAGCCTTTACTATGTAAGTTTCAGATTTTGATTCGTGTCACTATATAAACATATGATAGAACACAACTGAATTTATGAAGATCGTCCTTTTACAAATCTTTTCTTTACATACAGTTTTCTTGTAATTTTAGAACTTAAATCAAGTCATTAAATATAATGAATAATGAATAGTATATTACTTATTACGTTATCATTTTAAATCATTCTGTGTTATAGAAAATATGTTTTAACATGCCTGTATTTCTGATCTCCAAGTTAGAAATGTGGATGTCGTTATTATATCCTCCCACAATACCGTATCCTCTGCAGGCCTCTAGGGTGAACTGCTGCAGCGTGACGCTTGACACGTTGTTAATAAACCTGTTGTTAAAAATAGCTAATAGTTTTAACTTTATTTTTAAACATTTCCAATTAACGTTCTGTTAAATCGCTGATAGTTTTAACGTTTCTTTTGGCGCATTACCAATTAACCAGTTGTTCAATCGCTGATAGTTTTAACGCTTTTTTGGCGGATTATCAATTAACCTGTTGATAATCTCTGATGGTTTTAACGTTTTCTTTGGCGCATTATCAATTAACCTGTTGTTCAATCGCTGATAGTTTTAACGCGTTTCGTCATGATGCCGATTATCCTGTTATTAAATCGCTGATAGTTTTAACGCAGTGTAACACGCTGCCAATTAACCTTTTGTTAATCTCTGATAGTTAAACTTTAAAAAAATAATTTATACCTTTGGTTTAACCACCCAGCGGTAATTTATTTTGCCACTGACCGTTCCAAGTTGGTAACCCTAAGAGTTTTTTTTCGTTAATTTTTGGCGTCTTTTTTTGAATTGACATACTTATGACAGTCATGTTCTCTTATCTTCCCTTCTTTTTTGCTCTGTGGAGAGGCTGTGTTTTGTGGGTGTGGCGATTTCTGATATGCATATTTCACTTTTTCTTGAGTGCAAAATAATCATTTTCATGTTTAAATAAGGCTATTGCAAAACAAATCATGTTTTAGCAGTTTTCAATTCTCTTTGAAAGATGCTATTTTTTTAACGACCTTAACGATCACTAGCAAGGCAGATGTTACGAAACATTTCTTGTTCCTTCAATAAAACATCAAATTATGTTTAATTCTTCAGCCTATTTAATCATATATATCTATTGGTTTTTGCAAAGTACTTTACCAGATTGTTAGATTACTTGGAAATGAATGTTCAGGATATAGTATACATGTACTGTAAGTTTAGATAACGCTAATAATAACTTTATCCTGACTAATGAATCGCGCCCTGCAAAAATGTGTCATTCCTTCAATAAGGTTGAGCAGTTATTTTTGTGCTTACATTTCGCGGGAATAAGTATTAAATGTTGTCTAAATGTGTTACAAAATCATAAAAAAGTTTAGAAGAACATGAACAATAAACAGTATTTGTTATTTAAATACAACAGCAAAAACGGAAATTTAAAAAAGCACATACATGACATTTTACCACTACACGGCTCACATGGATTTCGCAATGAACATGTTGACAGTAAACTTACTGAATGCAGTTTCGTATCATGGAGACATAAACCACATCACTTGAGTTAACACTTCCATCAGAACTTGGCATCCATACATAAAGGTTTCCATGAGCAGAGTCCAAATAGTACTCTCCCTTAAAATATATTTAATTATTCTACATCTAATAAATTCATCCAATTAGCGTCCTTTAATTGTACCACGTGACCGTCCAATATTTTCCCGTATTGGATCCAAAAACGTCCGTATTTTTTCGGCGTTAGCTGTCTAAGCTCAGTTTTGACCTAGTTTTTCGACCAATGAAATGTTGTAAATAATACTCGTATTCTCTTATTATGCAGAGGGAAAATGAAATAAACTATTTCGATTGGTAGCTATTTACACCAGAGAGGCATCTAGCAGGCTGGAGAGGTATCTAGTGGGATTTTATTATTATGCAGCGGAAAAATCAAATAGATTAATTAGATTGGTTGTTAGTGGGTGTTGTATTGGAGGAAAAACATATTTACGATTTAAGTAACCAGTTAAGTCAATATTGATGGCTTAAATATAATATTATATGGAATAATCTTGGGTGTCACTTGCATACAATACACAGTGTAAAACGAAAGAGAAGTGTTCTTACTGGTTCCTTTCTAGTTCCGTTGATACTGATTGTTAATTTCAAATTCGTAAGACAAGTTCATTATAGTGTAGTGGCTAACACTCTCGCCTCTCAAGCGGAGGCCCCGGGTTCAATACTCAGGACGGACACATTTTTTTAAACTTAATATACGTAAAAGTTGGTAGATTTCGCTCTTGTAACAGGCTGTTATTATTTATATTTATTAAATTTCAAGGACATGTATTCATCATGAATTCTCACTCTACACGAGGTATTTTATTGAAACTGAATATTTTGCTTCTTTAATCGACTTGTTATCACTGTATGAAATTGTTGCAACAGCTTCAACATTTTTTTTTGAAAGACACTTTCAATGAATTTATGAGTTGTCATGATTCGGTCGCTTAATCTCTAAGTCATACTAAGAAGGCAGGGAGGGTTCGTCAACAGCTATAACAAATAAAATAAAATAACTAAACTGTGTCTGCTTTGCCTCTCTGTATTTCTTTCTTTCTTATATACATGTATATATAAATCTTTTCCATCAACGCCGTTTATCTTTTTTAAAGATATTTCTTGTTTCATATTGGATGATTAAGTGCAAATGCACTTTACCATTGTTTTACAACGATAAAAGCCGTTGACCGTAAAAATGATCCGAATGAAAAAAAGAAATGTAGAACTTAATAAAATATTGGACCGTACAATATGGAATAGTCTTTAAACGCTTGAAAAGTCATGCTTCATTTATTAGATGTAGAATAAAAAGGTTATTAGACGTTTTACTGTACAATGAGGGAATATATTTGAACTCGTACACAGCTTGAAAAGTCATATTGGACTCGCCTAACGGCTCGTCCAATATGACTTTTCAAGCTGTGTACTCGTCCAAATATATTCCCGTATTGTACAGTAAAACGTCTAATAACCTATAAATATAGGAAAATCCCTCATAAGGACCACCTCGAATATAGGACCACCACATTATTAATACTAGAATTTCAGTGTCCCTTTTAACATTTTTGCATTAATTTCTTCCCAAAAATTAAGACTATCCCTCGATTAAGACCACTTTTGTCCCGGTCCCAGAGGTGGTCTTCATAGAGATGTTTTACCCTAAACGCCTTCTTCATTCGTCTTGAAGTTTCAGATTGTGATCAATAATTAATAATATTTGGTTATAAACGATAGATTAGGATCCTCAATATATTCTTGATCAATATTTGCTAAAACTGCCAAACTTAAAACAATGCATAAATGAATTCCTAACATACACGTATGAAAAAGATCAAACCTTATTGAAGCCAAAACATATTTTAAAAGTGGAGAATCGGCAACAGTGATAGTTCATTACCAAACACTTATGTTTTCTGTTATACAATTATTCTGTCAAATAGAAAATAAAGATTATGCTTAGTATTGCGTACAGGTTCGTCAAGAGCAGAGAGAATGTTGATGAATCTGAAGAAACCACCGGTATGGTCATATCTCGCAGCATCAGGTTTTCCTATGTGACCTGCAGATAGGATTGAATGAATCATGCATAAAATATATTAAAGTTCCGCTCTCACTGTAACTAGTTAATGCACATCGAAAAAAAAATTAACAAAATTAATATAAATGAATTTCGTCACTATATTTCCACGAGGACGTTTACTTAGTCATTTTTAGCAATATTGAGTATCGGTACCGCTGTGTTCATTCTTTCAAGCTTTACAGGACTGTAAGATTTTTTTTTCCTGTGTAACTATTACGTATAGACAAAACTTAAATTCCATGAACAGGTAAGTCATTTTTATTTTTTTTAAATCTCAATCTAATGCTTTTTCTCGAAACTATGTAAATACTTATATGTACATTTGTAATGGTCACTGTTGTACAATTAAGATTTCATATAATTTTACACCAGGCGTCTTTAAACAACCGATATTAAAATACAGTACCTGTCACAAGGCCATTTTGTAATGGTGCTGGCAGTGTAACTGTCTGGTGGATGGCATCCAGAGATTTCACCTCGAATGATTTGTCCTCATAACCGTTACTCCTTTAAGGCAAAAAGCGTGCAAAGTGATAACACGTTTATTAATTAATTATAGGAAAACAAATCCATTTAGAAATGTTGAAACGATACTTACCCATACTAAAGTTCGAACGCATTTGTCATCTGCTCAACTTAATGACGTCATTTCGCAACCATTTCATTCTGGGAATTGTCCCAGCTAGCCTGATCGTTAGCGTGTTCGCAGTTACAGGCTATGCGCTGGCGACAGCGCATAGCCTGTAACTGCGAACACGCTAACGATCTGGCTAGCCGAGACAATTCCCAGAATGGTTGCGTAATAATCATTACATGACATCGGTACATTTCGCTAGTGTTTTAGGCAGCAAAAAGAACCACCGTCACATTTGCTTCTGTCTAACCTTTGACACCATCACATTATACATTTGACAAAAATACATTGAAAGACTTAAAAAGCAAAACGTTTAAAATTATACTAACAACCAATACAAGAAATCAGACTAAAAGAAAACAAACTAGATCAGGTTCCTGCCTCATAACTACCAGTGGCAATTACCAAAATATAAATTAAATTATTGATATTTTCATACCAAAATCCGTAGACCCACGGTGCAGTTTCATTATGCCAAGACATTGGAACTGAACTCTCATATTTTATTTTTGCGCCTTTACTGCCATCTGGTAAGCTCACGATGTTTAGATAATCCTGAAGAATAATATTTAAGAGCATATAAATAAAATTGAACCAAAAATAAAAATAAAATAACATATTTGATATAATAAATGTTAATTTCACAAAATCATTTTATTTTATGCTTTTCAGTAAAATATAGAATTTTCACGGTGAAATAAAAGTGGTATTTCACTGTTTTCAAACAGTGGAATATCATTTTTATTTTCACTGTTTTTTTTTTTTGACGTTGGTACCCAAACGCACATAACATTCCGAATCAGAACGTTTAGAAATCGGACTCAAGTTTGGTCATATGACGTCATGACGTCACGTCAAAGACAAACGTTTTTAGCGCCATTTCATGCACTGAAAGCATAAAATAAAGAGAAAATATGTTTTTAGCAGTGTAAGGTAGAAATATATTTCACTCGTGAACTCCGGAATTCCGGCGAAGCCACTCGTGAAATTACCAATTCCGGAGCTCACTCGGTGAAATATATTTAGATCTATCTTACACTGGTAAAAACAAATATCCTCTATGTCTTTAACTCGGTGTCTAAAGAAGTACCTAAATGTTTCAAGGCGGTTACCCCTCGGGTTCTCAATTTCATTTATTGTTTGTGGCGTCCATTTTGAAACGGATTATTTTAATACCATGCTCTCTTTTCTTCTCTTCTTTTTGGCTGTGAGGAGAGGATGTGTCATTTGAATGTGGCCATTCCTGATATGCATATTTCACTTTTTCTCGTTTTCTTCTGCCCCCCCCCCCTCTCTCTCCCTCTATCTCTCTACTTTGTGTGTTCAGGTTTGTGTTCAGTGCACATGCCCATTTCACGTTTACTTTTCCAAACGAAGCATCCAATGATTTATTGAAATCTCATCAGAAATATGCATATCAGGAATGGCCACATACAGAAGACAACCCCCGTACAGCCAACGAGTAGAGAGGAAAAGGGTGTACCAACATTACACTGGTCCCATCATTATCAAATGAACAAACATGCACAAGTTGTCTTATTGAAATAACTCCAAAAAGTAAGTGAACCTTGTTTGGAAACTGTGCCATATGTAAGGGATTTCCGTTGTAAAACACTTCCAGTATGTTTGACGGATGAGACCACGACCCATAAGATTCAAGCTTTCCAAAGTTGGTGATGTGCACATCTGGAAGATGAACTACTCGAACCTTCAATGAAATAAAATAACAATAGTTAATAAATTCTATCATTTCAATCTATAAATGTGTGTATTTTCTTTATGCTTTTCAGTGAAATATAGAATTTCCACGGTGAAATAAAAGAGGTATTTCACTGTTTTCAAACATTGGAATATCATTTTTATTTTCACTGTTTTTTGACGTTGGTACCCATACGCTCTTAACATTCCGAATGAGAACGTTAAGAAATCGGACTCAAGTTTGGTCATATGACGTCATGACGTCACGTAGAAGACAAACGTTTTTGGCGATATTTCATGCAATGTTTCTGTCTTATTCACACAACTTATGCACTAAAATCATAAAATAAAAAGAAAATTTGTTTTCACCAGTGTAAGATAGAAATATATTTCACCCGTGAACTCCGGAATTATGTTTTTTCACTCATGGCTTCTCCAATCGATCGTGAAAATACCAATTCCGGAGCTCTCTCGGTGAATATAAATAATATCTTACCCTGGTCAAAACAAATATCCTCTATCTCTTTTATATTTAACTCGATTGAAATATTATGACCCTCGACGTTTAAAAATCCCATGAGCTTAATCTCACTTGCTTTATTTTATAAGCTTTCTGCCTTCATAGTAATTGGTTAAATCTTCTATTTGTATTATTTGGACGATGAAGAACACTTATTGCACTAATTAAACTATTTCTCCTTACTAAAGTGCAATGATATTTTACATTTCAATCTTGGATTTCGCCGAACGCATTTTATTTGACCGATGTAACAACACCAACATTGACCTAAGAAATGTACTCTTTTTCAACAATACAAATTTAGAATCATATTATAAAATGCTAAGCTAAATGTTCTCTAATCACTGACGTTTTTAATCTCAATAAATCAGGAGTCATTCAAATGGGAAGAATTTCTATAAGCATTAACAATAGTGCCATAAAACATACATACGTGGGTACGTGCATTAGCCGGAAGTCTAGACAGAACGCCTTGGTCAGTGACCTGTTTAAATGCCTTGCTTGGGATCATCTGTCCTCCTGTCTGTATAAGGAGACCTATTTATTTATTTGTCCTTCCTTCCTTCCTTCCTTCCTTCCTTCCTTCCTTCCTTCCTTCCTTCCTTCACACCTCATTCATTCATTCATTCATTCATTCATTTATTTATTTATTTATTTATTTATTTATTTTTTTTTATTGTTTTCATAATTCTTAGCTATCATTTAACCGAAATTTAATTAAAATACAATAAATGATTATGAAACCATGTCAAAGTGGGGATGTTCCAGGCCTGACCAAATCAGAATGCGCAACTCATCGCCTTAGGCTAACTCATTGACTAGAGCTATTTAGTGTAGTCACATTTCAGATGTACTCACCACGTGAACTTCTTGGTTGTTGTATGACCGGATGACAAGATTTGGTCTTGAAATATACAGAGTCTGATCCAGATCATGGTATCCAGCCAACAGCTCGATATAAACCGCTGAAATAAATGATGCGATACAATAACTAGTAAAGATTAAACAATCATATAATTATACATTCCATGTTACCCAGGCGGTAACCCATCGGGTTCTAATTTTTGTGAATTGTTTGTGATGAGTGTTATAAACTTGGTCATTTTATAAAAAATGTTCTCTCTTCTTGGTTGCGCGGGAAGGCTGTGTCTTCTGAATGTGTCAATTCCTGATACCCGCATATTTCATACACTACTCAAAATTTGATAAGGATCACTTTTAAGATTGTGTTTGTTCTTAACATGAGGTTGAAACGTTAAAATACTTGCTAGGATTCTGAAAATTTGTTTATTTGTCATCAGATTTGTGCCAAAAAAGGGAATATGCCGACAAACTATTGAAGCGATTCAGAATTTGGAACTTGGTAGGGTCAAAAACTCGGGATTACAAGAAAGCGATCTCTATCAAATTTTTAGAAGTATATTATCATGTAATTTTACATATATGTATATTGATAAAAAGGAACAAAATAATCAGAGGCAAGTTACTTGCGACGACTGCAGTGATATCAGATATTTCGTTTTTATATTTCATTCTTATTATCAAGAAAGGCAAACTGGACGATTCATATGTTTAAAACAGTTCACTCCGAGATAAAACCGCAGCAGTGTTTCACCGTTTTTATCAAGTTATTATCTCGGTTATTCTGAAAGTAAAAAACAACATAATTTTTGGTCCAGTTACAAAATATAACAATACACGTCTGAAAAGAGTTTTGTTTCCTTTAAGATAATAATTTGCGCTTAACTAGATGCTAAGCAATATTGGCAGTAATATGTCTTTGCAATGCAGCCTATGAAAAACACTTGGTCTAGGTCTTATACTGATACAGAAACAGTTTTATATTAATCAGTTGCACCACGAATGAAGTAAGCACATGTGCTGTTAAATGTTTTCATTTTTTGGAGTTCAATACTTAAATGATACATTGAGTATAGCTCAATCTTTAAAACTCTGATAATTAAATAAACATATTTTAGTACTTTACAAAGATCTTTCGTGTACCATTATTTAGCATTAATTTACTTAAACAAACTCAATAACTACTTTCATTTGCTGGTTTCCAGTGGTTTGCGACGTCCACAGCTTTTCTCAGACTTTGCCAAGGAACCTGAACTGACGTTCTGAAATAACAACACATTTGAAATAAATTGTTAGAAAAAACATTAACAATTAAATGTTTAATGTTTGAATAAAAAACACACACACTTTAATAGTTCTTAATGAGTTTGGTGCAACCTAGAACCTGGTTTAAACCCCCAGTGGCAAAACAATTAGCCACTGACCGTTCCAAGGATGTAACCACTGGGGTTCTCACATTCGTTAATTGTTTCATGCGTCCATTTTGAAATTGATTATTGTAATATCATTCTCCGTTTTCTACTTTTTGGCTACGTGAGCAGGCTGTGTCTGTTGTAAGTGACCATTCCTGTTATGATTTTTCCACTTTTTTAACTATCGGTGACGAACTTAACTTAGCATTTTTTATTGTTTTGTGTAAAATGTCTCCGCATAATTTTCAACCAATTTTTATCACTAACAACCTTTTGATTTTGTTCAATCAACACAAGGATATAGCTGATTCCTTTAATTCTTATTTCGTCGAGTTATTATTGTGAAACGTATAATTTATATTCTCCAATAGCCCTGTCAAAACTCCATTCAAGGTTTCTTGTTGGATGCAAAACCCTTTTTTGCCCGGGAACATGTTAGAATGTAGTACTGCACTGAATGGTCACATTTACACAGTATTATTACAAACCATCAACTCCTTAATTGTGTCGATAATGAGTTGCGTTCAAATCGAAAAGGATTATGCATTTCAATTAGTGTCCATGAATCGGCACAATCAAACCGAGCCATCATAGAAGACACATCCTCCTCACGACTGTACAATAAATAACAAAACTTACCCATTATTCGTATTTGAACCATGAGGGCTAACGTATAAATGTACGCCTGCTGCCCATCGGGGTCCAATAATACTGTTCAAAACCAAAGGCAGTATAACGCAAAATGTTCTCATGTCTTACATCGTCCTGTTTCTGTTATTTTATTTGACGTTCTAAAATCCTTCTAGAGTTTAGATAAGTATACTATTTATGTCTACAGATAGCAAACTTTGTACAGACATTTAAGTACAATCTGTTAATGTTTATTCGCACAGTAATGTAAAATGTAACTATTATTATACTGTTATATCATTTAACTTTGCGGGCATAAAATTTCGCGCATGTGAAATAAGTGACTTTTCGCGCGGATGTAAATTCGCGCACTTGTAGTATTTTTTTAATATATAAAAGATTAAGATTGATTTCGCTGGGGTTAAGTCTCTTTTAATAGTAAGAAATACGCGAAAATCAAACTCCGCTAATTATACTTGCAATACAAGATGATAAATAGCAGTATAATAGAAATATTTAACTGTCGGAATCGATGTTGCAACGAGAAGGGCAAGTTGCACTAATCATGCTACACATTTATTTAAGCTGACAATAAAAAGAGAAGAGTATATTGGAATGTTATGGGAAGGTCATGCTAGCGGTTGTGGGTCTGAATGTAGCTGTGACAGTAGTGGTGTTGTTGGATCCACACAAAGTCCAGTAGTACTCTGCTTGGTTCAGGCAGGACACTTCCTCATCATCTAGAAAACAAACATCGAATTTAATGTTGGTAAATTCTTTAACACATAAAACACATTTTAAAAGAATATTTAATCGGTCAGTAAGATTAAAGTTGTTCAGTCATCTCATCATATATATCATACGGACAATTATTTGCAAATTGTTATAAACAGAATAAAAATTTGGTTGGTACTCTTATTTTAATTATTTGCAAAATAAATTAAAGATGAAAATGTTGATTAAAAATTTCAATTTTCTTTGGAACTTTATACCGAAAACATATTGTCTTATGTTTGTTTTTTTTCTTTTTTGCTAAATCGTTGTATTATCGTCACTTACCTGTTTGATGATTTGCCGCTTGTCACTTACCTGTTGACGATTCGCCGCTCATCACTTACCTGTTTGACGATTCGCCGCTCGTCACTTACCTGATTGGCGTTTCGCCGCTCATCACTAACCTTGCTAATTTTCGGCGCTTGTTACTTACATGTTTGTCATTTCGCCGCTCGTCACCTACCTGTTTAACGATTTGCCGCTTGTTACTTACCTGTTTGACGATTCTATGCGCGCCTCTTACTTGTTTGACGATTTGCCGCTCGCAACTTACCTGTTTGACAATTCACCGCTAATAACTAACCTGTTTGACGATTCGCCGCTCCCCAAGCGTCGTAAAATGTAGGCTTATAATGACCTCTGGCGCAATGCTCCATTTGTATCCAACATCCAGCACCGGCCGTTCTTGTCGCACCTGAGGAAACATTGACATATTAATTAATTAAGAAATTGTCAATAAGCTGTTGAAAATAGTTGTAATAGTCTACGAAAACCACAATTGTGTCTATTCTATTTTCCATTGCAGGAAGAATCTTATTATATAGCCTTCTAAATATGTAAACGACATGTTTTAGAAAACATTAATTAGAAACATTTGAACTTAACTAAATACAGGCGACAATGCCTAACCACCACATGCATTTATCAGCAGCCTTCCTTTAACAGTCATCTTTCAAAATTATGTCATAAATCGTCATTTTATTATTGTAATTTTCACCAGTCTTAAACAACCACATGTGTTAAGCAGTCACATTTGTCACTTCCTTTGGAGGTTGCTTACAACAGGTTGAACTCATTTACTAATGTCTAAAACTTTTCAGGATAGCATATGCATAACCCGGATAATTACATTTATAATCTTCTATCACATTTTGACCGAAAATTATTTATTAAAGTAAAATGTAGAAATTGTATGGCTTTGCATAGTAACGATAAATATGAGTGTGGTGTCATTTAATGACGCGAAGATCAAATTTCGAGCAAAAAAAGATATTTTCGCGCGGGCTTAAATTCCAGCTCTTCTCATAAGACAAGATGTTTTATATATAGTTGATTTCGCTGGGTTTTGGTTTCGTACACTTTCATAGACTCGAAATACGCGACAATTCAACCATCGCAAAATTATATGATAACATGGTAAACGAACGAGTTTAAATTATTACCATGTTACGATCTTGGGGACTTATTAACTAAAATCTCCGATAAAAGTCAAATAAAAATCGAATATTTGAATATTGCTGACAAATATTCGATTATTGCTGACAAACATTCGAATATTGATTCTGGAATACGAACCACTCCCTTTGTAACTAAATATACCTGTTGGTCTAAATATAGATGTTACGGGATGATTTCTACTAGATCCACAGTATACCCATTGATCTATCGCATGGGAAAGACATCCTTCCTGACTCGTCGTACCGTTACGATTTCTCTCTGCATAAAAATCGCGGATAAACCGTCCAGGTGTTATCTGTTCGTCTGCAGGTCCGCCGTGTTTAGGACAGCCGTACATGGCAAAGAAACAACCATCACCAGCCAGCGTCATAGCTCCTAAGAAAGTGCAATGATGTATAGAAATAAAATAGAAATGTACATGAGAAAAGAAATTGAAAACACATTTGATACTATTTCACTTTTTAGTTGATATGAAATTGATTTAAAAAATAACATAACTATAATTTATCGATTGAAAGCGAAAAAATTAAAAGGATATAGAAGAAAACAGACTTATCTCTGCATGTTAAATAAAATTTAAGGTTTTTATAAGTAAATGTTAATTGAGTTGCAAAGTCAAAAATAGTAGTTTATAAAGTAGTCTAGTATGTAAATCATAAACAAACTCCTGAAGTAGCAAAGGTCTTGGAATTATAACTTAAAATTTGCCCGTTGTTATATGACAGTACCTTAATCTATATATTTTATTTTTAGTTTGTCATTCTTTCACTTGCAGCACATGTATAGAATGGCTTAATGTTAGTCATATTGCATATTAAACCATACGTTTTGGAATAAATATCATATGAAATGCTTTTACAAACCAGTTGGGCCATAAATTGCTGCCACCTGTTCCTCATATTCAGAGCCGCAGAACTTCCATTTCTCGACCCCTCTTTGAAAGCACATTGTAACGTTGTCGGCGGCATGTTGATAGCGCTCACCATACATGTCACGGTAAGTTCCTACAGCATCGGGGTCATTCGTGCATTTGGTTACACTCAACCAACAACCTGAAGTAAGAATGGCTAAAAAAATATTTGCAAACAGGTAAAAAAATGGCACAGGTGCATCAATACCGAAAACGTTGGTTTCCTATTGATAATAACTAGATTTAATTTTAAACACGGTTTTAAATCACTACTGAGACAATGTAAATCTCAATCAAATACGAAGATTTAGTTGAAACTTTTTGACAGTTTGGGGAGGCTGTATTTTCTGGACGTTGCGATTCCTGATTTTCATAATCACTTTTTCTTTAAAAATAAAATTTGCACTTACCTTGTTTAGGAATATTCAAAATATTGTTATCATGAGATCCGTCTGGCAGGAAGGAGTGCATGGGCTCAGCTTGTAAAGGGGCGTGTGTTGTGCACGCATGGCCGTGTCGAAGATGTACTAAGTGAGTCCTTCCTAGTAAACCAAAATGTCATTAATAGGAGCAGTCAGGGTCGGATATCATTAACTTTAGGTTCGAACCAATCTACAAATTATAGCATCACTTTTCTAATTTTTAGAAAAGTATGGAAAGCCGCAGTAAACCCCCGAAGGAGAACAACTTTTTCCTATATAATTCTATTGTTCACCTTCTCCTTCGGCTCCAACGCATTTTTGAGGCCGAAGCAGCAGTAAATTCCTTATTTATTCTCCTTACTTTCGCCGAAGAACTACGATTTATTCTACTCCGGCCAATTTTGCTTGTTCTTCTTCGGCCCCAAAATTTCGTTCTTGTTCGGCTTTTCATTTAGCCGAAGTACTAAATGTATTCTAGTTCTCCGACCACAAATTCGAATGCGGCCGAACGACGTGGAAAACTCCCGAAGTATCGCACAGTCTGTGATTCGGCGAGAATTATACTTCGTCGGCCACAAATTTGAATGCGGCCGAAGAACGTTTAAATCTCCCGAAGTATCGCATAGTTTGTGATAAGGCGAGACTATGCTACTTCTTCGGCGCAAACTGGAAAGGCCGAACAATGTTCAAATTTGTGGCCGAAGAGGTATAATTCTCACCGAATCACAATCTAGGCGATACTTCGGGAGATTTCAACGTTCTTCGGCCGCATGCAAATTTGAGGCCGAAGCAGTATGATAATAATGTAACATATCATAGTTAAAAGTACTTCGGCGAAATGAAAAGCCGGAGATGTAAGAAATTTTGGGGCCGAAGAAGAAACATTCGCCGGAGTAGAATAAATCGTAGTGCTTCGGCGAAAGTATAAAAGTCGGCGAAGGAGAATAAATAAAAACTTCACTGCTTCGGCCTAAAAATGTGTTGGAGCCGAAGGAGAAGATGAACAAATGATTTATATAGGAAAAAGTTGTTCTCCTTCGGGGGTTTACTGCGGCTTTCCATAGAAAAGTGCCCCAAAGATGTAATAGTATACAGCTGTAATTGTTGACACTCATTTGATTTGATACTGGTATCGCTGACTCCGTGGACGGACGGCTTAACCACTATTTCAAGAAAAAAACAGCTTGGGAAGGAAAACCTCAAGCGTGATCCAGCAATCCAAAATAACAACAAAAAAAAACAATAACCATTTTAAACAGCTGAAATCAATCAATCAACTATTTTTACTTTTTCACTTTTTTCATCGTTAATTAAAAATAAATGACACATCTAACTGACTAGATATGCAAAATTAAATACGATACCTACCTCTGTGGAGATAGTCAGGACCCGGCGACTTTAGTGGACCTACAGCGTTCGGGGAAGGTACTTGTTGAAAGTTGACATGATTTGCCCACTGACCAGCTAGACAACGGACACGATAATCCCCTATATCCACGTTCATGTGATCACCGGCACCAACTGACTGCAAGAACATCAGGGCCCATGATCATAAAACTAAAGCTGGAGACCAGACTCAAATCTCAAGCATCTGATAGGCTGAAATGGCGACCAGTCGCCATATCAGCCAATCAGATCCTTGAGATTTGAGTCTGGTCTCCATTCTCTGTTTTATGATCTTGGGGCCCGGTGAAAAGGTAAAAGTGTTGAAGTGATTTGATATTGCGACTAAGACCCACTAATTATACGATCATTATTTAAATAATAAATAAAAATATCTATTAGAGAAGCTGTTTGCAAAACTACTGATACTCATTTGGGAATATTTGAGAATATTTCGAATGCTCTGTAAAACTGAAACTGAAAATGAACTTAAACACTAGTTGAACAATTAGGATTTGCACTTTAGCAGCATAACCAGGAGACAATTTACTTGCCAGATTCTTATATTGTACAATTATATTAAAGCGAAAAATTATTAAGAGTAGCCACATTCACAGTAATAAGAAAATTTTCCACATAAAACAACAGGAAAGCATATAATAAAAAAGTAATAAAAACACAATAACAAAGAAAAAACACACGGGACATAACATAAAATAAGGACCAACAACCGACAAAAGAAATCAGACTAGGGTCAAGAACAGCCATGGAACGGCCAGGTGCAATAAATGAATACTCACAAAGCCTGTTTCTGTTATATTGAAGAATGCATCCTTGTTAATAGCATCGTGCAAGCCGTTAATAAAGTCAACATGTCCCTCATTGAAGACCAGATTCTTATGGATTTGGTTTCCTGTTGAAATTTCTTTTATCATGTATTGTGTCATTGTAAATAAACAATTATACAAAAACAAGTAATGAATATGTTCAAAATATAATATTTCTAATGCAACTATTATTATTGACTTTTTTTTTGTTTTAATATACAGATAACTTTCAATTTGAGTATAAATGTAATAATCTTTTTAAAATGTTAAAGACATAGCTGAAAAAGATTTTAAAGAGTTTAAAAAGTGAGTGTTATATATTTACATGTTTACTAGTTATTTGCTTTCTTAACAAGGTATGAAAGGATATACTGCATGTCAGACTGACCTTTGTGGAAAGTTTACTGTCTTTAGTTTGAAGTCCTAAAAGTGTAATTTGAACACATATAATGTATGTCAGGTAAACAAAAGATTATATGTCAAAGTAAACCGGAGACACCCTTTCCTATCATGTGTTCATTTCAGTGTTCTATATACCTTCAGGTAAACTTGCATTTCGTAAGTCTAAATTCGCCATTTCAGGATAACGAAGCGTCCAAGTCATACTATTATATGGGACAGCCTAAAACAATGTAAGAAAATCAACACAAACATAATTATCTTCATGACGATAGTATGCAGTTTTAATTAAAAAAAACAACATTAAAAACATTGTATTTTATGTCACTCAATACAGTATTTAGCTGTATTATTCCGTTAAATATTCGACTAACATGTAGTTTGGTTACGAGGTCTTGATCAAGTTTATTTAGTCCTCTTCCGTCGATGCTAATTGTAAAGTTAGTTGCGTTGTAGAAGACATTGTTCTCGACGATATTATCTCTGCCGCCCCCGATCATCACGTGCATGTCATTCTATGTGATACATAAAACAGAGCATTTAAAAAACATTCTAACACACCACAATTCACATCCATTCATTCGGAATTTTATAATACATATACTAGTAAGATTAAAATGGGACGGTTGATGCAATAGGTATGAACTGCTGACTCGCTTCCTGTGTAACATTATAATTTAAAAAAATGTAATTATGCACATTAATTTTGGCTGTGTTGTAAATTTATACGATTTTGACACGTTTCTGTTCTTATACAAATTATTTGTAAACATTTATTTGCCTGTATTTTGTAAATCAGCCTTGATCAAAAGTTATGAACAGTGGTAATATGATACTTACATTATACATGACGTTATTGGTTATAACGGCACTTGAAAATTGGCCGTCTAACACAACAGCTCTGTTCATATGTCCGGGAATACTACGCCGGAGAACGCCGTGGATTATGTTGTGTTTTATCTCGTTACCACGCTGAAAGCATTACAGATGTTAAAAACTTTGACTTAAAATACCTTTGGAGTCGTAAGCATTCGTCAGACAATGAGATGATGTTCGATTTACTTATACGAACACCCAATGTATAAAATATTAAAACAAACTACTCTCCGGAAATTTGAATTCATTGTATAAAAAATCAAAAACAAATTACAGTACACTTCAAACAACAATATCATATGTTGCCATTTTTTCATTCCACATTTGTGTCAGTTAGTTATTAACCTTGTAGATCAGTGGTCAAGAATTTGAAATACTCATCCTCGTGCAATCGAAAAAAAACATGCTTTGAACTCTCTTTATACATGATTTTCATCAGCATCATGAATTTCTAATTCATGAACACCTACTACGCGATTGGATAATGTGTAGATTACATCACGGCCATACAAATGCGACGGCAGCGCCTAGCCAACCATGCGAGAGACAGACTCAGTACATTCTATAAGAATGCCTATATATTGCCACCTTTAATGATTGACATTCTGCATGGTTGTAAATGAGCATACTGCCATCAAGAGACGGAGGTCATTTATACTGATAACTACACTGAATAATATTATACAAAAATTAATCAATGATTTTTTATGAAACGAGACGCTCAGGAAGCTTTAAGCAAAACGTCTTGCCATAGTCCAGTCATGTGTTGTGTGTATACCATCACATATACACATCTCTGTACACACGTCATGTATCAGGTTATACTGTATAAAATTATCGTTGCCCTGAAATAAATTAAAAAAATTATATAGTCTAGTGATGCGTTGTATGTTTACCATCACATACATGTATACACATATTGATATATCGTTGCCCTGAAATAACTGTTATAAAAATAATTATATCATCAATATCTTTGGTCAAATTGTATGCACGGAAACTAAAACGTTTGAGACATTTTAGACAAATAGACTACTCGATGTGCAGGTTTTCAACATTTTATCATATAATAAAGTTTCATATGCTCATAATTTGAGCAATCGTTTTACTAAAAAGTGTTATGTAATACTTTTTTGTAAGGGAGTTCTTTCTACCGATTTGAAGTTTTACCTTAAATGTTATGCAAACGTATTATGTAGTTTTCATGTATTATCTAACTGCGCATATATATGGTTACTTGTTTGTGCTGTACTATTTTCTTACTGCGCATATATATGGTTACTTGTTTGTGCTGTACTATTTTCTTACTGCGCATATATATGGTTACTTGTTTGTGCTGTACTATTTTCTTACTGCGCATATATATGGTTACTTGTTTGTGCTGTACTATTTTCTTACTGCGCATATATATGGTTACTTGTTTGTGCTGTACTATTTTCTTACTGCGCATATATATATGGTTACTTGTTTGTGCTGTACTATTTTAAATTTGATCACTTTGTTAACTCATGCTCTCTTCAACTCTCCAGGACTGGAGGTTATAAAGCTGAGTTTGGAAACCAATCTCAAATCTCAAGCATCTAATTGGCTGAAATGGCGACTGGTCGCCATTTCAGCCAATCAGATGCTTGAAATTTGAGACTGGTTTCCATGCTCAGTTTTATAACCTTGGGCACTGTTTTGGTTGTGTGGAGAGGCTGAGTTTTCTGAGTAAAGCTATTCTTGATATGAATGGTTCACGGTTTTGATGTTAGAGTCATTGGTATTCTATTATTATAATAACAATACAAGCATATGCAGTTCTATAAAATCATTGCCATAAAAGAGCTTACATAAAAGTTGATGGCTGAAGACCTGCCGTTGTAAATGTTGTTGTGACGAATAACGTGTCCTACACCGTTAACGTAAATTGCCAAACCTCCTCCCGCCGCTTTACGGCCGAAGTCGAACACTTCGTTATTAAGAATAGTGTTTCCGGAAGATTCTAAAGTTTTTCTGTCACCGCCTGAAAAAAACCCGTTATTTCGAAAGATTTTGAGAAACACAGAAAGAAACTGATTTTGTATTTTTGAATCATAAAACCATTTTTTAGACAATTTTGTCATCCACTTTAAGTTTTACTGCTGTCCGTTATTTGCTGGTACATGTAGTTCATAGGCCCAAAGTTAGATCCTTCAACGCGGAGTACTTCGAGACGTTGGTATTGCTATCAGTTAACGCTAATACATTTCATACACAGGTATAC
Organism: Corbicula japonica; assembly: GCA_038501625.1. NCBI lineage: Eukaryota > Metazoa > Mollusca > Bivalvia > Venerida > Cyrenidae > Corbicula > Corbicula japonica. The sequence continues at coordinate 271,807 of JAZAYU010000292.1, forward strand.
AAATTTAATTGTTTTCTTTAAGTGTTTTCATTGTTCTTTTTTAACTTAAAGCAAACTACATTCCCAATAAGAACGTTTAGTTTGGGTCCATGGCGTCTATTTTAAATTTGTGTATTTTATTCAATAAGAATTTATGATTTTATCTTGATACGTAAATACTAATTCGAGATATACAAATATACCAAACATATAAAAAAAGACATACCATTTAAAAATATTCCACCATCAGTATCATGGATGAGGCAGTTTTCGACCATAATCCTCCTTGAGTCACCACCAAAGTTTATAGCATTGTGACCTTAAACAAGAAAAACAGGTTGTTTTGAATTTTTATCGTTGAAAATTGCTTATCGAAGTATAAGACAATACCAAAACATAATATCTGAAATACATTTTGCAAATAAAGTGTATTCGGGACGTTGACGTCATTTCTTGAAATATCGTTAAAAGTTTTGCGTTGATAATTAAGCCTTTCGCGGGAATAAAACGTGAAATATGCATATCAGAAACAGCCACGCCCACAAAACCATAGGCTCACCACAAAGATAAAAAGTAGAGAGCATGGGATTATTAAATAAAATGATCAATTTCAGATTAAGCAACACAAACACATAACGTTATAAAGAAACCGAAAGTTTACAGCATTGGAACGGTGGACGATTTGTCATTGGAGGTTTTAACCAGGTTCTAGTGTGCACATATCTCACACTTACCTCACACTTGCTCCAACAGGTTCTCATATGAACAAATAAAATTTCAATCTGATTCAAAATCTGGGTTGGAGGTTATAAAACTGAGATTGGAAACCAGTCTCAAATCTCAAGCATCTGATTGGCTGAAATGGCGACTGGTCGCCATTTCAACCAACCAGATGCTTGAGATTTGAGACTGGTTTCCATGCTCAGTTTTATAACCTTGGGCACTGAACTGTTTTTAAGCAAAATCCTAAAATGCTAAGCATATCTCACTCCTTTTTAAATTAGTAAACATTAAGTTGCGCTAAACCCGAGTCTTTGCGGCGTGGGTAATAACTTGAAAGCATTTCCATTACCGCACATGAACATGGTCAGTCAAAGAAAGCCTGCATTTTTTGGTAATTGTGCTGTTCGGTAGTTTTAATTTCAGATGATACTGCATGAAAAAAACGGTAATAGGAAATAACGATATTATAAGCAGACGCTTTTACAATTAACCAGTATCGAAGAGAACTTTCGCGTTTAAACCAAAGGGGTATAGAGTTTTTAGTTTATGTATCCAATAGGTTTCTTTGCATAATCTTTCCACCTCATTTTTTACAATATCAATTGGCATAAATGTAAAATCTTTGATTGAGTGGTTGTCAGTATTAAATTAGTAGAAAAGTTTGGATCAGAGAAATTGCGGATGTCAAATCTATGGCTGTTCATTCGTCTCGATACTGGTTGATTTGTTTGTCCAACATATTGTTGGTTACAACGTTTACAATTTATCAAATATATAACATTTTAGTTGTACATTCAGCATTACAACGGAGATCATACGAAACTCCAGAACCTTGGCTTGAAAAAGACGAGTTAACAATAATATTGGCGCAATGTGCGCACCTACTCCGGTTACATTTTCTAGTTGAAAAGTTAACATTTTTATTATTAGAAAAACGAGAACTTACTAAATAATCATGTAAATTCACTGGTCGTTTATATGCCACCACGGGTTTAAACTGGTTGCAAACGCAACACATATAAGTGAATTTTAATCGTGTTGGGTATTGTTTTTACTTCATTTTAGATGATACTGCATCAAATAGAACGTTATACATCGAGACCGAAGAATTGTAAATGTAAAGTTCAAAGCATTATTTCATACATATTATTCTTTAATTCATTCACCAACTACCCCTTTGAGGATGGACGTTGTTATAAAATGATAAATTATTCCATAATCTGACCTGTATTTTTGATCTCGAGGTTGAAAATTTGAACATCCTTATTATTGAATCCACCGATTCCGACCGACCTACAGGCTTCTAGTGTAAACTGCTGCAATGTGATGTTTTTGACTTCCGGTCTAAATCTTAAAAAAAAAAATTAAAAATAGGTGTTTTTATTATTTGCACAACCAATTACCACTGGTAATGGTATTTTGTTAATCCATCCTATTAATCCCAAGTTACCGTCATACGTTTCCGTTTTATGTTAAACTTCCGTGATTTAGACAGAAATTGCATGAAATGTGTTTATATCCAAACACAAACTTGAGCCTGTTTTGAATTTAACTTTTATTTCACCGAAAAAATCAACGATTCAATTTATTTTAAATGAGTAGTATTCTAAACTGTTCTTTTGATTTTGAGGTAGTTTGGTTTCACGTTCTGTAAAATGTTTGACTGAGCAATACGGCGTTATATAAAATAAACTTACCTAATACAGTCTTGAATGATAGACACATACACTACGTCAGTCGAGTTTATGTTGCCATCTGAGCTTGGCATCCACACGTACAGATTTCCATGATCCCTGTCTAGGTAGTACTCACCCTACGAAGTTTGCCAATGACTGCATATTATTTAAAACTAGTCCTGTGGTTGTTGTTTTGTATTTTTTATTGTTTCTTTCAAATATTAAGCTAACTAATGTTGGCAGGAGAAAAGACTGTTAAGACTCGAAATGCAAAAATGTACCAGTCCTAGTTTGCTATATTAAATGGTTTCGTTTTCATCTATGTTAAAGTTACAATTAAAGTGGTAATATTTCCATTTATGCTGAACCTATATCTGGAAATTTTATACATTGGTCAATTTCTTTTTCAAAATGATGGTTTAAATGTATATTTATTTCTAAAATGTTCTTAACTTTAAATATTCATTAGCTTATCTTTACGAACGAATTATCATTATCCGAAATAACCCGTGCAATGTGTCAATGCTTGAAATAAATAACGTTATAAAAGTGAGCAGACAATATTATATGTATTTCTTCGTATGTTATTTGCGATGATGTCAAAACATGTAACACAGTCAGTTATTTATGATTCAATGATAAAACAATAAGTTTTTGTCTCAACTAGGAGCAAGTTAAATAGATGAAAAGGGAACTTTGAAAGCCATCGAACACGACAAAAATAATATGAAAATATTTTAATGAATACACATTTTGCCATTGCGTGAACTTCCAACATCCACATCGTGCTGAGTGACATATATATACTTACAGGTTCATCTAAGGCAGAGAGAATATTAATGAATCGGAAATAGCCTGCCATGTGATTGTAGGTTCCGGCGTCTGGTTTCCCCCAGTGACCTTAAAGCAAATAAATATATTTATATGTAAGTGAATTATCTCTTCCTCTTACAGAATGGTTTGTTATTTTACAAAAACATCTATGACAAGATATAACTCCTTGCGGTTTGAAAATCATCGTTTGGGACGGATCAACATTTGTACTGTTCATAGTTGCGCTCCACCTGTGCTAGAATGTGTATTTCAATGACTGCTAATACACCTAACAGGCGATTTCATAAAGACATTTGAATATTTCTATATTTGTGTTGTTCAGATTCCGTCAAAGTTGACCGTAGAACCCGTGGGGGCAAGTATGAGGCTAGTGCATCATGGCACCTCAGTGGCAAATTGTTTCGCCACATACCGTTCCGGTAATCCTTCAGTGCTTTTTCTGGTTGTTGTGTAGAAATTAATCATTTTATAAACCCACGCTCTCTTTTCTTAAAAATGCAATGCGGCAGAATATTTGTATGTAAAAGTATTCAGTTATTAAAATATTCATGTGTTAAGATAATAGAATGAGTTCAAATGCTGATAAATTTCTTAAGACAATTACTGTTAATCTTTGTATTCATATTTTTATTTTTATTTGAATCGCAGTAACTTTAAGTGATACGTAATCATTATTGAGAATTGTATACCGTAATTCTGCCTAGACTCAACATGATACAAACCAGTTTTCAGTCCATGCCGATCAGGGGCCGTTAGGGTAACCGTCTGGTGTGCAGCATCTAAAGATAGAACCTCCATTGCACTGTCCTCCCAGCCGTAAAACCTTGTCAAATAATCAAATGGCACTTAAATCAACATCCCCGCCCTTTCCCACTTCTCGGCAGACACAACTTTGTTATAAAGAAATTATAAATTTCTAGTATCATGTAAATTCTTCTTTAAATTTACTTATATCTGTTAATTTTATTCAAACAGTTACATGTAAAAGCAGATAATGGAAAACGATTGAATAAAGCAATATTCCAATTTGCATCTGTTTGGATAAAAGCAAACATTTATAAGCATGTAAGCTATTTAAGTTCTCAATAATTATATTTATTTAATCTAATTTAAAAAGTAAAATAGGAAACGGTTAATTAAAATGATCCGAGAGAATCAAACGAACTTTTGAAGACTACATGCAGTCTCAATCCCATCCAATAAGCTAATGAAGCTCATCTTAGATATTAGGCCTGATAAAACTTTTTACACTTTCTTTCCATTTCTGGTTGATTGAAAACTAAAGTCAAACAATCTTTATTGAACATTTTAGAAGATTATTTAGAAAATATCAATACATTTTACGATTTGTAGCATTTATATATGAAATGAAATTATTTTAAAGCGTGAATGGCGCTTTCGATCAAGTCTGAATTTTCAGGAAACCGTCTCTATCTTCAAGATGCAAAGCTATCAATGTTTTAAACATACATTATCCTAACAATGCATACACATATCGACACAATTTAAAGCTATTAATTACCAGAATCCATAGACCCAAGGATTATTTTCTCTGTGCCAAGACTTTGGAACGGAACTTTCATACTGAAATCGTTTGCCTTTACTTCCGTCCGGTAGCCCAACTACATTCAAATAGTCCTGTATTCATGTAAATTATGAAATGAAAATTTGCTTTGCAAAAATATTGCTTGATTCGTTGCGTAAAATAGATTTGTAATAACATGATTAAAAGATGCTAACATACTCTGTATAACGCAAAAATAAACTTTTATTGCGTTAAATATTAAACGCATCTTTTAGCGTTTTTTTTTTGGTGCGAATTCGACGTCAATTGCTATTGGTCGCAAATCGTTAAAACCATTACACCGTAACAGTCGAGGTTCCAAATACTGTAAAACTATTGACTTAATCAAGGGAAAATTGGAAAAAACAACATAAAATACAGCGGAATATTTTGCACTTTAACTAGTTATTACGTAAATGACCTTGTTTGGATATTGAGCCAAACGCAATGGCTGTCCGTTGAAGAAGACTTCCAACATATTGGTAGTATGAGAATATCCACCATAAGATGTAAGCGAACCATAATTTGTTATATTGAAATCTGGTAGATGCACAACCCGAATCTACAAAAGAAATGATTTAGATAACAAGAAGGCTCTTGCATCAATAACATGAAATCGAATCGAATGTAGCAATAGAAAGATATTTTTCATTATTGTGAAATTTGAAGTAGTGTGGTCAAAATCCTGAACTATAATGGTTTTAGGTGTTATTATTTTGCATTATCCCAGACTTCCAATGATGAATCTGATCTTAAGCATGTTAAGATTGTCAGATACGTATTCTCAACAAAAAGGAAATATGTTGTACTTATTTATTACAATCTGAAAAACAAGAGAATTTAAAGTTTGAATAAATTAAACTTTAAAATTAAATAAAAAAACCTACATGTGCTCGTGCACTTGACGAAAGCCTTGTCTGTATGTTGGGATCTGTCACATGCTTGAAACCCGTGCTTGGAATGCGTTTACCACCAGTCTATGAAACAAACATTACACAGTTACTGTAATAACATTTTCAGTTTCGGTCGATATAGTTTATTACAGAGGTGATTGGGAGATGGTCCCTGTTTTTCTCTAGAAGTGTATGAGCTGGCACCTCTATAATCAATATCGATATTTCAGGGTCTACTCGTACACTGGACAAAATCAACATTTTTGATTTGTTTTGATTGACTGGAACCGAAATCAGTCTATACAAAACTTATTTATTATCAATTACTGGTCATGTTCTCTTAAACAAAAAAACATTTCGACTTTATAGTATTCGAGAAGATTATGAAGAAAACATTCATTTTGTACACAGTACAACAGATTTTATACACTCTTTTGAAAAGTCTGCAACGGAACAAATATTTTACGAATCTTTCCAAATGGGATATCGATCGAAACCTTACTTGTTCCTCTTTTGAGTTCCTTTGATCTTTTGCCATGAAATCAATAATTTAAGGCATCGCCACACTCCTCCCAATTCTATTCATCGGTAAAATAAAAATCATCAAATCTCAGTAAATACAAAATGACATTCAATGAAACTTTGCACAAATGAAGGTTACTAATGTATCTTTATTTTGCATACAAAAAGACAACTTAGAAAAGTAAAGAAACAAAGCTAGACCTAAAAATTCCTTGAAATCTATTTACATAAATTCACAAAAACTAGGCGATGCAGAACATAACTTTAAATTTCCTCGTGAGCGCAATGATACTGACAAGAAAATGTTGTGTACTTTGTAAAAAACGTTCAACTATTAAAAGAGAAATCAGTGATTGTCATCCGTTTACGCGACCAGGAAATTGAAGGTCAAACACACTTTTACTAATATCTCGTAAAGTTTACATAAGTAAATCATGAGGACACAATAAATTGTTGTCAGTATCATATTACTCATGTGGGAATTTAAAATGATGTTTTGTGTTCTTTAGTTTTTGTGAATTTATGTAAATAGAAGTTGAGGGAATTTTTAGATCCTGCTATTTTTCTTTACTTTTCTAATATGTCTTACCATCTGTAAAATAAGGATACATTAATAACATACACTTGTGCAAAGTTTATTTTAACAGCATTTTGCCGTTCTTGAGATTTTAATAATTTTCTTTTTACCGATGAATAGAATTGGGTGGAGTGTGGAAGGCCCTTAATCGACTTTTAATTTATCCTTTTAAGATGCGATATTTCCGAGAAAAGAAACCGATTACAAACTAGTAAACACCTGATTACCGTTGGACAAATTATAAACTTAGCTAATTATTTTATCGATTGTCCAATCAAAATTCGTCCTAGTTTGTAACAGATCTTTTTTCGTCGGACTTAGTTTGCAACAATCATGCTACATTACTAACAAAAATACTAAAATCTATTGTTTTCGAAGACGAGTTGACGTCTACTTAATGTTGTTCACATATGGAAGAATTTACAACGTGCACTTCGTGGTTTTTGTAAGCCCGGATGACAAAGTCGTCTCTTCCTAGAAACATTGTGTTTTCAAGGTCATGGTATCCATCAAGCAGCTCGACATAAACGGCTAAAGTAAAAGAAATATGTATTTCCGAAACAAAACAGCGTTGTATGGAAGAACTTACAATGTGTACTTCGTTGTTTTTGTAAGCCCGGATGACAAGGTCGTCTCTTCCTAGAAACATTGTGTTGTCAAGGTCATGGTATCCATCTAGGAGCTCGATATAAACGGCTAAAGTAATCGAAATATGTATCATGGAAACATAAAAGATCTGCGAACAAATATAATCGAAATATGTATCATCGAAACATAAAAGATCTGCGAACAATAAAAATCGAAATATGTATCATCGAAACATAAAAGATCTGCGAACAAAAATAATCGAAATATGTTTTATCGAAACATTAAAGATCTGCGAACAAAAATAATCGAAATATGTATTATCGAAACATAAAAGATCTGCGAACAAAAATAATCGAAATATGTATTATCGAAACATAAAAGATCTGCGAACAAAAATAATCGAAATATGTATTGTCTAAACATAAAAGATCTGCGAACAAAAAATAATCGAAATATATATTATCGAAACATAAAAGATCTGCGAACAAAAATAATCAAAATATATATTATCAAAACATAAAGGATCTGCGAACAAAAGATGGCTGATGTAAAAGTATTTAACAATGTGTACCCTATTACATTGACAGAAAAAAGCAGTTTCGGAAACCATCGAATAGAACTTCATCAAACATAACTATGCTCTCTAACAGTAAGACAAACGGCATCATTAACCATCGCACAGAACTTCATCGAAAAGAGTTTGTCCATCATTTAGATTTTGGTCTCGAACATGCAGCTTATTTAACAAACCAGATTTGAAAAAATATAACAAAAAAGATCGTCCCTTGTTAAAGAGAAATTGCGGGGCGTGTGTGCAGATGGTGCAAAATAGCACCTGGTTGTGATATCAATGGTAAAATAATAGAACAATTTCAAACGAGAAAATATAATCTCAATATGGCCATTTCGAGTTCTCGGTTTGTATACAAAACGATTTGGCAAGTCGCAAAATCAACTGTGTAAAAAATATCAAGAGTCAAGTAAAAGATACGAATGGTTATCGCTAGGAATGGGACCGAATAAATGAATATCCAAATTTTCGCAATACAACAGAATATTCGGATAGGAAAATCTTATTCGGATACTTGCAATTACAATTAAATTCAATCCTGAACCAAAAATCTTAACCTATTTTTTTAATTTTAAATGTTCGTCTCTGTTTTGACTACAAGTGTCGTATACTGTCGCTTAACTTATCACCTCTCGTTGTTGACATATCGATTGAACTTATCTTATGCGGTTTCTTATGCAAACGAGAACTACAAATACTAAAATTACCCTCGGGGATACCGCAATGTTGGCTTACTTTCGTTTTTGTCAGGATACTTATTTGCGTTATGCAGAGCTTGCCCAATAGACATCAGCGGCAGGTTAAGTGACGTCCTGTAAATATATTAACAGAAAAATATATACGCTTGACTAGGCATTTTCTTACTGTCACAATTGTATAAATGGTGCCGATAAAAAATGTACTTTAATTTCGAATTTCGCATTTAACTTATATAGAAACAAGGCCAGGTTTTGTAAAACATGCAATTCAAAGGCAAACAATAAAAAAGAAAGTATGGATTTATAAAATGATCAGTTTCAAATAACAAGCCTATGCCAACAAACGGACAAGAAAACATAAAAGGTAACCGTCTTGTTGAAAGTGAGCATGAACAAACAAGTAAAAGTTGTCTTGTTAAATTAACTCCGAGCCACCCATCAACTCGACAGTCGAACAATCAGAAGCTAACGGCATTCTCACGAAAAAAGAAAGGTTGGAGCGCAATGACTTTACTGAGACCAGAGCACCATGTATCCAAGCAGCAAAAACAAAGGGCAGAAAGAAAAATAATAGATCGTTAATTTTCGTTATGTTTACGGGACGTACATAGGAGCCTTTATAACTCTTTAAACGCCGACCATTATCTTACAATCAGCAAGGTATAAGCAAGGAAGTCCATTGTAGATGAACTTATTACAAAGCATACTGAGAGCAGTAGAATATCATGCTTGTCGGCAGCCTCTACTTATGAAATGATACTTTATGGACATTTGATTTGTAAATTTAGAAAATCAATATTAATTTCTCCACTTTAATCGTGAACACCATTCACGCGAAAATTTACAATCGTTTACTATGTTACATGCGTTAAAAAAATCTTAAAAAGTTTTTTTATAACAAAACATATTTTAAATATACTCGCATAACACAATCAAGCTTAGTTATTCCGAGTCTGCACTTTTATTGATATTTGACGACATTGTTGGCTTTCACAACTAGTATCCGCTTTTCAAATACCGTAAGTAAATAAAAAGTGAAATATGAATATCAGTGCCCAAGGTTATAAAACTGAGCATGGAAACCAGTCTCAAATCTCAAGCATCTGATTGGCTGAAATGGCGACCAGTCGCCATTTCAGCCAATCAGATGCTTGAGATTTGAGACTGGTTTCCAATCTCAGCTTAATAACCTTGGGACCAGGAATGGTCACATCCAGAAAACACAGCCTCCCTACACAGCAACAAGTGGAGAGGAGAAAAGAGCATGGATAATAAAATGATCATTTAAAAAACACAGACAATTAACGAGAAAGAGAACCCGAGGAATTACCGCTTTGGAATGGTCAGTGGCAAAACAATTTGCCACTGGGGCTTTAAACAGAGTTATAGGGCGCACCAACCTCACAGATACCTCATAGGAACAAACACGTACAGGTTTAACTAACTCCAACCAAAATTATTTTTGGTCTCCGATAACGCTAAAAGGACATTTACGACAACTTCTGGTAGCTGTGTTTTAACAACAAGTTACAAAACTGTCATCATTTGCCTTATTTCTTCATTGATGGTCAATTGGATAGGTAATTGTTTAGCTTACCCAGTGTTTTGATCGGATCCATTAGGACTGACATAGAAGTTTATCCCGAAAACTACACTTATAATATTAAACGACAAAATTAAAATCAAACTATTTTTGCTTCTCATGTTGACTTATGTAACAAAGTTTAAAATATTATTGTTAAGTCAAGCGGTTTTCAGTTTACTGAAGATAAGCTAATAAATGTTACTATATAGAAGCTATATGGTCAGAATTTTTAACCTTTACTCAATGCAATAACATTCTATATCTAGGTCCGTTGGACGAGTGCCTTATGTTTATATTGCCATGGTCATTAAAGTATTTCTTGCAGGCGGGATTAAGTACACTTGACTTGGAAGTGTAAGTATGCTTGAGAAAAGGTATAATGCCAGGCAAAAAGAAAAATGTCAGGTATGATGAATTTGGATGCCAAGGCAAATGTTAAAATGTTAGTGAGTGGTAGGTTTAACAAAGATTAAAAAGTAAAAAAAAGTAAAAATAGAGATAAGGGGATCTTTGCGAGTCGCCAAACACGACCAATATGAAAAATAGTGCAGGCTCGGTTTGACTTGGCATTAAAAGAAATGTATGTTACTGCCAACGCCGCCTAGCCCCAGGTAAAGCGCAACTTAATATTTACTGTAACACCAATAAACAGTACGAATTTGATCCATCCCAAACGATGGCATGCATATAACACTGAACCCATTATACGGTATTTAGATTAATATCATTCCATGCTAAGCGGCTAAAGCCACCGAACACGACAAATATTAAACTATTGCGAGCTTATTTTGACTGAGCGCAGAATACATGAATAATACAGAATCCTAGGCCCAAGATCATAAAACTAAGTTTGGAGACTAGTCTCAAATCTCAGTCATCATGGTCTCATGATTTAGATTTTGGACACTAGTCACAGCCTGCTCGGAATGAACAAGACCAGGCAGAGGTACAATATAAACAGGTTAGAAGTCTGTTCCAAGTTAAGACCTCCAGCCCAGTTTCCCCTGCATACATGTAACAGTAAAACTGGAAAGAGAGAAAGAGAGAATACTCATGCTCGTCTGTAGACCATAATAACAGAGATTCTGTATATTGAAATCAATAAAATTGGATATTCATTGTCGGTAATATTGAACAAGCGATGTCAGAGCCTGAGAAAAAAAAAGTCAGTTGAATATTAAATAATAAAATCAATGAGACTTTTTTAACGTTTTATTTTCGACAAGCATTTAAATGAGCATATTTCATTGCACACATATCACACACGTCATTGTTAAGCATATTTTGTTAAGCTACTTCTGAGAATGAAGACATATGTTTGTTATCAACCAACGTCATAATGTATAAAGTACTGACATAAGTTTACTTTAAGATTTTCTTCCATGAATAATTAACTTAATTAGCAGTAAAACCAAGCTAACACCCATGTTTAACATGTTTAATATGCAGTCACATTTCGGTGTTTTTCAAAGTGAATCATTTGCCTGTCTCTAGAAAAACGACATCGGGCTGGCTTTTTAGAACTTCTAAAAACGTTAAGGGCTTACCACACTCTCCTCCCTAGCACGTTCATCGATAGAAAGAAAATTATCAAAATCTCCATAACGGCAAAATGCCGTTTCATGAAACTGCAAAAATGTATCTTTGCTTTGCATACAGTAAGGCACGATAGAAAAGTAAAGAAAAAAGTTAGACCTTAAAATTACTTCGAATTCTATTTACATAAATTCACAAAAACTAAGCAATACAAAACATTCTGTTAAATTTCCACGAGAGTGGAATGATACTGACAAGAAAATGTTGTGTACTTTGTAAACAACTACTAAAAGGGAAATCCATAATTGTCATCCGTTTACGCGACCAGGCAGCGACCAGGAAATTGAAGGGCAAAGACACTTTTACTAATATCTCATAAAGTTTACATATGTAAGTCACGAGGACACAAGACAGTAATGCCGATATCATATTACTCATGTGGGCATTTAAAATGATGTTTTGTGTTATTTAGTTTTTGTGAATTTATGTAAATAGAATTTTAGGGATTTTTTAGATCTCGCTATTTTTCTTTACTGTTCTAACGTGTCTTACCATATGCAACATAAAGATAAATTAGTAACACTAATTTGTGCAAAGTTTCATTTAACGGCATTTTGCCGTTATTGAGATTTTTATAATGTTCTTTTCATCGATGAACGTGCTGGGGAGGAGTGTGGTAAGCCCTTAATAACAAATGTTAATCTTGAATGACTTTTTTTAAATTGAATATTGACAGAACATATTTGTGAAAAATCAGAAAATAATACACGTAACAAAATTTGGTTATCATTCAATACAAACGGTAAATACAAACATGTATTACTGTAAGAGAAGTTTATATTTAAACTATATTTTATGTGTCATAAATTTGCAGATAAACAACACATTAAAAAGCAAAAAAGACCCAAAAAGTCTGTATTTTGGCATACTCAAAATAGAGGGTTAACATACTCGTTTCAATCACCAGAAATATTAAAATGTACAGATAAGTTCAAAACACATTTGATTTTCATTTTCAAGCAAAGTTCACATAACTTGTCAATCTAGTTTTAAAGAAATGTGTCAAAAAGCAGTGTCACGTTTTTTCTGTCGGCATAAAATTTTATCGTCTTCCCCAAACAAAGTAATGTGTATGTATTATTGCTTAGAACCTCATTTTTTAGAGGACTAGCAGTATCTGAATCGCATATAAGTTACACCTGCCTTAGCATTCAACAACCACCTGTCATAAACAGCCAGTTTGAATATGTCCTAAACTGACATTGTGTTCTAATTTTACCTGTCTAAACGACCATCTGTTTAAGCAGCCAATTTTTTGTCACTCCATATGTGGCTGCTCAAAACAACGGAATATATATATATATTAAACACTGTTTACAATCTAATTCTCAGATTCAAAGGTACGTTAAAATTTCTTTTATTTTCCAGAATACCGAGAATTTAGATAATAAGGTTATGTATTGTGGCTTAAAAAATATATATTTATAAGTATAATTATAACAATGAAAGGTTATTTAAACAGATGGTCGGTCTCGAAATAACATAATTCAGGTAGCAAAATTCTATCAAATTCAAAAACGAGACACCACCTGCAGTTAACGAAAAAGAGATCCTTAGGGTAAACACCTTTAGACATATTCGAATGGGAGTCTTGACCTTATTTCTGACTGCACCAATCCCGCACTGAGTCAGTCTCAATTCCCAAAAACAAACGTGTACAATTTGCTTTAACATATATTGTTCAATCGCCATTGAACAACCCATGGTAAAACATAGTAATTTATTATTAAGTTACATGGATAAATATATATATTTTTACCAGTATACTGATCTGATTTTGTCGGACTTTCCGCCGTGTAAACACCTTTTCCAAACATTGCTCTTGCTACGTGGTATACGCTAAGACCCGTTCGGCATATTGACTTGACGTTTTGTGGTACAGTGCCAAGGAACAGATAGTGTTCATTAATTTCATGGTGTATTTCCCGTCCAAGCGGAGAGCTGGCAAGTTCAGGAATGTTGTCTAAAAGCTGTGTCGTTCTAACCTCTGAAGTTGACAATTGGGATAAATCTTTGAAACACTGAACTTTTTCTTCCTTTCTCAACAAGTTTTCTCTATTTTCATCATACCTGAGGAACAACGCTACATTCTCCACACGTTGTACTTTTGTTATTTTGATAAACTTGTTATTACCAACTTTAGCAGCATCCTTTCCTTCACCAACATCTTTAGGCGACCAGAGATAGTAAACAAGTAGTTTTATGAAGCGAGCGTCCGAGGTAATGTTGATCTTTCTAATAGGATCGCTCTTCTTGCTCCAATAAGAAGGAAGATACTGGGCACTATCTACAGCAATATTTTCAAATTTAGTGACGAATATCACAACATTGTGCCAACTAAATTTGGTCAAATAACAGAACAATACGGCCTAAGACGCATATTCATTTTCCAAGGCTGTTTTGTTTTGACTGAGTTGCAAACTGTATACTCAGATCAGGCTGCACTGCCTGGAAGATATATTTTATTTATGTCAGTGTGGTTTATTCAATTAATTTAATTACTCAATTAGAAAGGAAGATACTGAACACTTTCTAAAAGAGAAAGGTCAAAATACGCGATGCACATGACCTAATGAGTCATATCGAGTTAGCCATGTTCGAACAGCAGACAAGCAGTGTCCGAAAAGCCTCTTATTATTTTTTTTTCAAAATGCATAATTTATCGACTAAATGGCGAAGAGTGTAGATTCTGAACAGACCTGTCTGAGCGGATGTGTAGGCTGATCTAAGTCTATACTGGTCGCATTAGCCGTACGCTCCATTTTAAGGTCCGTCACATGATAATGCGTTTTAATTTTATTGATAAGCCCAGACAGTATTATATTAAAGTGCAAAACGCATTTACAATAGGAGGCTGAGCTTGATTAAGATTTATAAACACGTATCATGAATGATCCATTTAACATCACAAGTTAACATTGCTCGTACTGGTTTTATGTCGTATATTTTATGTTATTAACTCCAACCTTCGTTATTGTGTATACATAACACTGTTCTGATAATACCAACTAAGGGAGTTACAAAGAAATGGCTTCTTAACACAGGTGAATGAAATATCCTCTGAAGACTTTACAAGTCTTCACGTTTTGTTATTCAGTACACCTACCTGAAATGACAGACACGGGTAATACGATTGTTCTTGGACGATTGAGATCTGTTTTTGGTGCGGACGGACCAGCCTTTAAGCGTCTTTCCCTTTCTCTTACTCTTCTTTCAAAGTAAGGTTTAATAGCTTTAAAATATATTATTACTAAAATGCCTATAAGAGGCAAGTGCAGCCCGAAAATAAACGACGGTATAAGAACACTTCTGTTGTCTAAACTAACCATGTTACTGCAATGACAAAGTGAAAGAGATATTTAAATTGAATAGTTTAAAAATATTTAAGCGTATTGATTTATTTCAGTATACAGAATATAGATACAAAATGTAATGTTCTAATTTAATCTTGAGAAGGTAATCAGTTATCAAAAGCAAACAAGAATAAGTATATTTTTTTAATGCATTCGCAAACAGAATGATCTTAATTAAAGTGTATGTATTGAAATCGAATCCATACCTTACAAAATCTGTGGCGTTTAATTATTTGTACTTTCCCCTGAATTTAAAATCTGGGTATGTTTCACATACTTTCGCCTTGTATTCACATCCCATTATGGTTTAGCGGCAAAAGGCATATGTTGAACAGAAAATAATACATGAATAAAAAAGATTTTACAGCTGTTTTCATTCCACATCGGTGTAGGTCATAAAATCTTCCTCATAAGAATAATTGAATATCAAGTACTTTCAATATATGAAAAGAAAACTAAACAGGAAATAACTCTGATTGTGAATGTGTGAAGAGAGTACAATACCATCTGTGTTTATGACTAATATGTACCACAATTGCAAATAATCGGAACAATAGACACAGAGTAGTGCATGATATACCGGTTTAAATGTTCCGTAAATATAAGAAATTTTAACTCAATTTCTCATTCTTCAAAATTACCTACGTTAACTTATATACTTTCATTCATACCATCATCGGTATAGGTCATAAAATCTTTCTTAAAAGAAAGGATTGTGGTCTGTATATTACTTTATCATATTGTTATTTTTTCTCATATTTTATATCTGAAGCAAGTCTAACGTTGTGGTATGCCGTTTCATTGAATGAAATAACTTCCTCCAGTTTCACTGTGGTCGGTAGAGGATGAAGAGCTCTCACACTATTCTCTACAAAAGGACACCGTAAAAAGTTAACGAAAATGAGAATCAAATGAGTTACCTAATTTAAAAATTATTAACTCGTGAGTTAAAAATGTTGTAAACAGTTTTTTAAAGTTTCTTTTTTCCTAAACCAATGTACAACTGGTAAACATTACTGTTTCATAATTTGAGCACGCCAAAGAAAATGTGTTTTCGGTGATTTTGTATATACTTTAGTGGTGACTCTATTTTGAAAGAACTTCAAATTGTTTATTAGAATAATTTCTTATGACTATTAGATGATTTCATTGAAAAAAAAATCAGTATATATAATTTATGTTGTTCTTGTTTAAATGACATGTATTGTTCGCTTTTAGTATTTTTCAAATGTTCAAATATAATAGCCTTTCTAAACAATTTACAATAAAAATCCGAGCTGGTGAAAACAATGCAATCCCATATTTTTAGGGCTAATTATATTATGCAACAACTCACACTTGCCCCAACAAGTTCTCATATGAATAAACAAGTACAAGATGTCTAGGTTAAATACCTCCAACCCACCTCAACAATTTTGGATGAAAAAGCACACAAACATATAAAACATTTGTCTCAGTAAGGTCTTCGCTAACCCAAACATATCAACTAAAGTGCCTTTAGCTTCTTTTGTTTTAATATGTTTATGTGATTTTGCTCACAACCTCGTCGCGTTATTCGTAGGTTGGAATTAGTTCACCAATGAAACCTGTGAGCTTTTGTTCAAATAAACACATGAAGAAGCAAGTGTGATGTTTGAACGTCTTAGAACCAGGTTCAAATACAAAGTAGCAAAATGCTCTAACACAAACCGTTCAGAGGCGGTAACCTCTCGGGTATTATTTGAGTTTGTGGTGTCGTTTTGAAGGTATAATTTTATATAAACGCAAGCTCTCTTTTCTTCTCTAGAATTCGTTTTTGACTGTTTGGGGAGGCTATAAATTATGGTTTTTTCTTATATGCCTATTTAACTTTGTTATTATCTTCAAAAATATAAATATAACACTAAGAATAACTGTTTCATTTTAATCGCTTCAGATACGTATTATGATATATAACATTACATAATACATGTAAATACATTTTTTGGTCAGAATACCAAAATGTATCTTTAACAATTCGGTAATTTTAAAGGAATTTCTAAATATTTCTAGTATAATAATGTTTTATTCCCTGACGCAAGTCGTAACTATATAGACAATACATGTATATCGTTAAATGATGCCACTTGTTGAAAAGACGTCATTTTGATTAGTCGATAGCATGGTATATTAAGAAATTTATTAATGATTGATTCGAACTTTGCTAAATACTAACACTTACTAAAATTATGAAAAGAAAGATAATTGTAACATGGAAAATTTAAAAATTTAACAAATTGAAATGTTTAAACGAATATAATATTTATTCCTGATTTACATTTGATCGAAACCAGTAAGACATGTATTGTTCAAGATATCGGTTCAAATAATCAACTGAAATGACTTTTTTGTTAGTAAACTGTGATGCATATGTAATTGTTTTCTAAATAGAATCTTAAGGTATCGCAAACATTGCGAATGGCGAAAACAGGCTAAAATTTCAAAAAAATGAATTTTGGGGGAAATACTTATTGCCACCAAGATTTTAGGAAATAACTGTATTTTGCTATAGATGTAGTAAATGTTTGCAAGCTCAGTTTAGTATAATTCATGTTCTAATTACCAAGCACATACTAAAACAAAAGAAAAACCATTTGAATGAGAACTCTGAAATTCTTGAACAATATACCAAAGCAACTCATACCTGAAATAAGTATATGCTGGTCTACAATGTTTAGTGCCAATTTGTCAAAATAATGTTAGGGTTTTCAAGAATTTCTTGGAAATCTTACTTCCTGGTTCAAAGTGAAAGTAGATTCTACTTTCACTTTGAACCAGGAAGTAAGATTTCCTTGAATTTCTTGAAAACCCTAACATTGATGAATTGGCACTAAACATTGTAGACCAGCATATACTTATTTCATGTATAAGTTGGTTTGGTATATTGTCCATGAATTTCAGAGTTCTCATGCAAACGGTTTTTCTTTTGTTTTATTATGTGCTTGGTAATTAGAACATGAATTAGACTAAATTGAGCTTGCAAACATTTACTACATCCATAGCTAAATATATTTTTTCACTAAAATCAAGGTGGCAATAAGTATTTCCCCCAAAATTCATTTTTGAAATTTTAGCTAGTTTTCGCCATTTGCAATGTTTGCGACCTCTTAACATACATGTTAAAACATCACTCAAACACAAGACTTTAGTCTTTTCCGCCCACACAACAAGCTGTCAAGCATGCACATAACCAGGCCAATACTAGAACTGATGCTATGAACGCTGCCAAGGTAACAACTGGTAGAGCTAATGTCGTGAACAATACGGCCGACCAACCAGTGACTTCATAAATGAATAACATCATAACACAGGAAACTCCAGCAAGCAACTCTGAAATATACGCAGACATATTTGAAACGTTACAAAGTTTGCCAGTGAGAAACTACACCAGGTTGAAAAATTACTTTTATCAAATATTCAGCTTGTTAATTTTAGCCGCAGGAATATTCTGCTTAGAATGAAAATCAACTGATATTGAATGTTTATACTAGGTCACTTTTCCATACTAATGATTTCTATTTCAATCAGTGTAAAAGTCAAAATGGTAACATTTGTAATTTTTCTATAACGGTTTTAAACATTTAAATATATTTATATATTTTATATTTATACAGTTATTTGCTTTAAAAACAAAAGCCATATTTTTTACTATAAATAACAAATACCGCATATAATTGTGCAAGTACTTATATAATGTTATCAGGAAACTGATTTAAGAACGCATGAGTTTCGGTTAGATCATTATATTCCCTGTGCTTATTCATGTAAAATGGTAAAAATAGTGTTATACTTACGTCCATTTAAAAATGAGACGAATGCAAATGTTTCCTTGTTGCGTCCAAATTGCCAATCTATTGTAGCTTTAGTTGTCAACATGTTGTACCCAAATTTTGTTAATAATATCACAGTGAGGCAAGTGATTGCTAAAGACGTCAAACAAAGACCGAAAATTCTTGAGTCTAAAACTGAAAACAAAACATTTTGGTGACTAAATGTGAAATTGTGTAGCGTATAATATATTTACACGAGCACTTGTCAAAGGATTGTAGAAAGAAACACAAGAAATAACTTTAATTATTTAGTAAACGTTATTGCTCTCTTAGATCAAACGAATTAGTATTACCTTTAGGCTGGCATTGTAGACCATTGCACGTGTAGAATAGACCCTCCATATCGCAAGCAAAATCTTCTGTTCGATTTGTTGATACCGTTGTGGTTTCATTGTACTTCCCACATGCCCAGAAAGGTGTAATAAAACCTAGTACCTACGAAGTATTAAAAACTGAATCATTTCTCTTTGATGGAAAATGCATGGTACTTTTCTTCGTCTTATTTAACTTTATATATTGAATGGAACACGTCAACGTAGTGTTTACCGCACTAAATATTCAAAAAATTAAGTCATTTTAGTACATTTAATTTTAGATAATGCATAAAATGGCCGTATCCAGAGTGACAAAAGCACAGAGGCAACTATTTTCTAGGGGATGTGGGGGTTTGGGGAGGGTTTGAGGACATGCACCGGGATTTAGTTTTAGGGGAGTGTAATTTAGTGTATATATGGGGTATTTTTATCAAGCGCATAACATGTTATAATTTCACAATTGATAAATCAGTTCATTCAAACTTTAAGCACACAAACACGATTATGTTTGGTCACTTTAGGCAAGAGCGTCGGTGTGCTTCAGCGTTGCGAAGGGCCTGTTATATGAAATAGACGTTTCCGCGCAATAATTTTAACTTTAACTTTTAAAAGTGTATCATAATGTTCTAAAGAATTCTAAAAGACCTGTGCTGTTTGTATTCAGAATCATAATGATATGCTTGATAATGATAACATATGATAAATAAATATTAATGATACATGATCACAGAAGTAACCGATTCGTACAGTCATTCCGTAATTATTTTTGTCTACAATACAAGTCTATTTTGCGAATTACTTTAATTTATCTTCTACGTCTTTAGAGCTCACTTATGATCTTACACCTCTATTATCACGTTTTCTACTTGACCGGTTTGTTCCTCTCTAAACACCCAGGTCTGATGCTCATGACCAGGAATAATCTTCGTTATTTGGGTTTTGTCACAGCAACAACGTCGAAATTGCATTACCATGCCTTAACATAGAGACGATTTTCTACTCAGGCGGTCAGGTTTTATTAACCTTCATAGCCTCATTTTACCTTACCTTACCTTGTCTTACCTAACCCGATCCAGTCTTACACTTCTCGACCAAGTTTTAAATACGCGATCTATTCTTACATGCACGACCAAGTCTTAATCTTATGACCATATCTTACATAGCATGCTGGCTATGATTGGGTAATTTATTTAATTGCCCAAGCCGTCTAACTCCAGGTAGAGCGAATTAAATTTTTTGCATTTAAATCTTAGAATATATAAAGAGGGAAATTTGATGAAAGACATGGTACATAACAAATGTGCATAATTGCAGTCTCGAATATTTGCCAATGAGTCAATTCATGGGCAGTAATACAAACGCGTATTACTGCCCCACTGCTAAGACCAGGGTCAACATTTACTTAAGTAAACAGTGCAAAAAATTGCTCCATCCTGAACGGTGGTGTTCTAATGACGGTAAACCTAGAACCTTAAATTCGTTTTTTTTTTCAGATTTATACCATTCCATAATAATCTGATCCACCCATACCAAAGCTATGCATACGATTGCATTCATGAAACTTTTAAATTCTGCATATCCGGATTAGTCATGCACTAGTAGAATAGAAAAAGGTTTCACGAGATCACTGTGATATTCATTTACCGGGTACATTAAATATTCATATCCAGCCGAAAACCTAGATAAATTATATTGTACATGTATTACCTGTAGTAGAAGGGTAGAGACAGCAACTGATAAAATAATAACAGCTATAATCTCCTTCATGACGATATGACGCACATTAACCAATTATATCCATTACTTTGTTTGCATGTTCCTAAGTCTTTTCGCAGTCACTATGTTTATTAAACATTGATTATGAAGCGTAAAAGCACTATGTTCTTTTCGTTTAATTTCCGTATGACCCACTTGTCAACTATAAAACGTTTTATTCTGAATAAAACAATAAATTCAAGCTTGCATATATTTTAATTAACACGGAAATTATCTGACTACGTCAGATAGAAAGTTTAAGATCGCTTTGAACATGTTTAACAAAGATCGGTCGAACTATGTCTGATGCATGCTTGTTATGTAGTACATGCATTGGTGTCTCTTAAAGAAACAACTACTCGACATATCATGGTGTGAAAAACCTATGCACTTGGAAACAGTATCAAGCGTGAAGTTTGAAAACAAATATTTAACGTATTGTCAAATTGTTTTATTGAATCCATAAATTCTCTTAATCAGGACCATTTTTATTGTATCCAAGAAAAAAAAACTATTAAAATCATTTCAATCATATCAGGAAAAGCCGAACAGAAAACACAACCTTGCCATGCAGCCAAAATGTGGAGAGCAATAGAGCATAGGTGTAATCGATGATCATTTTCAAATAAGACAGCACGAACAATTAACGAAAGGAGAACCTGCGAGAATACAGTCTTGAAACGGCCAATAGCAAAACATTTTTGCCACTGGGGGGGGGGGGGGGGGGATAAACCAGTTTCTAGGGTGCACCAATCTCACACTTTTTTCAACAGATTCTTATATCAACAAACAAGTACAAGTTGTCTTGGTGAATTGGCTCCAACCCATCCATTAACTCGACAATGTTGAATGCAAAAGAAAAGCAGGAAATTATACAAAACATAAGAATTTTATATCACTATAAAGAAGCAAAACGGTTGGTGGGCAATGGCCTTAACGAGACAAAAAACGAGTCAAATCAGCAAGAACATGATGACAGGAATAAAATCAACAGATCGAGCTTCTAGGTTCTTTTAAAAGTTAAATTTAAATTTTAAATTTTCATAAAATTTTTAACCCCTGTTGTTTGTGCAAACAAAAAGGTAAGCATAACGATCCTTTGTAGATGGGTTATTATCTTTGCAAATAGAGGTAAAAATACCGAGTTAGGGTCCATAGGTACGACTTTTGTCAAAAAGAGTCTTCAAATCAAACACAGACGCTATTTACAGGTATACAAATGCAGAACTAAATGTACAAGTTCTTACGTAATTCTCAGAAAACCACACTGGTCATATTAAAACAGACACTTCCATAACTGTTCTACAACACACTAATTTATTTTATTCATGCCTACAGGAAACCGTCCGAAAGTTGTTTCTCACATTAAGGATTCCTAACACTACACGGTTCAGCAAATCATACATTCATACGTGTAGCAGCCAAAAGCCGAAGAGGGCATTGACAAAATAATACATAAAAACAAATTAATTTCCACATGCATCATGTCTGACATTTCATAATAAGTTTACCAGCGGTCACCAGACATTAGACAAACCGTGTTCTCAAACAGGACAGAAGAAACCCGCTCTTGTATGAAATATTACATGTATTTGGAACTATGGGCACAAATTTGCAGCATAAGTTCGGGCTAATAACATTTTAATTTACTAACATAAATTTGGTCCGCGCGACTTAAAGCGAAAGTAAGATTTCCGAAACGTCACAGAAATCGAGATCGCGCATGTAGTGGTCTCTTCGTCGGTGCTAAATATAGCCCCGTTATATTTAGCTTCTTAAAAGTTCGTTAACTATAATTTAACAATATCATTGAAAATCCCGTCTATAAGAAAGAATTCGATCGGACCTTTTGTGTTCTGTTAGAGAGTTTATATATTGTAGTCTATTTCGACAAATATGATTTTTCAATAATATATTCTTACTTAAGTTTAGGGCTGGGGCTTTAAAAGTTATATGATAAATAAAGTAGACTGTGACATCTAGGTCTCATTAATGTCGTTTAAAATATGAATCTCCTTCGTTTCGTATGGTATCGACAAATCACATTTTAAAATAGATCAAATAATATCTGAATAACAGAAATAACACTGACTGAAATTTCAAAAACCTGATGCACTATTTTTCTCCTTATCCGGTTGAAATTTATAAAATTATTACTCTTGCAATTATTAAATAAATTAAATGAAAACAAAAATGTAATCTAACGACCTATTAAATACGGGTCATAAGAGGTTATGAAAGGCAAACGACTGCAAATACTCGTATTACAGGTAAGTAGCCTTCCTTCTAACTTAAATACAACATTCTCGTTATGTTCTGACAGCTCTCATTTCAAGACGGCTCAGTCATTCCAATACATTTGGCTGAGTAGTTTACTATTTTACTTTTTACCAATGATTCAACTTAAGTAATTGAAATTTTGTTATGCATACATGTACACTAACTTAATTTTTTTTAAATAACTTTTACATTTGTAACTGTAGATTTTCTTGCACTTTCTTATTACACAGTTCGACAAATAATTCCTTTTATTTCAATACTAAATCTTATTATTGACAGAGGTATTTATTTATGTATTTACTTATTTATTTACTTACTTACTTACTTTCTTATTTACTTTACTTTACGTTACTTTACTTTACTTTACTTTACCTTTACTTTACTTCACTTTACTTTACCTTACCTTACCTTACCTTACCTTACCTTACCTTACCTTACCTTACCTTACCTCACCTCACCTCACCTCACCTCACCTCACCTCCCTTGACTTTACTTTACTTTACTTTACTTTATTTTACTTCTTTACTTTACTTACTATTATTTATAAAAAGTGTGATCATCCAACATGTCCAAATTGGATTTTATATTTTAGCTCCTGTAAAGGCATACAAAATATCCCTGACGTGGTAATTTCTTCTCCGATTACAAATGAAATTTCGGAGCTTGAATCAAAAATGAAACAACTCCTGATCCAGCTCGATAGTCTGAAACATGACAAACAAGACCGCCTTAAGCAACTGCAAAAAGAGAAAAATGAAATTCTGCAAGAAATCAGGGACTTACGAAAGAAAATCAACGACCGTTTAGATCAAATGGAGAAAACGCTTGTAAGTGACGTTGAAGAAAGGTTTGAAGGGAAAATAGAGGCGAGTATTCATTTGGTTGAAACCGTTAGCAACATGACGCTGTCAGTTGAGAAAAGCCAGAAGACTCTCAAGGAAGCAATAAATATTAACGACGCAGAGATGTTTGTTCAGCTTAAACAAGGAAAGGAAATATTACGCCAAAACGAAAGTAGATTGCAACAGCTGTCTTCCGATTGTGACATGCAGTCGATTAAAATGTTCAACACGTTCTTTTTTAGATTGACCCTATTCTCTTATGCCCAATAGTTGTCAACTTTTCTACCATTACAACCATAATATATATAAGCAGTCTAATATGTTATAGTATGTCTTTGGCAAACTTTTACCATTATAGCGACATATATAGGAGCTAGCACATTGACCGAATTCAGTCAAGTAAACTATTTTCAGTATTGGAGTGTTTGAGTTTTTTTTCATGTATTCCAGTCTAAAATTGTGATCATTAAAGTTTTCACATATTACAATTCAAAACAATGTAAAATTTAACGCAAGTTCATATCGTGACTGAATTCAGTCACTAAATGTATGCTGCTTTCTTCAACAACTGCTCTCCACGAGAATGCATGTTTAGAACTACGACAAGCGGATAAGACTGTATTGTCCAAATTGACCGAATTCGGTCACAACATAATGCGTTTCACTTTTGATTACACTTGAGCTTTTCTAGTGGCTCAAAATGGCACCCGCTCTGTTAAATATTGCGAATTCGGTCGTTAAATACGTTTGAAATAATCTGGTTACAGCTTCTTAGAACAATTCGTCTTAGCATTTTTAGGCTAAGAGAAATATTTACAAAACCTGCTTAACCGAAGTCGGCTACTAAATAGATAAGACAGTCTGCTTCGGTTCAAGTTATCTGCTTATAGATTCGTAGAACAATCTGTCTGTAACCGAAATCGGTGTACAGAAATATTTACAAACACTGCTTAACCGAATTCGGCTACTAGATAGATAACGTAGTCTGTTTCTGCACAAGAGTTTTCTGCATACAGATTCTGAGAACAATTTGTCGAATCCTAATTCGGCTGAGAGAAAAAAATGCAAACCCTGCTTATCCGAAGTTGGCTAAGAGAAAGATAACAAAGTCAATTTCGACTCGAGGGTCAAGTACATAGAAACATTCAAAAGTTAATCTACGCTAAATTCGGTGTATAGAAATATTAATTAAATAAAATTCTCACATTACAAATATTCAAACTGCATTAGAAAAAAACAACTAAGACGGTTTCACAAAACAAGCCGTAATAATGTTTACAGGTGAAAGAAAAACAACGTTCATTAATTTTGTTTTCCTGTTAGCATGAGTTGATTAATAAAATTTCTTCGACACAAAATTTGAATGCAGTCGTGCGGTGGCTAGGAATATGTCTGCTCCTCCGCCCCATCACTTCGGGAATTTATAAAATATGTATACTTTGAAACCTTATAATGTCCCGAGTAAGCATAAGGGAGTTAATGTGATTAAATTTGTTAACCCTGAGATTTTGTATAAAAAGCAAACAAATGGACTGTAAACCTACAATGCCGGTTCAATACAGCAATGATTACAGAAAACTTATAATTTTGAAAAAAAAGTGAAATTATTCTCTATTGAGTGATGCAATTTTCATGTCAAACTTTTTTCCCTACCAGAACATATTAAGTACAAAATATACAAAAAAAACCCCATTAATTTACTAACACCGTTTGGCAGATTTACCAACCAACTAATTGCATAAAAGATGTTTCCATTTCTCAAATATTTAACAGTTTAAGAAAATAGTCAATAAACAGAGCAAATTTACTCTCATAGATAATTTGCCTTTATCTTCATAAATAATTGAACATCATTCATACTCTTAGTTAAAGAAACACGCATGCATATTTACAGCCGATAACATGTCCTTAAACCTTTAAGTTAAGAAGTAACCGTTCATTTCATAGACTTAAAAGAGATATTGAAACTCAGATACTTTTAATATATGTACAACTTACAACACAACTTAAATAACAAGAGTAAACATTAGAGAAAACAAACTGACGAACTTTAGGTGTAATCAGTTTGCTTGCTCTATAAAAATAAAACAAGTAAAACTAAATATAACTGATACATTAGTTTCTACCAAGATGTCAGTGTAAAGTCGATTTAAAATTTTGAATAAAAAAGAACTAGTCTATTACTGTAATGCTATTCTCGAACTTGATTTCAAAATACAAAAATACAAGTATACTGATATACAACTTAATTATGTTTTGATCTTCAGACACAGAATTGAACATGCTATTTGGTTATTAACAATATAAATTTACTTATATTCCCAACAATGTTTTGCACTAAAATTACGAAAAGAACACATTTCGAAATGCTTCATTTATGCACAATGTCTAACACAAGTCTAGAAGTCTGCAAACAATCAGAATTCACACAGGGGTCCATTTTTTGATTATGCTAAATTCCATGTTGTCCTCACAATATCTCACACAGCCTTAACCTGAAATAGATGAAAGAAACCAATAACGATGTGAGATATAAAAATAATATATATTAACATTTGATAAATAAACGATATCGTTGTCAAAAATTAGCTCACTAATAAATCAGCATCTGTAAGGAATCTTTAAGATGTTGAGGCGGCTTCAAAGTACATAAAGAGGCGATAAAAGAGAATTTATTTATCAAACATCAAGGTCTGGAGATGATACATGTAAGAAATGAACTAACAAGTCTAACAAAACCTCGAAAGAAAGAATCCTCCCCACAACAATTTTAAAATGTCTAGAAACTAGAAAAGGGTAAAGCGGATCTAAGTTGTTGCTATGTGCCTGTTTGCAAAAAAAGTTCTTCTATTAATTTCATGATCGTTTTAAAAATTATTTCAAATTCACGTTGATAAAAAACTTTTCAATATAGATATAATCACGGCCTATGTAATGATGAATGTGGTGTTAACCGACCATGTCAATTGTAAGATATCAGGCTCAAAATGATCACCTGCTGAGCACAAATCTCATCTACAGTGTGCAATATCCATTAATCTATCAAATACATATTGATATTCACTATCAAATACATATCTCGCGGGGGAATCGTTTTTGAACTTATATCTAGGTACAAATGTAAACAAGAAAACTAGATGCATTTTGAATATGTAAAGAAATGTCTTGTTCGGTCGACAAAATTTGAGTTTTAGGCCGAGTTGATCTTATCATTGGTCAACGCCAGGCTTACCCAAATAAATTCCATACTCTGGTGAACGCGATAAAAGTTCGATTATATTCTTAAATTTAGGATTAAAGCTTAGTGTTTGTTTATTTTCATTGTTGAAGACTACCATAAGATCATTAATAACGTCACTTGTTTATCTACGTTCCCAATGATTAACAAATGTGGATTCGAACTGGAAACAGTTTATGGGTGCATGCAACAAGAAATTCACATATTCATCGAAGATTAAAAATTGGACTTGTTTTACTATTACTAATTATTTACAGTTTAAACCATATCATATTGGTATTTTCATGATTTCAATACACCGAAATTGTAATAACTTAGATATAGCTTAATTTGATCTATTTTGCTATTTTTCCTCAGCAGAGCCATTAAAATTTTCATGGTCATTGCTTCCTCATATTCCCTTCAATTAATCACCGAGAAACTGACTGTGAATTAACATTTGATCTCGGACCCCTGTGCGCATTCTTTACCTATAAAATTAAATGCAGATTACTGCCATTCACAATATTACGGAGAATTTCCATGGTGTTTTCTCTTATCTTATTATTTAAAATAATTTAGTTTACTCGAAGATTCAGATGCAACAGAAAACACGAGCATACCTGTCATTAGTCATTGAAAAGTAGAACCATATAAAAAGGCGTGAATTATGTAAAATCGATGCTCGGGAAGCAAATTCAATATTTATACCTTCGCTTCAAAATAATCCAACGAAGAAAATAACATAAGATATATGCAAGCATGTACTGTGTACATGTAACACAACGTAATTTAATAATTGACGTTAATTAGCATATAGAACATTTATAATAACTACACAATCTATTTGCATATCAAATATCGCATGCAAAATGCTTTATCTGTATTTCCTATTTAGTGTTTTCTGTAAGATGTACTAATGTTTTATATTATATTATGTTTACCGATATGTGTATTTGTTTTTCACAGACTCATAAAGGGAAGGTTCGATCAACATAAGGCCAGAATGAGAACATAGGCCCGAATTAGTGTTTATATACCATTATTTTTTATTTTATAACATTTGTTTTCTCAGTCTCCCGTGCGTTAGCTTATCAAATAATGCAACAGTTGAGTAGACCGGGCTTATTATACCTAACAGTCCACTGGTGCGCTACTAATGATGACAATGCTATTATAAAAATGGCAATATAATAGGAAGGCTTAGATGAGTAAAGCTTTGTTATTCCAAAGAACAGAACCCGTGAACATAAATAAAAGTACCATTTTCACTTACTAAACCAGTTAATATTTTTGGATATCTTTTTTCTCCAAGTTATCCAACCGACATTAACAGATATGATAATGACATGATTTTTAATTATAAGGAACCATATCTAAGAAATTGTAAGAATAATTCACCACGACCATCCTGACTTTATACTTTAAAAAAGCTGCAACATAAGTTTCTGCATAATTATACTGTTGCATCCATTTCTAAATAATCAGACGTTTATCCTTAGTTTATTCTTAAAATGTCAATGCGTTAATATGTTATATTGCCTTCAAAATCTGATTCGGCAATCAGTACCAATTTTAAAATGTGCACAATCTTTAATTTAATTTCAATTATTCAATATCGCTAACTTGACAGTACTGCTACGAACAAGTTAATTTTCAACAAAGAATCAGGCGTAATAAATAAATAAGTAAATAAATAAATAAATAAATAAATAAAATAGATTTTATGAACTTCCACAATAACCGATATATGCGCCAAGATAATGACGTTTTTCTCAAGCCAAATCCGTTTATTGCATAATCGCTGTCCTCCTGGACATGACTTGCATTGTCATCATCTTACCATGTAGTTTAGAGTCATAAGCCGACATAGTTGAACCCATGTCCTGAGCTCACAGGCGTTGAATAAACCTAAAGCTAATACTTATTATGTGTAACAATGCATGTTTAAATGACAATAGAAGTAACGCTGTACATATCATGCTTTGACGGAAAAAGTATAATGACAAAACTATTATACTCACTGATCATTTGAGTCATTCTAGACTTGCATTTGTAGTAAACGGAAGAATGTGTTACGCCCTTCATTCACGTTAACTGCAAAAATAATTACGACAATAAATATTTGTTTATTGCTAGTGTTGCTTTGCAATTGTTATATTTTCTTGGAATACATGTAGAACAATTTTACTCATAGATTTACATCTTATACCTTTATCACCTTTCAGGTTTACCAATTTCTTATTTTATTAATTATATTTGACATTGGTTGTACAGAGTTGGACACTCCTTCACGCTTGTTCACATGTGCTATTTATTGTGATCTATAGGTTTCATCGTTTAGATATATAAATTGTAAAGAGTTTCAGAAAATTATCATTAACAAGCAACCTTAGCATTTCTGGAAATTAGTCGATTTTGGACTAATCTTATCACGCTAAAAATACAATAAGTATATTTCTAGTTAAAATAAATAAATCTCATGCCAAATATATTAACCATAATAATTAATAATTTTTTTCTTACCTGCTTTAATCGGTAAATGATCGTTAGATATATCCGTTTTGTCCATTAAACAATGAGCACGGCGACAGGTAGTCTTATCTTATTTGAAAACATAATATCTGTATATAACAATGAAAAAGTGATTGCATGACTAACGGTTAGTAATCGTATGCCGATAATACTGTTGATTTCCCGCCATTAACATAATGCGTATAACTCAGCATTAACCCAGCACACAGAGGTCAGCCTTCTTGCAGTGACATGGCCGTCTATTGCCACGATCGTATCGTCTGCGTAGAATTATACAGTACTATATTTCACAATCGCGGGTACAAACTTCTTGAGTTAAGAGCCATGAAAAATAAAGCTTAAAAATGCCTATTACTTATTAAAAAAATTAATATAGTGTTTATATGACTAGAAACTATCAAAATGAAGTAAATGTTACTTTTGAGGATAATAAAACCACAAAATATCAGTAAATTGAACGCAATAAATTGGCTAATACATGTAGAAAATATGTATTTCGAGAAATCATGTAAGGGCATAATAATGTAGTGCGATAATACATAACTTAAGATTATTTTCAATGAGTCGAATTTAATCGCCAGCCGACATATCAAGTGCATGTCATTGTGAAAACAAATTCCTTTCTGAAATGTAGACCGTATAAAACCGTGCGTTCAAGGGTTGCGTGCAAGGCTGTCGTAAATACAGCGAAGAAAGTATCTGTCATGTGTGCAATCCTCGATCTGATATTAACATAAATTTAAATTAAACATCAGCTAAATCACCCGATTTTCAAACTTATTGTAATAATTGTGTTTAAGTGTCTTTCAAGCAACGAATAATGAATAAGGTACGACTGTAGTTCTACTTACTTCATAATTAACAGTTCTAATGTTTAAAAACAAATTAAATATAATCGCATTGAATTTGCACGCGATTTAAAATAATTAAGAATTCGATACGTATTTCAAATATCATTAAGAATTATGTATATACTACAAATTTAATATTTAAGTAAACTTGATATAAATGGACAATGTAACGTAATACTTAAAGGTTTCAGAATTCAACCATTAATTAATGGTTGCCTTTCAGTCTTGGTAAAACAAATATATTCAGAAAGTAAGTGAAATATACTAGAAACTTATGTTAGTTAAGAATTTTTTGTACAATGACATTTTTAAGGATCTTGTCGCATGATTAAATGTTTAAAAAATTAAAATAGTTTATGAGTTCTCGTTTCTGATGCTAGTCATGATCATACAAATGTATCACCTTACATTATGACAACTGGGTAACGGCTGTCTGACAAGCAACCTGGGATTTGATTACAGTAGAGAATTGAGAATAACGGTCATAATAGTCACTGACCTCGGGTTTAATTAGGTCTTTAAACAGCGTGACTACTGGTCATCCTGTCCGAGAAATGCTCACTAATTGCACTTTATCGGAGTGCCAGATAAGCAGATAAAAGTATAAACAAATCGAAATAAAAACGACAAATGTAGCAGCTTTAGAATAAAGGCTTGCAAATATTTTAGTTAGAAATGTAACATAGCTTTTGTTGAATAAATATTTTACCCCTGCCAGTACATGCAAACACAGATGACAAAGAATTCAGAAACATCCACTGTCATGTCTATGTCTACATTTTTGTAACTTGATCTCTCAACCTCCTGGTGGTTACCTGAAAGTTGCCATCAAACTTGTTAGAAGGGCATTCAACATTAAGTTCAGATTATAATACCCTAAGTTTACTGCGATGCACTCACTTTTGTAAGCCCACAATTTAAAATTATTTGCAATATGTTTAAAAGTCACAACCATTTTTAATGCGATGGTTATTATTTTTTGTAACTTTTTTCTCATACACTCTATTACGAATAAATATTTTTATAATAAACGGATCGTATTGTGCGAAAAAGGCATCTTTTGTTTTCAAAATGATTCATTATGCAATATCATTACAGTTCAAATATTGCTATGCAACTTGAATTCAAGTATCAAAATTATGCCGACAGTACACTTTCATCATCGTACTTATACTTAATTTCGAAATTAATAGAATGATTATTTAAAGGTACATGTACGTGTAAATATCAGATTTCACTTAATCTCGAAATAAATAGAAATATAATTTAAAATTATACATATAAAGAGCTTTTTGGAAACGCAAAAAAAAGAAATATATAGAAAATAAAGTGCAAAAAAGTAGCATAACATGGCATTAACTTTGTTGCGACCCTATAGAAAATCGGTCGCGGTACATTTGATAACTTTTATTATCATTATGTTGTTCTATTAAACAAAGCCACAGCATTAAATGTTACTTTCAATAAAGTCGAAGACATTAAATTCACTTGGGCGCTTGCGCTGCTTAGCTCCACGAATGTCCTCAAACCTCTTATTTGTGGCGAGTTTTTTTCTCACTATTCATAAAGTAACACTACCCTTCAGAGAGGTGCATACACTTTTTAAAGTGTATAACAAGCTCTAGAATGAACTTACTATTACTAGTATCCTATATGGAGAGCTACTAATCAACCGCAATCAGTCATAAAACTGGTATATAATTCAAATACTAGAACCAGCCCGCCCGAATCTGTTTTAATTAGAAGCATAAGACATCATGGTCATAATGTGAACACACTTAAAACTGTAATCACAAGGCTAACGAATCCTTGTTCTAATGTTATCACTGGCCTCTCAATGAATGACATATCAGTGGATCTTGTTTTCTTGTTTTATTTTACAGCTAAACAGTTTAACTTTAATTAAAGGAAACAATTAGTTTCTGTTGCTAAAAAAGATAACTGTTACCAATGCTATATAAGTCAGTAAACTTTCCGACGTTTGAAAATCCAAATGGAACTGAGACATCTTCTCTTCAGGAATATATTTATTTGTAAAGTTAATAACGTGTTAACTAGCATATCGTTTTGTAGTAACGACATGGATACACGACTGCAAAAATCTAAAAAAAAACCATATCAACAAATTATCTAAATGCTGGCATATATAAGTTGTAGTTGGTTATCAGAATATTCGTTCATATCACAAAAGAAAATAACAATTAGAACATTAAAATTAACTCATTCTCATGACAAACAATTTTGACTGACTTAACAGTAAAATAAATAATGTATACTCAACAGAATAAGTTTAGTCAGTATTTTCGTTTTCGCCCTAAATCTACCATATTGCAAATATCATGAAAAAATTAAACATTATGTGTTGTACTAACTCTTCTTATCACATACACGATGATTTGTTTACGAAAACCTTCCTCATTAGACCGTGACTGTGTAAATTTAAAATGCTCGAGATGCACGTGCCGATGAAAGCCGACATGGATATTTTTGCAAATTTCCTTTGACATTAAAGTATTGTCCAGAGTGAAAAAAAGCCGGAGTAAAATTTCTAGTAGCTAGCCTTGGTCGCCGTCCTGGCCTATACGTTAATGACAGAAATATCGCTTTGAGATCTCTAGAAGCTTGTTTACAGGCTGCTGACGTAGCAGGTCGTTTTGGTTGTCATGAGCGAACAATATATCGTATGCAAGCGCGATTCTGACAAACTGGCAGCGTCTACCACCTGAGTCGTATAGGTAGGACGTTCAAAACAACGTCGCGCGAAGTTCACTACTTAGTGACGTCAACACGACGTAATCGCTTCACACCTGCTCAAAAGCTCGTTAAACGACTTAGACAATCAACGGGGTCAAGAATATTCGTTTGTAACGCTTGCAACCGGCTGCGAGCTGCTCGGTTGCGTGCTCGACGTCCTTACAAACGTATTCTTCTAACAGCCCGTCACCGCGTAGCACATTTGAATTGGGCACGCCAGGGCAGTCGCTGGAATAGATAGCGATGGAACAGGATCGTTTTCACTGCTTAGTCCAAATTTAATCTCAAAGAAGCTGATGGAATGGATTGTGATTGGCGACGCCGAGGAGAAAGATTTGATCCTGCTAACGTCTTCGAATATGACCGTTATGGTGTTGGGAGCGCTTTGATCTGGAGTGGTATTTCTCATAATAGCAAGACAAAACTCAAAACAATACGGAATATCTTAGATGTCGCCCGTTATTGTGCAGAAATCGTTATCCCTGTCTTTGTTCCTTACATAGTGAACTGCAATGCTTACGTTCTACAGCAGGATAATGCACGCTGCCACACAACACGTCATACACGGAACGTTCTTGTTGTAAACAACATAAACATATTCGAATGACAATTAAAATCAACTGATCTCTTCCCGATTCAACACATGTGCGAATATCATGATAGAAAGGTGCGTGGCAGGAATATGGTCAACAACGTAAATGATCGCACAAGGAATTGGCCCAAACCCCTATACACATCATTCAAACACTAGTAAACAGCATACGAAAGGCGCTTTCTGGCTTTTATTCAAGCTAGAGGTGGTCATACAAAATATTGAGTGTAATGTAAATTTTGATTTTGACCCCTGTCTCAAATCTTAATCAAATTGAATGGCTTTTTATGACTGTGTTCAGTTAAGATTGTTGAAATTCAATGGGTATTAAATGATTTTCGAGGTGAAAGATGCTTTTGTCTTCAGTTTTTATGTTTAAAAATTTTATCGTATCAAGTATTCCTACTGACTAAACTTTTTCGTCTCAGCATATCAATAACAAACAAATGTGTTGTTGCGCTCAAACAATACTAACTGTTTCTTTCTCGGCTGTAATAAAATGTTAACCTAATTTTGTCTTGTTTTTGACATGAGAATATTAAAGGGATTGCAATAAATTATAATGTGTAAGTTCAATAAAGGCCGACATCTGATAGGTTATAAATCAGTTGTAAGCTTCCCGCAGTTTTCATGGAGAGATGCTTTAGGGTCAGTTGGAATGTGGTAATGGTTATTTTATTGCTTTATAACAGCTAATGATACGCCATTTTGTTAAACCACTGTTCAGGTCGAGCTCATTTATCGGCCATGTTATCTAATTGTAATAATATCTATCGGGCTGCATAAATTGGCATATTAACTTAATAATGTTAATTTATTTTACATACACATGATAAATATGCTGTAAAATAAATTAAATAAACCTGAATTAGAAAATTGTAAAATTCCATTGTGGTGTACATGAACAGATTTTAAAGATTAAAAATAAAAAGAGTATGCATTAAGTTTTTAAAAGTTAATTTGAATCTTTCTGTATTTTCTGTTTCTAAAATAACAATATACTGAAAGTTTTGCATTACATTTATTTTATTAAAATCAACGTTTTATTTTGCATTTGGAATCAATAGCAACTGAAACTGTTTTATTTAAATAAACGCCCTATTGTACACATATTATATTCACTTGATATGTACAATAGACATATCAAGCAATCAAAAATATACATTGTAGCAACAATCATGTACTTATAATCCATTCTCAGCTAAGTGATGAAACCGTTTTTAAACAGTTCCGTTCATAAACACATGATCACATGTTTATTAATTTCTAAACAAATAGTGTTTTAAGTTTTTTTCGTGAAGGAGTCCACAGTCATGACAGTATCACAACTTCTCAGATATAGGGGTAATTTATTTAGATAATAATTTATTATTAGTAGTACTTTGGACCCACTGTTTTAAAACTTCTGTCACCAAAGATTTGCGTTTGTTGAACATCGTAGCCTGAGACGTTGTCAGGTAATATAGATACAAGCTGGGGCTTTTACTTTTGAGCACTTGCTGTTCACGCCGTCTAGTCTTGGTTGAGCGCAACTCAATATTTACACTATACGAGTATTAGTATCCTGCTCAACGGCCTGAAAAGGGTTTTTTAATTGACAGCAATAAATAAATATACGGGGAACGGTGTGTGTATTGTTTTATTAACATTGTGTAAATAACATATTTTATGTGTTCATGGTATATTTACTTTTTAGAAGACTTTCAAGATTTTATTTTTCCTTCTATGAAGAATACGAGTGTTGTTAACATGGAATCGCAGGCTCAAATCGCAGTATGACAGTAAAGTTATCCCATCTGACATTTGCCGTTCATCTTAAAATCTTGAATTTTTCAATACGAATCTACACATATATTATTACGGTAATGAGAGTTCAGATATGCGGACAATTTTAAGTAGGAGGACACTGTCCATGTGTAACTCTGCGCTAAAATATTTTTTTCTCTAAACCGTCATTTTTACCATTCCGTGTTTATTGGTCAACAACTGAGTAGTAGGCTTCATATTATAATGTTACTCAATTTTGTTTTTACTCAAATTTACAAAATTAAACGTGTTATTGATGTTGTTCTAAATCGTGCAAGGGATTGTTTAATTGATATCCAAGGTTGTTTGTTTGTAACTGTTCTATTAACATGTAAAAATCATCAACTTCCGAGCATATTGATGATGTCAACATGTGACTAAAAGCTGTCAGGTCTGTATTGCTACTTTAACTTTCTGTGAGAGACAAGTTGTTTTAAAGTGCTTCATCGACTAATCTTACCATTCACATAACAACACAGCATCCCATCCAGTTTTATTGAAAATACAACAAAATTTCTCAGTGTTGACTTTTTTCATGGACATTGATTTTCGCTGCGGCAGGGTATGTTGGACAATTCAAACAGAAGCATAATCATCTTCAAGTTTTAAAATGAACAAAACGAATCTGTCAAAATTTACACAAAGATATTTTAGAAATCGTCTCATATCAGTTTGTGTTAAATGTCTGGATTCGTTTGTTCCTCGCGTTCGCACTGTGTGTGAGTCTACCTAGTATTCCGCTTGCACAATACGGCACAAGTCAATCCATTTCTACTGTTCATGAATGTATATTTAACAAATACACAAATCGGTTTAAAGCTGTCTATTCACAGTTTAGGGTGTAACACTTCAGTGGATTAAACCAACATAGACAAATAGTTTTGCCCCAAGGATCTCATTTTCGTTGATTGTTGTGTCTTTTATGAAACAGGCCCATGCTCTATTTATCTTTGTGTGGGGAGACTGTGTTTTCTGCTTGCATTCCCGATATAAACTATACGTTTTGTAATAAGCTGTGAGAAGTTTAATCGTATTGATTCAAAATACCAACAACTGGAACGTGATAAGAAATATAGACTTTTTATGAAACTACATTTCAGTTGTTAGCCGTCGATGTCAATTACAGCACAATGAACTGAAATGTGTTTACAGAGTGCGCAAAATTATTTACCCTTCAAATGAAATGTAAAATATGCTGAGACAAAAAAGTTTAGTCAGTAGGAAAACTTGATACGATAAAATTGTTAAACATAAAAACTGAAGACAAAAGCATCTTTCACCTCGAAAATCATTTAATACCCATTGAATTTCAACAATATTAACTGAACACAGTCATAAAAAGCCATTCAATTTGATTAAGATTTGAGACAGGTCAAAATTTACATTACACTCAATATTTTGTATGACCACCTCTAGCTTGAATAAAAGCCAGAAAGCGCCTTTCGTATGCTGTTTACGAGTGTTTGAATGATGTGTATAGGGGTTTGGGCCAATTCCTTGTGCGATAACCGTTTAAGATCATTTATGTTGTTGACGTCATTCCTGTCATGCACCTTTCTATCATGATATTCGCACATGTGTTGAATCGGGAAGAGATCAGGTGATTTTAATTGTCAGTCGAATATGTTTATGTTGTTTACAACAAGAACGTTCCGTGTATGACGTGTTGTGTGGCAGCGTGCATTATCCTGCTGTAGAACGTAAGCATTGCAGTTCAATATGTACGGAACAAAGACAGGTATAACGATTTCTGCACAATAACGGGCGACATTTAAGATATTCCGTATTGTTTTGAGTTTTGTCTTGCCATTATGAGAAATACCACTCCAGATCAAAGCGCTCCCAACACCGTAACGGTCATATTCGAAGACGTTAGCAGGATCAAATCTTTCTCCTCGGCGTCGCCAATCACAATCCATTCCATCAGCTTCTTTGAGATTAAATTTGGACTAAGCAGTGAAAACAATCCTGTTCCATCGCTATCTATTCCAGCGACTGCCCTGGCGTGCCCAATTCAAATGTGCGACGCGGTGTGAAGCGATTACGTCGTGTTGACGTCACTAAGTAGCGAACTCCGCGCGACGTTGTTTTGGACGTCCTACCTATACGACGCAGGTGGTAGACGCTGCCAGTTTGTCAGAATCGCGCTTGCATACGATATATTGTTCGCTCATGACAACCAAAACGACCTGCTACGTCAGCAGTCAGTAAACAAGCTTCTAGAAATCTCAAAGCGATATTTCTGTCATTAACGTATAGGCCAGGACAGCGACCAAGGCTAGCTACTAGAAATTTGACTCCGGCTTTTTTCACTCTGGACAATACTTTTTTAATGTCAAAGGAAATTTGCAAAAATATCCATGTCGGTTTTCATCGGCACGTGCACCTCGAGCATTTTGAATTTACACAGTCACGGTCTAATGAGGAAGGTTTTCGTAAACAAATCATCGTGTATGTGATAAGAAGAGTTAGAACAACACATATGTTTAATTTTTTCATGATATTTGCAATATGGTAGATTGTGGGCGAAAACGAAAATACTGACTAAACTTATTCCGTTGAGTATATATAAATAGTAACTAGTAATATTAAAGATATGGGATAATGACAAGTATAATCGCGGATGTTCAGTTTTGATAATATACATACATTTCGATTTGCAGCTTCAAAGAATTTTGATTATCTGGAAAATTCAAAGTGAACGAAAGACGAATAGAAACACAATTAAACGATCCGATAACTTGATTTAAAAAGGGTGTTATTTTTGACAAATGCCAACCTCGATCAATCAGAACTGAGTCTTAATGTTAGATTGTACAACACTGGTCAGAATAACATAAGAAAACATAGAATTTCAAAGTGTCTACAGGGACTGATAAAAAGATTGACAGGTTTTGTACTTCGCGCGAAATAGTCATTTCGATGTTTGCGCGAATGTACGTGACAGCGAACTTTAATAATACCATAGAATCTATGCCGTGTACTTGGTTTATTAGACAATATACCCGTGGAAAAACAGTTTTGAAATTTTCGGAACGGAAAGTTCAATCGGAGTTTATGCACGAATACTTTAAACCTCATTCTATGAATTTGCCAGGCGATGTTTAAGAAAGTTATTAAAACACCTTCTATATAGAGATCGTCAGTTTGTGTTTGCAAACGCTCTACATGACATAGATGGGGGTAATTACAGATTTAATTTAATTTCGGTAAGCTTTCGATAAAAACGAGTGAGTTCATTACATCTCACAGGATTTAGTTAACAATTCGGGCAGTCCAATATATTTCAGTTCTACAATATTTTACGTGCAATCTTATGAAATTAAATAATGACAATTTTCTAAGTTTAACTTGGGGATTTAAAAAACGACTCATTGTTTCAGTTTTGCAATATTACTTGCCATACAATCTTACAACATTTTCTTTCGTTATCCCATATTACTCGAACTTTCCAATTTTATAGCTCAACAAAGTCCATTTTAATGAAAATGAAGTCCAAGGCCAAGTCCGGCATAGCATTATTTTTTTAAAATATGAAATGTCTTAAAATATTAGAATATTACTGAACGATATTTGCTTAGTCTGAAACTTTAAGCAAATCAGCGACTTTAGAAAAAAATTGCAAGATATATCATTAAAAATCTCGTAGAAACAGTATTTTAGGTAGATATGTATACATTGCAGTAAAAAAACAACTACAATAAAATTATAATTCCGGCAAGCTTAACTGTGTGTAAACTAAATTAAATTAAAATTGTTTATAATATTTCATAATAACGCATAAATTCAGCTTAAACAAACAACAACAACAAACATGACGTAGAACTTCTTTCATTCCTGAGAATTTATAACAAAATTTATTTGAACAGTCATAATATTGTATGATTTCGGCAAGGTTGTACTAAGGATAAGAGTATGTTCTTATTCAAAATTGTGTAACTAGTCATTACTCAGGGATGTGGAGGTCTCCGCAGACAACCCCCGCCGGCACCATATTTTATAAATTTTGCACATTACATCAAGAGATTTTAAGTTGCTCTTAATTACAGGTAATTATGCATTCCTCTGTAGAGGGGTTAAGCGTTTTCGTACTAAAAGCACCGCGCACTAAGTCATTAAATCGCATTTAAGAGAATAAAGCACGGTATAGAATAGAAATGAATTACGATTTCTAAATAGCATTTCCACTTAATACATGTATCTTATATTGCTGTACCGCTTATTTAATATTAAATTTCCCTAAATTCTAAAGACCTCTCAGGCGAAAATGTGCATACTTCCACTGAATTTTGAAATATCAAGGACAAAATAATGTAGATAAGGATACGAATTTGATGACTTAACATACTTATGGTCGAAATAATACTAAAACATCAATATTCTTTCAACATCTTTATCAATACTACCAGTTTTTGCAATTCTTTTACGGTCACGGGCAGACAACTAATTGCTTCTTTGTAATACACAGATAAAATAACTAGAGTTATATTTGCGAAAAGGAAAAGTTACTTTTTCATCAACTGTTACGTATTGACACAGATTAGCACAACTAACAACAATTGCGGTAATAGTAACACATTAAGCGCTTGCTGTTACATTGAGTATAAAATCTCTTTGTGTACAATATAGCTTGGATTTCAGGCGATGAAGTATTTTGTTTTCTTCAATATTCAACTATTATCTTAACAGTCTCACCCCTCTTTGAACTTTATACAGATAATACAGACATCTCTATTAATGCAGTAGGATTGAAAATAGACTCGCTACAATAACATTTTGTTATGATGCATAAACAATCTTATCAGAGTATTGGCTAGTCTACGTACATTAATACGTTATACTTGCGAGATGTACGTATAACAACGTCATTAACAAGGGAACACTATATGGAGTCCAAATTTATAGATCTACACTGGGTCTACAAAAAGGGTAACAGTGAGGTCTATGCTCAAAATTGGTCTACAATACATGTCTACACTAAGGGTCAAGATGCTAGTGAACAAACATGTTACTCGGCGGTTTTAAGTGACGACGAATAGTATCCTGAAGTCTCTTCAATTTATTTTTTGTTAGAAAATTTAGGCACTCCTGTAAACCAGACTATTAATAAATGTAAGGCTTATAGGACTTAGACATTTTAAAATAAATAACGAAGATTCCATTTGTTTATATCAAAGTAATGCGTGATATCAATGTGTTCATCACACACCTGTTGTAATTACTAGCACTTAGTACAAAGGCCGAATATTCAAACGTAACAGCTTGCACTGTTGAGTTCAATTTCGATTAGCAATAGATCAACAGAGATAAGGTTGGCAGAACCGGTATTTTAAAGTCCCCCGAGACTAATTAGTTTTTCGCGGAAAAATTGACAGGGCGGTAATGTTTATACATTTCCGAGTTGTTAACAAAATGGCGGAGTCGAAGGACGTATATTATGTTTTTTTAGATCCGGAAGGTTTTGATAATAATGGATCATGATCTGTTATAAGGTAAGTACAGTTTGACGTTGATGTTTTAATGACGTTTTGTTATTTATCTATCGCGACTAATTGACATTATAACCGTGTTAAATTGCATTCATATCATTCATATTGTGGTCTTCATATTAATTTCTTGCGATTCCATTTTTTTATTTAGAAACTAATTTTAGATTATATATTTAAAATCCAACATTATTTGATTTGCTGATATAAATATCGGTATACAGTGTATTGCGTACTGATCTTTTTTTTCTTTATATCTGGCTGTATTCTAAATTATTTTATGTTGATGTATATACGAGTATACTGACCAAACTTATATTTTGTACCCTACTTTTATTGTAATATTTATATATAACAAAACAGGCTAGATAAAAATATTCAGTACAAATAAGAGTGCACGAGAAATCTACCAAAATGTGTCTTCTTAGTCTAAATAATGATAATCTTTCTTCGGCAGAGTTGCATTTGTCTGTCTGTCTGTTTGTACGTCCGTCCGTCCGTACGTACGTTGTCCAAATCTTGTGGCAACTCCTCATTAAATATCGGGCGTATTTTTTTCAGATTTACATAGATGATCAAGCAGTATGTGTTGATGATCGTACCGAAAGGACTTTTTCCTGCGACCGTTTTTACTACAGTTATGACCCTTTGTTACAAATGTTGTTGTAGCAGTGGGGGCATCAGTGTCCGAGGACGCTTTCTAGTTTTGTTAGTTATTTTGCTCAGTCATCTGTTATTCCTATCATTCTTCCTGGATTTTTTCTACCCTCATGTCATTGTTTTTAATTGCATGCATAATTGTCCGTTTACGATTGTATTTACAGACCACTATTACGTCAACAGTGAGCCAGACAAGTTTGCGAAATATAATGCATCTTACAAGACTTCAGTTTCGAAGCTGGACCATCTATAAAGTGAATTGCAATGGATGCATCATGCAAGATGTCATATATCAGACATGTATCAGAACCAAAAGTAAGTTTTAATTAATCTTTTGAAGCATGTTACTACTGTATTTATCATTCAAAGCATACCTTCTAATTTCAACTAAACCTTTAATATTCAACATTTTAGAAAACCGATACAACAGAGTATAAACGATTATGAATAAGTAGACAGTCACCTGATACTCTGCTCAGATTAACTATTATTATGATCTTATTGCATTTATGTGCGGGTCTGATATATTTCCAGTGAGTTATTTTCACTAGAGGAACATAGC
This sequence comes from Corbicula japonica, assembly GCA_038501625.1. Taxonomy (NCBI): domain Eukaryota; kingdom Metazoa; phylum Mollusca; class Bivalvia; order Venerida; family Cyrenidae; genus Corbicula; species Corbicula japonica. The sequence goes on from JAZAYU010000292.1 coordinate 314,468, forward strand.
GATACCAAATTTCTAAAATAATTAGCTGAAAATTAATACTTCAATATATCTTATCTGTCGAATGACTGTTTTGCAAATGTCGTAACGAAAACAGTGAACGTTACATAACAAATGCATCAGGAACCGAAAAGATACGGCAATCAATACTTTTAAATACGATTTTAAAGACAGTCAAATTAGTTAGTTATCAAAATAAGGGAAACTATATATCCAAGTGTATTTAAGAAAATGTTAATTAAATTAAAACAAGAGAAGAAAACCAACTTCTGTAATCACGATACCGTTGTCAGTGCACATATCAACGGTCCGAGTCCGTGTTGACACTCGGATCTATTTAGCAAATTATTTAGCAGGTATTAATATAAATTACAAAACTCATACGGGTTATATAGTTATTTATCACGCCAAAGGCATTTCTTATTATTGATAGCATTTCCTTAACTCGTTTGATATTTTTGTATGACCAGTTGCTATTTGTATACATTACGCAGACCACACCATTCGCGATCTTAAGTTTGTATTTTAGTTTTTTTATGTTCCTAGTGCATACGATTTTCTGTATTACGAGAATTTAGAAACGGCACGATATGGCCGATTATTAAACTGTACCTGTTGATTATTGATCATTATCATCATAGGAAATTTCAGTCAACTGATCTAAACATTTATACCAGAACAGCATCTCTCTCTCTCCCTCTCTCTCTCTCTCTCTCTCTCTCTCTCTCGTATTTACGCCATTCAAAAAATACAGAAAATACAAAAATTAATTAATAAAAACAAAACTCCTTGCCAAAAGTTAGTCTTCCATATGATCAGTCATTATCGACTGAGCGGTCTGAATAACAGAAATAAATGATACTTTTTAAATATTCTTATCGATTATTTTATGAACGGTTCTTAAAAGTACTTAAATAACTTGTTCTTGATTTATATCAATTTTTCCAATTCGATTCCAAATGTGTAAAGGTTAATTATTGGGAACTCAGATAATCAAGTGACAGTATTTAAACTCTTATAGCAGTCTTCACAAAACTAAATTTCGGAATTATAGCAAAATCATAAGCCATGATATAATAGTTAAGGATGGAATTGTAATTTAATCGCGATCACTAAACATGTTTTAGCATTTAACTTCATCTGTCGTCTGGATGTGGGCATTCTACATGTATGGTGGCATATTTCTGCCATACGTTATCTAGGTAGCGAAACTTCGTGATAAAATTGCATTCTGACTGTCACAAAAATCTTCAATTTCACGGAAAAAAATATCTCTAGAGATACATGGTTGCATTTTCCAGTGTCCAACGCTGCCTTTTATTACTAGATAAATATTTTAAACTTTAATTCAACGTATTTCTAAATACATATAACACAACGTTTTCTTGATATTATTTTTATCACGATGTTTTGCAAACTAGCTAAAATAAGCTGAAAAGCTTAGAATAATTATTGTAATAGCAAATATATGCATTTCCTGAACGTTTAAAGCATTGTCGCAAAATTGAGCGCTATTTGTTTCATGAACAAACTATATAACTAGAAAAATATAAAGATTTCCTGAAAAATGTAGCTACCTAGCCATCTAGCGGCAGAAATATATTATATTTTGATGCATGTTTCACATTTTACATTAGATTGTCTAGTTGTATAAAACTGAAACTGGTTTCAGTGCGGAGCATAATTTCTCACTGATGTTAATGAAATGAACGAGGATTTTTAATTAAAGATTTACCTCCGAAAAAGCTTTTCACCTCAATAGTTTTTTTGTGTGTGAAATAATTATTATATAGTACCATGTTTTAAATGTTACATTTTTAGAGTTGTTAATCTGTTGATGTTTTTTCTTCAAAGATTCGAAATGCACTTGTTTACAAAAATACCCATCTATAAGTAAAGTAATTATCCGACCATGTATTTGACAGTAAAACAGTTAATACGGATTAATGGATATTGCAACCTGCGGATGAGAAGCTATATGCTCGGCATGTGATCGTTTTTTAACCTGTTATCTTACATTTGATATGGTGTGTTAACAAATCTTCTCTTTATATTAATCGTGATTGTTTTTATATTGAACCGGATTTTACAACGTGAATAGTTTTTAAAACGATCAACGCAATTATTGAATTTCTTAATTATTTGCAAGCGAGTATATAGCAGGGACAAAGATCATATTCACTCTCATCTAGTTTCACGATAATTATGTTTCAAAATTGTTATGCTGCGAATTCTCGTTCCAGAGTGTTTGTTTATCATAAATTTACTTTGAACCATGTTTTCCAATGCTTTTAATTTTGTCATTTTATCATTACCAGCTGGATTCCCTGATGAAATAATAATTTCTTACATGCATCATCGCCAGACCTGGATGTTTGACAGGTCTCTTCTACATGTATCTTCTCTGTATGTACTTCGAAGCCTCAACATCTCAAAGAATCATTATAACTGTTGATTTATTACTGTTTATTTAAAAAAACAACATATTGTTTAATTATCAAATGATACTATCTATTATTTTCTATATCTCACAACATCGTTATCGGTCTCTTTTATCTATTTCAGGTTAAGGCCGTGTGAGATATTGTGACGACAACATGGACTTTAATATCAGCAAAGAATGGACCACTGTGTGAATTCAGATTGTTAACAGACTTGAAGATTTTAACCAACGTTAGACATTATGCATAAATGAAGCATTTCGAAATGTGTTCTATTCGAAATTAAAGTGAAAAACATTGTTCGTAAGAATATGTAAATTGATATTGTTAAAACCTAAATAACATGGTAAATTATGTAGTTAAATATCAAAACATAATTATGTTGATATCAATATACTTGTATTATGTTTGTGCATTTTGAAATCCGTTTCGAGAATAGCGTTACAATAATAGACTGGTTCGCTTTTTTCTTTATTTTCAATCGCCTTTTCTTTGTAGAAAGAATTGTATCGGTTATATTTAGTATCTATCCAGTAGCCGAATTCGGTTAAGCTGGGTTGTTGTAAATATTTCTCTACACCGAATTCTGTTAGAGACGGATTGTTCTAAGAATCAATAAGCAGATACATGTAACTATTTAGACGAAACAGACTGCGTTTTCTTTCGCGTAGCCGAATTCGGTTAAGCAGGTTTTGTAAATATTTCTTGCCGAATTCGGCTAAAGAAATGTTCTAAGAATCTACAAGCAGAATTTTTCAAACGTATTTAAAGAAAGAATTCGCAATATTTAACCGAGCGGGTACCAATTTGAGCTTCTGGGAAAGCCCAAGTGTAACAAGCGAAAAGCATTATGTCGTGACTGAATTCGGTCAATTTGGGTAATACAGTCTTATCCGCTTGTCTTAGTTCTAAGCAAGCATTCTCAATTGACTGAATTCGGTCAGATGATACAAATTCAACCACATGTGTCCGTTTTTTCGTAGAGAGTAGTTGTTGAAGAAAGCAGCATACATTTAGTGACTGAATTCAGTCACGACAGGAAATTTGGTTAAAATTTACTTTATTTTGTACGATAGCAGTTGAAAACTTTAATCACAATTTTAGACTGGAATAAATAAAAAAAAACTCAAACACTCCAATACTGAAAATAGTTTACTGACTGAATTCGGTCAATGTGCTAGCTCCTAAATATGTCGCTATATTGGTAAAAGTTTTCCAAAGACATACTATAACATATTAGACTGCGTTTATATATTATGGTTGTAATGGTAGAAAAGTTGACAACTATTGGGCATAAGAGAACAGGGTCAATCTAAAAAAGAACGTGTTGTTCCCGAATAGTACTAAACACGTTCTGTTTGATGAAACGAATTTAACAAAAGACAATATTTTTGGCCGCATTTCAGAAATCATAATTCCAAGATCGATTGAGTACATTGGTGATTTTGATGTTAGCCTCGAGTCAGACGAAGATGAATGTGACATTGGAGATTTCCTTCTACTCAACTATGGTAGTAAAATTTGTGCAGATTATGGTAACAATCAACTCAAAAAGTGAGACAGTTCCTATGACGTAATAGAACATATCGAACTCCCCGATTCTCCATCCTGTCTATGTGAACTCGACAGCGCTCACCTGGCTGTTACCCTTATAAATGAAAAGAAAATACGGTTTGTGTCCCAGAAGCTTCACAAGCATGGCAGATGGTTTCCTGTTGGAGACTGTTGTCGAGGTATAGACTTTCTAGAAGGCCAAATTAACGTGTGTTGTGGTGGGTATGAAAATGAAGGTCCGTGTCATATTGAAGTTTATGATATTAATGGGGGATTAATGAGAAGATTCTATGAAGGTCTAAGTTGTCCATTTTATATCAAAGCTGTAAGTGATGGTGAGTTATTTGTAGCAGACGGTTACAGCAGCAAGATGTTCCAAATAAACACACATCACTTCAGTTTGTCTGAAATACAAATAAAAGCAGTATCTTATGAAAATGGATTCTGCAGGTTAGGAGACGGCCAACTGTGTATCGCGGTATTAAAGTCCAACAACGTAGTGTTAGTATCGGTGGATGGTGAACGACAGCAAGAATTGCTGACAGAGGAAAACGATATAGAGAACGCTTGTGCTGTGTGCTTTGATAAGAAGCAGGCTCGACTCATCATTTCTTCAGTAGAATCGGACGATATTCAAGTGTTTCGTGTTGTATATTGAGCATCACAATTATAATAAGAAATGTAAAAAAAAACATATATGTGAAAGAATTCAAAATTTACAAGCATATCTTAAAATACCATATGCTTAGAATTCGTGTTTTTACAATAAATGGACTCACTGATATTACAGTTATGTGATCCTATAATACTGAAAGAAAAATTAAAGACTTCGACTTAACAATGTATCCTTAGCAGCAGAATAAACAAACTTTACGAAAACTCCAAGCAATATTGCAAACCATAGTTTTATGCTAATTATGAAGTAAATACCGCACATTCTTGTAACCTGATCTGGAGCTACACAGAACAGAAAAAACAGGTATTTTAGTTTCCATCCATAATAATTTCTTTAAAACAGATGGCACCGTACATCATTTTGCGTCCCCACATTCGTTTTTAAGTCGCAGGCGAAACATTACCTTACTCCAGGCTTCACTATGTCTAACATGAAGTACTATGTCTGTAATCTACATTACTTTATTAATTGTTTTGATCACCTAATCAGTAAGCAATATGGCATCACATGATAGTACGTATTAAATAGTACTATTAAGTAAGATTTAAGTAATGTCTGTCGACGGAAGATTTTAGTGATATTTTACACGGGTACGAGGATTGGATCGAGTTTGGAATGTGACAACGACGTCACAGCAAAAATGTTACTGCATTCAAGCGATGTTTAGAATCGAGGTCGACAGAAAGAGTTATTTTGTATGTTTAATCGATCCGATCGGTCGGTTCGATAGAAAAGGTAAGATTGACTGAACCGTAGCTGAAGCGCTTTATTCATTTTCTCACGTAAACTCTGCTTTACATATTTCTCACTAAACCGGTCTATCCACCTTTATAATATATTTGAATTGGGAGACATGTCAAACATATCTTGGATTTACTAGAGGTCACTAAATAATTAATGAACTAAGCGCTGAAGGACAGAAATGATCAGAGCTATCCATCCAATGATGTAACTAACTATCCCGGGATGACCTGCATACCACGTTATTCTCAGATTTCATTATCTTAGATTGAATGCTGTTAATTCTAAGCGGGTATATATTTTTCCTTTATCTGACTGCAAGATGTTAAAAACTTAAAATATGTCAAATCATAATCAATGTCAAAGTAAAATATCTCCCAATAAAATTCATTCAAGATCATTTTGGAATAACTTTGAAAACTTCAAAAGAACGATAACTGTTCCGTGTCTCATATAAAAAGGAAAATTGATTTGATCCCTTTAGGTCGTATCTAAGTAAAGTTTAAAAACAAAACTATCATGGCGGTGGACGGCAGAAAATTGGGTTACGCTTTAAGATTCGGTTTAGATGAATGGATTGAATATCCTTGCTCACCATGCGCAAAAGACAACAATGATATTGCTGGAACCAAACACTGTGGAATGTGGAGAGAACCTGTGTAAAACTTCATGAGAAGTTTACCAGAGGTCACCAGATAGTAGATAAACTGATTTCTCAAACGAAACAAAAGAAATCGGAGCTTCCAGTCCAGAGATGTGACAAACATGGTGGGAAGTTGGTGTAGTTTAGATCAGAGTACACTAAATAAAAGCTTCTTCCCGGTTGGTTAAAAAAAGTTAGGGGAAACCCGTAAGACTCTATTGAAACATTAGCTGATTGGCCAATATAACTAAAGAAAAAACTCTTAAAAACAGAAATTGTGTATTTCCGCAGCTGTTGGAACCAAAAATCATTATCCAAAACATTTTGGATAAGAAAACCTGGATGTAGAAACCTACGGTCATGGTGGCATGGAATGTATGTTTTTATGTAGATTTATATTCAAACTTCATCAGAAGACCATGCCTGATATTGTCTAAGAATAAATAAATCAATGAGACTCCCAAGACTCTATATAGAACATATAGGGAAACGCAATAGTGTACGCTGACCTTTACTGTCCATGACACGACGCTGTGATATTACAAGGAGGAATGGCTTACCTAGCTCTCAGTAGAGTATATACTTATGAAAATCTACAATGACAATAATGAAAAATCAGTTATGAAATTCTGAGTGCTCTTAACGATCCACTACACTTCTCCTTGTTCGACCATCGATTAAAAAGAAAATTATCAAACTAAACAAAATTAACATTCATTTTTGCAAAATTTCATTAAAAGGCATTTTGCCGTTTTTGAAATGTTGATACTTTCCTTGAACTGCCGCTCCAATCAGATGGCGCAGCATTCTACCTCCAAACAAGGTGTAGCTGTCAATCAAGTTTTTGTCGCTTGCGGAAATTGAACTGAAAATGACGCTTTGTAAAGATTTGAATGATGCATTTAACTCAGATGCAATAACAAATGGCGTGAGTGAAAATTAAGCAACCTGAAAACGGGAATAACTGTGAATAGCATTCTGTCAAGTAAACTTTGCCGCTAATTCTCAACGAGAGGCGTGTAGGGAAAAACCAAAAGTCACAAAAATGACAGCTGCTTAAAGGCCTCCTCACACATAGGCGAATCCATTCAGCGCAGCCCGACGAATTGGGTAAATTTGTCAATACTTGCGAATTTTGAACGAAACTTTTCGAAAAGTTATTACATAATTTGAAATATAACGAAAGGCAAACGTAGTGGAACTATTGGTTGCTAATGATTTACGAAGGGTGTTGAAGGGTCACTGTTTCTCGCTAAAATGCGTTGGGTCGCGCGAACAATCTATGTTAATTCCTTTAGCGAATAGGAACGCAAACATGCGAACAGAAGCGCAGTTTTGCGCACGCTTCCGATGCCGTCCGTTGCTTTACGAAAGAGTATTTCGCATCCGGTCGTTAACGAACGCTAAACAAGACTGGAGAAAACCAAGTGGGTCAAATTTCAGTTTTTCCTGAAAGAAAATTCGTGAGTATAATATCTTGATATACATTGTAGTGTAAAGTTATGAGTAAAGTTATTAGATGTTGTAATCATGCACCCATAAGTAATTATGTACCGCACTTCAGACATAAAGTTTAGTGGTGTGTGGGTTTTTCGATGTAATCATTCTTTATTTCCCTTTTGCTTTTTCTGCTGGTCTCAAATTGTGATGGAGCCTATTGATGCTTTCTCAAAATGCAGAAAATCCGCATCATTAAAACCAACCATCACTAATTATACCTTTGCAGTGGCGGGTTTGTTTACAAAAAACGGCCCTGGATGGATCTTTTTAACAGGTGTTCGTGACTAATTATGATATAATGAGTACTTATGTGTATGAATTTATATTTAATATCATAAATATACGTCATAGATATTTCCCATATGATTCAGATCAATAATAGTTAGCAAGAATCCCATTACTTCGAAATGAAGAAAACGGAAGCAAGATACTGTCAATATCACAAAATGCTTAGTTATACCATTTCTGCATCCATATTTTTATTTGAAGATATCGTTGGCTTTAAAAACTAGTATGCCCTTTTAAAAAAAGTAAATCATTGTTTATCATATTTTATTGCAAGCTAGTTCTTAGAACAAAAAGACGAATGTTGGTTATCAAGAAACGTTATGATGTACGAGTGTACAATACTAACATTTGTTGCCTGAAGGTCTTTTTACACGAAAACATGAAACCAAACAATCCAAACTTCAATGTTTAATATTTAGAGCTTATTTCGTGCTATTCGAAGTCAGCATCAATTGCGTTCAGAACAACGGCAGCTCGGTGAACTGGGTCGGCATTTTAGATATTCTAAAAATGTTAATAACAAAACGATGGTAAGTTGCGTATTTAATTTGAATAAAGACAGTACATTCTTGAGGAAATTCAGAAAATAATACACGTTACAAAACTTGGTTATCAATAAGTAAATAATTAGGTAATAGAAACAAATATTTTAGATTCTCATACTGGCCCGCCCTTGTCCAAAAACATTTATTGGTAAGAAAAATCGGAAACATATACTGTTCCGGACAGAACGGGTTTAAGACCATCCCAGATATGAAAAACAACATGGCCAACAATAATAAAATAAAATATTAATCATTTCAAAGCTTATCGAAGGTGATAGTGTCACTATTAAAGACTGCTATGGCTTTTCAAGCAAGAATAGGCACCAACATGCTACTTTTGTAACTTATCATGATTTTTTGGAAGAAATTAAAAAGATGGACGAAAATTATACACCAAAGGTTCTAGTAACTATAAATGCCATTTTCTCAAATTTTTAAGTGAGTTTTTTTTCTGTTCTCAGGTAATTCGTTTATAAATTTAAAATAAAAATTAAAAAGTGTCCACCAGCCCCTTTTCTTCCCAAAATCCGGATGAGAATCTAATAATTTATTTTCTTAGGCCTTATGGTAAAAACAAATATATATTACAGACAAATTTATATCTTAACTATAATAATAACTGTTTTCTGTGTCTATAGTTGCAGATTAAAACACTAACGGCTAAACACGTATTTCTTTCACCAGAAATATCAGATTACACAGATATGTTAAAAATGCATTTAATTTACATTTTCAAACAGAGTTCACAAATCTTGTTCATCTGAATGTGAGGAAATATTTCAAATATGTAATGACAGGTTGCTTTTTGTCGAGTATATCTCGGCTGCCATAAACACAGTAACTTTCATGTATTTCATATCTCCTTTATCAGAGGAATAACAGTATCTGAATCCCATATATACATTTTACGTATCATGAAATAATTTATGTGCCAACCTTCCAAACATTAATAGACTTTGGCACTATGAGCTTCTGTTGGGAATTCATCGATACAAAGAAATTAATACAAATTGTTCAATCGTCAATGAATTCCCCCAATTCTACATCATCTTCAACTCAGTCGTACGTGATTATATATTCTGGATATATTCTATAGTCCCTGTACACAATAAACTCCCTGAATATGAGTCCTTCTACATCACCTACCGCTGAGTCAAACGTGAGCTCGTGCTTTTTACAATCAGGAGCGTAGCAAGTCCTGCATGGTGGGGATATCAACTTATCGTTTGGCATCTTTGAGATAATATATAGCTCCCCGAGACAAACCCGACAGAGAAGAAGCTTCTTGTCTTTATGTACAGCCGTCTCACCTGGATAGTCTATATAAAATTAAAAATACAATAGTATAAATATAAAACAACTATATACAACTAAATTTTGGAATTGAACTTATTTTTTAAATGTTGCAGCTTGTAATATTATTCACAAATAGGAAACGACGTGAAAAAAGAGTGATTTTAGCTCGACTATCAGAAGAATATGTCGAGCTATTGTACTCGCTCTGTCGCCGGCGTCAACCTCACTCTCCCGCTTTTGTTAAAGCTTGCATGAAACCTACTTATATCTTAAAAACTACTATAGCTACATTTTTAAGTATTGGCACACTTGTTCATCATCGTATCCCGAGTGTGTATGCCAAAAACCATAACTCTAACTTTCATTTTGATCGAATTATGGTCCTTTTTGACTTAGATTTTCAGGTTAAAGTTTGTGTGCAAGCTAGTGTACAAACTGATAACTTCCATGCCGCTTATACTACGGCTTTAAAAACTTTCAACACTTGTTCACCCTCCGTGTGTGTATGTCAAAAACCGTAAGTCTTTCTTTCATTTTGAACCTTTTTCAACAAAGAATTTCAGGCTAAAGTTGGCATGCAAGCTAGTGTACGGATTCATAACTTCCATAATACTTATACTACAGCTATGAAACGTTCAACATTTGTTTATACTTATATTCCAGGTTTGTATGCCAAGAACCATAACTCTTACTTCAATTTTGATAAAAGTATTGCCCTTTGTCTACTAAGAATTTCTAGTTAAAGTTTGAGTGCAAGCTAGTGTACAAACTCATAACTTCCATACTACTTATACTACAGCTTTTAAACTTTCAACACTTGTTCATCATCTTAACCCGAATGAGTATGCCAAGAACCATATCTCTAACTTTCATTTTTTTCAAAGTATTGCCTTTTTTTACTTAGAACTTCTAGTTAAAGTTTGTGTGCATGCTAGTTACTTTCATACTTCTTGTACATGTACTAAAGGATTGAAACTTAAGACACTTGTTCATTATCATAACCCTGAGTATGTGTGCCAAGAACAAAAACTCTATCTTTCATCTTCATCAAATTATAACCCTTTATCGACTATCAGGTTAAATTTGCATGCAAGCTAGCGTACAAACAAATAACTCCCATACTACAGCTTTAAAACTGTTTACACTTGTTTATCATCATATCTCGAGTGGGTTAGTCAAGAACCATTACTTTCATTTTGTTAAAATTATGGCCCTTTTTCAACCTATAAATTAAGGGTAAAGTTTGCGTGCAAGCTGGTAAAAGCTCATAACTTTTATACTATTAAAACTACAGCCTTGAAACTTTGTTGAAACTTTGTTAACCTTTATTTAATCACACACAAGGTTGATATTCAAAGACCAATAACTCTACCTTGCTTTTTCATTTAATTTTTACCCTTTGTCACTTAGAAATAAGAAATTATGGTTAAAGTTTGCATCCTGGCTCCTTTCTTATGTAATGCTATAAAGAGGTTTAATACAGATGAACTAAACATACTTTGGTAAAAAGTGTTGAGTGGTTGGGTGGTAGAGGGAATGTAGGGTCAAGTGTATCTTGGTGCTATACTTACCCTTCTCATACCATACTGTATACAATAATATATGCTAAACTATACAATGCAATACTATACTATATACCATACTATAACATACTATACCATACTGACACTGCACTGCACTGCACTGCACTACACTACACTACACTACACTACACTACACTACACTTATACTTATACTACACTACACTACACTACACTATATTATACCATTCTATCTGATTTCGCAAAGGCGATTAGTACGTCTGAAGACAGTGTTCGTTAAAAAACCAGACACCTCAAAACGAGGCTTGTAGTTTGGATATTAGTATGGAAAGCCGTTGTTGTCTCGTGAAAACCGTTTTAGACTGTCGCCTTGCCGACAGCCTTTAACTGGAAATCGAAAAGACACATCCTAGGACGACACGCTTTTTTTACTGTATAATTGCGCCAACAGGCGTGTTCAAATAAGCTGGGTTCTGCGGTTACCACGAGATCCGATGAAACGTTTAAACAGACGTTGCAAGCACAATAGTTACCTTATTGCAATCTTAAACATATTTTAGAATGAAATCATTTCAATTAGAAGACCATAGTATTTTTCTAAATTTGGACCGTTTTGAATAAAAATTTCGTCTGAAATGAAAACTTTTACCCAACAACCATTTTTTTGTATTTCTTAAGATAACTTTAATATTCGTTGACATGCCCTCGTGACGACCTGAGAAACATTTAACAGTAAAATCACTTCGATTTAATTTAATAAAAAATTCTATATATTTCCCAATTACGAAAAGACAAAAACATTTAAGCAATTTTGTACAGTAAATATAAAAAGTCAAAGCTTGAAAATCCCTAAATTCTATTTGCAATCAAACACAAAAACGAAGCATCGCAAAACAAAAACCAATTGAAATGCCAACTTAATCAGATACTGACAATGTGCAAGATTTTAAAAAGATGTTTTAATTATGAAGAGAGAAATCAACAATTTTATTTTTGTCATCTATTTTCGCAACCATGAAATTAAAGGCCAAACACACTTTTACAGTTATCTCTTATTGTATACATATGTTAGTCAAGAGGACCTCAGATATTGTTGTTAGTAACTCATTACTCAGGAAGGCATTTAAATTGATGTTTAGTGTTGCTTTGTTTGTGTTTGGCGGCAGATAGAATTTTATGGATTTTTTAAGGGCAAACTATTTTTCTTTACCGTTTACCGTTCTAACGTTTTTTCTTAACGTATAAAAATAAACATACATAAATATCATGGATTTATTAAAAGTTTGATGAAACTGCATTTTTTTCCGTTAGGAAGATCGTGATATTCTTCCTTTTTTATCGATGACAGTACGATGACAACTGTCATAGCACCAACATATAACGTGACAGTCTTAAAACCAAAACGAAGAGGCAGCAACGGCGTACCATATATTTGCATTCATTTATGTAAAATGGAGAGGACTAGTATTTAAACGCCTATGTTTTATTAACTTTATACCTTTTATTGTAGCTCGATATCATATTACCTAAATTGTACATTGCCCAGAGTGGAAGAAATGCGGTTAAATCACTTTTAACTAATTTCATTAGAAATCGCGATTAATATTGGAATTTTTATCATGCAAAAGCGCCCCCTTTCGGTCAGACTTTTATGTAGCGATGTTTCTAGACGTTCGTTAGAGCAGTGTGATACTGATAATGTCAGAACGTCTAGATGATCTAGACTACACCACACCACACCCACACTAACACTATACAAGTTTTAGCTTTCAAAAAAGCTAGTCGGTCATTAGCTGATAAATTAATAAAATAAATATGTATTCGTGCTTGCATTTATTTTTCGACCAATGGAAGTCAAGGATTTGTCCAGTTTTCAGTCGACCAATGCCAAGTAGATTGTATCTGACAAGCAATTTGTGAATTTAGTTAAAGTTTCTAGTTTCAACTTTTTTTCCATTTACATTTCTCTGTATGTACAATACATAAACAAGAAAACAGATAGTGCTTGTGTTGTCTACCTTACTGTACTTGTTAAAATAATGTTATTGTTTAGTATCGACAAAAGACCGAATCCAGATCCGTTATATTGCATGTGTATGGGGAAGCAGACATTGGAGTCAGGGGTATCCCCGGTAAGCTTTTACAAGTTAAACTCAATTTGGATTGCAACTGCGACTAGTCCAGCCGTTCACTATAGATCCCAAGCAAGAAGAGAACGCATGGATAGATGTGGTTTTGAGAGGGAATCGGGGAATAAAAATAAATCAATTCGTATTTCTTTGAAAATGCATATAATCAAGGGCAAGTTTTGAATATTGGGGCGGCAGGAAATTTGTAACTTAAATTAAATAGTTAAAGTTTAAATGATAAAAATACAGATGCACGTACAGAATGGTTACCAAGTCGGAATTTTAAAACAATCGTTGTTGTCTCGTGAAAACCGTTTTAGACTGTCGCCTTGCCGACAGCCTTTAACTGGAAATCGAAAAGACACATCCTAGGACGACACGCTTTTTTTACTGTATAATTGCGCCAACAGGCGTGTTCAAATAAGCTGGGTTCTGCGGTTACCACGAGATCCGATGAAACGTTTAAACAGACGTTGCAAGCACAATAGTTACCTTATTGCAATCTTAAACATATTTTAGAATGAAATCATTTCAATTAGAAGACCATAGTATTTTTCTAAATTTGGACCGTTTTGAATAAAAATTTCGTCTGAAATGAAAACTTTTACCCAACAACCATTTTTTTGTATTTCTTAAGATAACTTTAATATTCGTTGACATGCCCTCGTGGCGACCTGAGAAACATTTAACAGTAAAATCACTTCAATTTAATTTAATAAAAAATTCTATATATTTCCCAATTACGAAAAGACAAAAACATTTAAGCAATTTTGTACAGTAAATATAAAAAGTCAAAGCTTGAAAATCCCTAAATTCTATTTGCAATCAAACACAAAAACGAAGCATCGCAAAACAAAAACCAATTGAAATGCCAACTTAATCAGATACTGACAATGTGCAAGATTTTAAAAAGATGTTTTGATTAAGAAGAGAGAAATCAACAATTTTATTTTTGTCATCTATTTTCGCAACCATGAAATTAAAGGCCAAACACACTTTTACAGTTATCTCTTATTGTATACATATGTTAGTCAAGAGGACCTCAGATATTGTTGTTAGTAACTCATTACTCAGGAAGGCATTTAAATTGATGTTTAGTGTTGCTTTGTTTGTGTTTGGCGGCAGATAGAATTTTATGGATTTTTTAAGGGCAAACTATTTTTCTTTACCGTTTACCGTTCTAACGTTTTTTCTTAACGTATAAAATAAACATACATAAATATCATGGATTTATTAAAAGTTTGATGAAACTGCATTTTTTTCCGTTAGGAAGATTGTGATATTCTTCCTTTTTTACCGATGACAGTACGATGACAACTGTCATAGCACCAACATATAACGTGACAGTCTTAAAACCAAAACGAAGAGGCAGCAACGGCGTACCATATATTTGCATTCATTTATGTAAAATGGAGAGGACTAGTATTTAAACGCCTATGTTTTATTAACTTTATACCTTTTATTGTAGCTCGATATCATATTACCTAAATTGTACATTGCCCAGAGTGGAAGAAATGCGGTTAAATCACTTTTAACTAATTTCATTAGAAATCGCGATTAATATTGGAATTTTTATCATGCAAAAGCGCCCCCTTTCGGTCAGACTTTTATGTAGCGATGTTTCTAGACGTTCGTTAGAGCAGTGTGATACTGATAATGTCAGAACGTCTAGATGATCTAGACTACACCACACCACACCCACACTAACACTATACAAGTTTTAGCTTTCAAAAAAGCTAGTCGGTCATTAGCTGATAAATTAATAAAATAAATATGTATTCGTGCTTGCATTTATTTTTCGACCAATGGATGTCAAGGATTTGTCCAGTTTTCAGTCGACCAATGCCAAGTAGATTGTATCTGACAAGCAATTTGTGAATTTAGTTAAAGTTTCTAGTTTTTGAGCAACAAGCTCAAAATTAAATACTTTTATGCAAATCTTTGAGGAAGAGCATTGTATATAAATGTCCCTCTGAATGAGTTATTGCGAATAAAAGGTCAAATGTAATGTTCATAACTAATAACTAATGAAGAGATGGGTAGTCATTAAACCAACTTAGTTTTAACGCTCGCAGCTCGGGTTTTAACATTCCCAAAGTGCGATCGGGAAAAGCAAAGGTATGAGGTTGATTAGCTGATAACAACTAATTATGGATTGAAATGATTTTTCAACATACTTGACTTACGAAGTACTTGTCAATATTGGACACCAAAACTGAGGTAACATGTCACCATTTATCCTATAAATTGATAATAGACAAATTCAATAAACAAAATCATTATTGATGCTACCCTGGCACTCTGAACGTGTGCAGTTAAAGTGCAGTTAACATCCTGTGGCCATCCTAGTCATTAATCTTTGTCGTTTGCAGCTAATTGAGCGTATTGATGATTATCTTTTAGCGTTCCGCCGCCCCATTGACTACGCTTATGATATAAGATAAAAATATTTCCCATGCTTATTTCCTATGTTTACTTTATACAATGGTCATGTCACATTCGTTAACATCCGGTAACCTTTGAGAATATTCACCCAAATTGCACTGGAAATCGCAAACAATTGCAAAATCGCTTACCTCCTGTGTTTACTTTTAACAATTGTCATCTCACATTCGCTAAACTTCCGTTACATTCACAACATTTGCACAGGAACTCGCAAAAAAACTCTTTCTTTAAAAGACAGTATTTTGACAATAAGGCACAGTTCTGAGTGTTCGTTTCGTCCTAAATGCTTGCTTAAAACATATTCTCTTATGTTATAAGCCTCCACTTTTTCACGACCGTATGTTTTGTGATTTATACCACAAGAAAGAAAAAAATAATGGTAACCCATGGATAGAAGTTTTCATCAATTTTCAAAATGAACGCATGGACATGAGTTTTTTTAAACCCGCATTATTTCATCTAACATGGAATACACTGAAATTGATATCATTAAAACAAACGAATAAAAACAAGAAAATGTGCAAGAACCAGCGATATATTGCATGTTGAAGTTCTAAAAAATTGTTGAAGATCAGAATAGTAAATAAAATATTTTTGAGTCCCTGTCATGCTTCTCACCCCATCCCCCACCCCCACCCCGCCCTATGACAGTGACAAAATTTTGTTGTTGAACATAAACTCTAGATTTTGGAATACAATTACAACTTGATTGTCCTTGCTTTCTCTTTACTTTCTGACAAACCTAACAATTATGGTACTGTCAAGTAAATTATTAATAATGTTTGCAAAAATGATAAGATTTATCACCAGCTAATCAATGCATTCCTTCAAAACAAAGGATATATAAATAAACTAATGTTTGTATGACATCCAATAAAAATTAAGCTCTTTCATTTCAAAGTGGCTTAAATTTCTAACTTCAGTATCATGTGGGTTTTTTTTTGTTAAAAAGTTATGCTAATGACCGACTAGCTTTTTGTAAACTTTTGTTTACAGTCAGCCTTTCCCGCCAAAGTCCATTATTCGTTAGTCTCTAAGAAAACATAAGCGATGTCTTGCTTTTGACGAACAAATTCAAGATAACGGAACGAATCTATTTCAGATATGGCATCATCCTGAACAATTGTTTGATGCAAATAAAGTATCAGTTCAACTTATATGCAACTAATATTTTGCTTTAAAGGTTTGCATCACGTGACTTTCTAAAAAAAGACGCATATCATTATTTCTATACCCTGTGGAAAATACAACACACTTATGTTTACAAAATTTAACATGTCGTTATGATCAGCTCAATTTCTGATTTGATGTAACTACAATGTTCAAATATTGTTTCATCAACATTTAGAAGACTTTTCTTGCAAACAGGACACGGAATAGCATTCTCAAGCTTTAGACGGGCGGCTTTGTCTAAAGTGCAGAACAGGTGGCAGAGACTAAATTATCCGTTCTGGACCGTGAGTCAACGGTGTTCAGACTACAGATCTCAAGTTTGGTCGATTATAATATGTCGGTCATCAGGATGACCGACAATTATACCATACCTTACCATACTATACTATAAAATACCATATTATACTGTACCGTACCTTACCGTACCGTACTAAACCGCACCACACCACACCATAGCATACTATTCTATATTATTCATACTACACCGCACCACACAACACACCACCACACCACCACATACCATACACTATACAATGTATCAAAGGATCGGGTGAGTGCGTTATGGTCATTGTGGCCCTCTTGTTTTAATTTTCCGTTTAAATTATTAATATGGCCAGAGCAAGAGGTATTAACAAATGACAAAAATGGCTTTGAGTGGTTAAGAGGTAGAGGGTTGAAGTTGGGCAGGGATGGTGGATAGCTGGGTGTGGGATCAGGGGTGTATCGGCTGGGGTGGGTGTGTAAACCCTCCAAAAACCTTAAAGAATAAATTAATTGTAATTTATTGATTTCTTAACTTGGATCAATAAACTTTTGTTCATGAGTGTGTGTGTGTGTGGGGGGGGGGGTATGATAAACTCCTGACTATCCCCAGTTTTAATGAAGCCCAATTTAAAATGTGCTTAAGGTCCGACTAGTCGAATAGTCTAGCGTGCAGTCAATTCCGACTGGCTTTTATTATAATATAGATATCGAGTACAGAGCCATTGTCTATCATCGTTTATACTCACTAATATTGTTCAATCACATTAAACTGTTAAATGTGAATTACGTGCATGGTCTTGAACAAGTACATACTTTAAAGTAAAACTGCAAATGAAATATATTGTTTGATCACCATGCAAATATACGTACAACTTTGACAAGTTTTATATTTTACAGGAAATATGCGGTTATTTTTTTATGTTTTTCACTACGGGTTATACATTTTACCAACAAAATGACGATCATTTCTTCAATTTTCAGAACAAAATAAAGAAAAAATAAAATATTCTGCCTTAGTGAAACAACTCTAAAACACCAAATGTAACAACTTCTTATGACGTTAACAATTCTTACCAGTGTACTGATCTGATTTTGTCGGACTTTCCGCCGTGTAAACACCTTTTCCAAACATGGCTCTTGCCACGTAGTACACGCTCAGGCCCGTTCGGCATATAGACTGGACTGACACCGTTCCGTGGAACAGATAGTGTTCATTAATATCATGGTGTATTTCCCTTCCAAGTGGAGGTCTGGCAAGTTCAGGAATGTTTTCTATAAGCTGTGTCGTTCTAACCTCTGAAGTTGACAACTGGGATAAATCTTTGAAACACTGAACTGTTTCTTCTTTCCTCAACAACTTTTCTCTATTTTCATTATACTTGAGGAATAAGGCTATATTCTCGACACGTTGCACCTTTGTTATTTTGATAAACTTGTTATTACCAACATTAGCAGCATCCTTTCCTACGCCAACATCTTTAGGCGACCAGAGGTGATAAACAAGTTGTTTAATGTAGCGAGCTTCCGAAGTAATGTTAATCATTCTTATAGGATCGCTCTTCTTGCTCCAATAAGAAGGAAGATATTGGACACTTTTCTACAACGAAAATTGCAAATTGAGTGACCCATATGACAACATTGCGCTTTTAAAAATGAAATTCGCATATCAGGAATCCCGTCCCCACGCAGTCAAAAAGTAGAAAGTAAAAGAGAGGACAGGGTAATAATAATATCAATTTCAAATAATACACCACCAACAATTAACGAAAGGAGAACATTTGGCGTATTTTTTTCTTTTGCGGGTGACACAAATTCTGCTACCTAAATACAGCTTAAAGCGTATTACAGTCAAACCTGTGCTAAAGACCACATGTGAACAAAGACCACCTGCTCTTAAAGACCACTTTTGGACTTTCCACTGAGTGATCTTTGTAGACAGGTTTGACTGTATTGCACAAAAGCGACACTATACAGGAATGTCCGAAAACAACAACAAGTCTCGGTTCAACAATCACAAACGTTCTTTGTTGTCATTATTTTTTTTCTTTGACAAAAACACTCAAACTTACTGAATTGACTGCAAAGGACAACAGCGATCAGTGCTCTTCGGTAGATAAAAACTCAGTTAACTAACCTGTAATGACCGGCACGAACAAAAAAAACGTTATAAAAATTGAGTGTATCTACCTCGAATGTCTGTCGCGCACAATGCAAAAAATGAAATATGCATATCAGGAATTGCCAAACCCAGAACAAACAGCCTTCCCACGCAGTTAAAATGTAGAGAGGAAAAGAGAGCATGGGTTCATACGAAGATCAAAATAAAATAATAAGATGCCACAAACAGTTAAAACAAACCAAGTCCCGCTTTTGAATAGCCGGTGGCAAAACAATCTTCCACTGAAGGTTTAATCCAGGTTTTAGGGTGCATCAACTTCAAACTTGCCCCCAACAGGTTCTTATATGAACAAACAAGTACAAAATTAATTGTCTTTGTAAATTAATTCTACCAACTCATCAACTCGACAATTTTGCATGCAAAAAGGACACAAATATTAAAGAAAGTAACAGAATGGTCAAGTAAATCGGTGGGTTCTTGCATAAAACACCACAACTACCTGCAATTTTCTCCAAGAACATTTCTGTAACAATCGTTTTTTGAAAAAAATCTCTGTGCAATACATCCGCCTGAAATGATTATCACGAAAAGAAAAGACGGAAAAAATATTCACATTTAATTCGTCAACATGAAATATCCGAGGACTATACATGTCTTTATAGACTTTTTCAGAACACCTACCTTAAATGGCAGACAAAAACAATACAACTGTTCTTGGTCGAAATAAAATATCACATCTACCTGAAACGATAGTCACGGGCAAGTGAATTGTTCTTTTAAAACCTATTAGTATACCTGCCTAATATGGCAAAGAAATTCCGTACACCTACCTGAAAATGCAGACACGGGCAATACATTACGTTTCAGACGGCTGGGATCTGTTTTTGGAGCAGACGATCCTACCTGTAAGCGTCGTTTTCTGTCTCCAACTCTTCTTTCAAAAGGTTTATTAGCTTTAAAATATATACTTGTGTCCAAAAGAAACGATACCACTTGTTTGCAAAGACATACAATAAAACCAAACGGCTATAAACATTTGGATTGGTCTAGTTCATTCGAGAGACCTTTTAACAGCATCATGTGTACAAAAATCAATTTCATCAATCCTGCAATCAAGCATTAACAGTATTTAAAGAAGGTACAGGTATAAAACAAACATTTTATTGAACGTTTGGTATCGTTTCTCTTGGACACTAATATATTATCACTAAATACCTATAAGGGGCAAGTGCAGCCCGAAATAAACGACGGTATAAGAACACTTCTGTTTTCTAAACCTACCATGTTTCCTGAAATGATAAAGTGAACCTGATATTTGAATTATTTTACAAATAAAATATATACAGTTACTCATTTTGTATCTAATTTGGTATCCGCCAAAGTTCAAACACCTACAACCAATATTTTAATGCTACTGCACTGAAATTGGGCTCGATTATATTAGTTACTCATATATCCAATATTCCAATATGTCTTATGTTTCGCCACATTTTTATTACAATGTATTTACTTCCTTGAAAACATTTAAAAACCCTCAAAACAGAACTTATTCTGAAATATACACATGTACGAGACATGTAAAATGTTTAATGTTCTAATTAAAACGTGTGCATGTTAAACGGATCGTTCCAAGGCGGGTAATTTTGTTCGTTAAATGGTTGTGTTGCCTAATTTGAAATGTATATTATTCCGTGCTTTATGTTACTCTCTGCTTATTTTAGATTGTGTGAAAGGATGTATTTTCCGAGTGTAGCTTTCCCTGATTGGGATATTTTACCTCTTTAGTACTTTATACTTAATGTACACTAATATTAAAATCTCCTGTGTGGACAAACAAATTAAAAATCCTTGTATGTTTACAATTTATCTAAAATAAACACAATCGACTTTGTTTATCTCGGAAGACAAAACTTACTACGGTAACAGATAACGCTTCACCAAATAAAAGGTAATCATGAAAGTTATAGAGCCCGTAATGAATTACAAACATCGATCGTGACCAGTTAGTTGTGAGCCTTAGAAAATTCTTAGTAATGGCCACATTGCCAGAAATTGTTACTATTTTTAAATGCGACGAACCACGTTTCGGTCATTCATAATCGAAAGAAGAATGTTTACCTGTGATCGGCAGCTACACGGGTAGAACATTCCACAGAGTCGTGTCTTAGACGGTTTATCTCCTGTAACTCCCCAACATGTTTGTCACATCTATGGACTGGAAGCTCCGGTTTCTTCTTTTGTTCCGTTTGAAAACTCAGATTATTGATGATCTGGTGACCTCTAGTAAACCTGTCATGATACGTCAGACAGGATTTACATAGATTCTCTCCACATTCCACACAGTGCTTGATTGCAGTAACTTCTTTGTTGTCTTTTGCACATGATGAGCACGGGTATACAATCCATCCATCCGAACCTAGTCTTAAAGTGTCACTTAATTTTCTGCCACCGACAGCCATGATTTTAACTTCCTTATACCATAGATACACCCTAACCACAGAAGCTCTAACGGGATCAAATCATTTTTTTCCTTTTTATTGAGACGCAAAACAGTTATCTTTCTTTGTAAGTTTTCAAAGTGATTCGAAAAGTCTCTTGATTGAAATTATATTTTGAAGAGTGTATTTTGACTTTGTTTTAAAAATTAAAGCAACCTTAATGCGTGTTACAATTATTATAATTAAGACTTTTAAGTCTTTAACATTTTGCCGGTAAAGGAAACAAGAAATATCTTTAAAAAAGATAAACGGCGTTGATGGAAAAGATTTATATATACATGTACATGTATATAAGAAAGAAGGAAATACAGAGAGGCGAAGCAGACCCAGTTTAGTTATTTTATTTTACTTGTTATAGCTGTTGACGAACCCTCCCTGCCTTCTTAGTATGACCTAGAGTTTAAGCGACCGAATCATGACAACTCATAAATTCATTTAAAGTGTCTTTCAAAAAAAATGTTGAAGCTGATGCAACAATTTCATACAGTGATAACAAGTCGATTAAAGAAGCAATGTCTTACATTAAGTCTTGTCTACATTTATTCAGTTTCAATAAAATACCTCTTGTAGAGTTAGAACTCAAGATGAATAAATGTCCTTGAAATTTAATAAAAATAAATACAAACAGCCTGTTAAAAAAGCGAAATCTACCAACTTGTACGTAATTAACTTTAAAAAAAGTGTCCCTCATGAGATTTGAACCCGGGGCCTCCGCTTCAGAGGCGAGAGTGTTAGCCACTACACTACAACGAACAGTATCAAAGGAACTAGAAAGAAACCAGTAAGAATTAGAAATATCTACACTTCTCTTTCGTTTTACACTGTGTGTTGTATGCAAGTGTTTACCTGACACCCAAGAATATTCCATATAAAAATGTATTTAAACCATCAATATTGACTTAACTGGTTATTTAAATCGTAAATATGTTTGTCTCCAATACAACACCAATCGAAATAATCTATTTGATTTTTCCGCTGCATAATAATAAAAATCCCACTAGATACCTCTCCACCCTGCTAGATGCCTCTATGGTGTAAATAGCTACCAATCGAAATAGTTTATTTCATTTTCCCTCTGCATAATAAGAGAATACGAGTATTATTTACAATATTTCATTGGTCGAAAAACTAGGTCAAAAGTGAGCTTAGACAGCTAACGCCGAAAAATAGACACACAATAAGAACAACATTCAATTATACATAAAGAAACCTGAGAATAACGTTCACGCAGGTAGCTCATCCGGGGACATTACATGTGTAAACACATTACTGGGCAGGTAGCTCTAATTATTTCTGTCATTTAGCGCTTTGTTCATCCAATATTTATAGAACTCTAGTAAACTTCCAACGATATGACAGACACGTCTCATAATTTGAATCTTAATTTGATTTGTATATTCTCAAGGTGGATTGAATGGTTAAGTGAGGAATATCAAAAGCGGAGTTTAAGTAGCAAAATGTTTAAAGCGTCTCAGCTACGGCTCAGTGAATCTTATATTTAAAAAAAAATCTATAACCTTTCAACGTTTTTCGTCGGATCCAACCACTTCAAAAATTACAAACCAGCCTTTCTGTCAACATCAATTCTAAACAATGCTTGAACGAAACAACATTTTCGCCGTTGTTCTCGCATGTGATATTCAATTTACGTCAGATACCCTAGTAAAGTATTACTAAATTTGCTTCCGTCGGCATTAGTTCTTTTAATCTATCTTGAACTATATACCTATCATGCGATGTTAATTGAAAACATTGTCATTATTAACGCATATAATAATTTGAAGTGACTTGGATCTGTTTTAGCCGAGGGGATGCAAATGATTGGTGTGTTTGTTTAGTGTTTGTACAAAAAGTGGATATTTTATGCTACGTTGTACTGGTATTTTTGTAAAACATTATTAGTCTAGCATCAAGTCTTCGATGTTCTACGGACTTCCAGCCCAGTTTCTCCTGCTTAGCTGTTACACTGGAAAGAGGAGTGAAGTCTTGTTTAACCCATCTTATTGCCAGTCATTATCATTTGTACCTTATAGTGTTGTGTTTCCAGACGACGGATTTTGGACCAAAACAAAAGTCCCGTGTTCACAAAACAATCTGACATTGCTTTTCATAGTCTGTTTCTGTGAGAATGGAACATTGGTTTTGACATCAATTTCAATATATGTTTTATATTAAAAAGTGAGTTCTGTATAAATAAATCACTAGAATTAGGTATTCATTATCGGTGACTTTGAACAAGCGATGTCAGAGCTTGAGATTTTAAGTAAGATGACAATGAAAATCAATAAGACATTTTAAAAAAGGTTTCACAAGCATTTAAATGAGCATACTGCATTACACACAAATAACACAAATCTTTTTAGCATATTTTGTTACAAGCTTATCATAGAACGATGAAGACGTATGCTGGCCATCAAAGTCAAAGTCAAGTCAAACCACTTTTATTCACTCATGTCATTTTAATGACCAAGCTTACAGAACATACTGCAAAAAGTGGTATACAATCTGGTATATAATATTTTGTAAATAATTTAACAATAAATAAAGGATGAACATGAATGTAGTACACGCTGAAAAAAGTGATATAAAATCAGGTACATAATAGTTTGAACATGAAATAGGTAATGTAAATAGCAAAATATACCAGAGAGTCAACATGATACCAATGATTTTGTTTTGCATTTGTAAGTATACAGCAACATTTTTAACTTAACTGGATACACAATACACGCACAATATATGTCTACATATCTGTATGAGATTTCATCGTTATATTTCATGCAAAATTATTTTAACTAACTTGCTGAGGTTTAAATATTCTATTCTATTTTGTGTGCTAAATAACTGATTCGTTTTAAACGTATTAGGTATCTCTTTATGTAAATTTTGCGTTTATTTTTAAAAAAGGACACTGGGATAGATGATGGAATTGGTCACCCAACTGATTTTGGCACTTGTTACAGTATCTAAGGTTATAATCTATTCTTGACCAGCTACCCGTTTCGACTGGAAATCTATTATTTCGGCCCCTGAACTTTGTTCTATGAAAAAGATATGATTTCGGCGTATCAATTATTTCACCAAGACAACTTGTGCTTGTTTTGTGATATGTGAACCTGTTGGGGCAAGTGTGAGGTTGGTGCACCCTAGAACCTGGTTTAAACCCCCAGTGGCAATTTGTTTTGCCACTGAGCGTTCCAAGGCGGTATCCCCAAAGGTTCCCTTTTTCGTTAATTTTTTGTGGCGTCCTATTTGAATTGACATACTTATAACAAACGTGCTCTATCTCTTTCTCTCCTTTTTTCGCTGCGTGGGGAGGCTGTGTTTTGTGAGTGTGGCGATTCCTGATATGCAATATATTATTTTTTGAAATATTTTTCTTTTCCAAAGTTATCTTTAAAAATTTTATTCGTTTAACATTTATTGGTTTGATCGATTAGAGAAGCCCAGTCATTTATAGAAAGGTCCTTAACGGCATGTATACAGTACTGTTATTAGTTTCTTCTATAGGACTTCTAAGTTAACATGAAAAGTTAAGTAAATTAGCAAGTAAACCAAACACACACAATTTCATATGTTTAATATGTAATATGAAGAGCACATTTTTGTGTTTTTCAAAGTAAGCATCAATTGTGTCTCTTTAGAAAACGACAGCTCGATTAAATGAACCGGCATTTTAGACATTATTACAATGTTAGTAACTAAATATTTATGGTTAATGGCTTATTAAACTTATAGTCAGTACTGTTATCAGTAAATTAACCCGTTACCGGTGTCATGCAGTGATTGTTACGTATATCAGGGCTATCCGACCAACCTTTTTGGGAGTTGTCCCGGTTAGCTCACTCGGTTACGTCGCAGGAATTGCAGGGCTAGGCGCTGTCGCCGTGACGGTGCTGGTTCGCTCCCAGCTAGAGGCATTATCATTTGAAATAAAGACAGTACAAGTTTTATGTAATTCAGAAAAAAAAAACATGCATAATACATTGGTTAAATAAAAATACAAGCGGTAAAAACAAATATTTATTATAGACAAGTTTTCTGTTTAAACTGTATGGCATGCTTGCCGTGTCTTGAGTCGTATATGAATCAAAGCGCTGAAAGCGTTGAAAGACTGGCGCGCTGGTTGAATCGAACGTGCCCTGCACAGATATCATTACTGTAAACATATGAAACTATGTGTGATTTTTTCGTTAAACTTTGTGACAGTTACTATCATCAACATTAGCAAATAATTCTATATATTCAGGGATTTCAATGGATGCAGGTACTTGTATTTTGATGCAAGGAAATTAGGTTTTCCACTTTTTTTTCACCTGAATCTTAGGTGGGGGTCTTTTTGGTGCAGAAGCGTATGATTAGTGGTTAAATTTTGCTGGAATAACGATGATCAGGCTCCGCCACAACTGAGTATTGTCAACAATAAAATGCACAAGGCTCACGTACCTTAAGAGACTGAAACAGTTACAATCTTAATTTTTACGTCGATCGCAACAATGCATTAACAAAAATATTCGCCAACTTACTAACGGTCTCACCAGGATTTTTGGAAGGGTTGTCGCTGGACTGTTTGTGGATTTAAGCTCGCGAAACATTATTTTTTAACTATCATTTTATACAATTTTATATTTGTACCAAAGTTTACTGCAAAAACTGTATATAGTACATAGATGTTTTTTTATCTCTTTAGAGCCAAGAAAGGTACAAAGTTAAAAACATAAATAATGTGAAACAATGTGTAAACAGTATGTCAACATGTGTTTTATTAACATAAACTGATCTGATCTCATCAAGTTACAATGTCAACTATAAACTCTGTATAGTTAGTTTTTCACCTTCATTGTCCAAGATATCTCACACATAGCAAACCCAGTGTTTCATTACAACTGACAGAATTAGGATTAAACTTTCAGAAGCCTCTTTTTTTCTTCGGCCCAAGTGCTGACTGCCTTATTATAATCAAACTTCAGTATATCAGGACCTTCCATGGATATCATTAACAATGAATTTAATGTTGAATTGTTAAGCCTGCTCCTAAGCTTTTATTTCACTCTTGATAAGGTGGAAAAACCCCACTCACAATCTGAAATTAAATTAATTTACGATACCAATAAACATATAGACAGCTTCACATATATAAAAATAATATCATAATAGGTACTCAGTTAACACAAGCAGGTATAATAAATTATGTAGTGCACCCCTAGAACCTGGTTTAAACCCCTAGTAGCAAATTATTTTGCTACTGACTGTTCCAAGGAGCTAACCCATACGGTTCCCCTTTTTTGTTAAACAATCAACAAACAAATCATTTATTTTCCTCTCTTCTTTTTGCTGCAGGGGAGGCTGTGTTTTATGAGTGTGGCGATTCCTGATATGCATATTTCCCTTTTTATATATAGTAGCATGAAATTGAGATATTTTATTTATTTAATGCAAGTCACAAGATTAAGTAAATATATTTAAAAAAAACCATTGCCAACTTCTTGCAACCAGGTATAGACTTTCTTCCACTTAGGATCGACACCTGACTGGATCGAACTGGCAGTTCGAGGTAGCCGGCGTTGATTCAGTGTCTCGGCATGTTGGGGTACCGCGTCCGGCGTCGGAGTAATTTCACGACGTGAGGGGTACTTGGCGTCGTCAGAGTCGCTCTTGAAGGGCTATCCGGAATGATCTCGATCTCATTTCTAGAATTTTGAAGTTCAGAATGCCCGATGGAGTTGGCATCAGCCTCACAAGGCCTGTTTCTCTTGAAATAAGATAGAATTGACGAGTCGTCGTTCTTTCGCGCATGCATACTTGAAAATGTGTCCGACGAAAATGAACTGATCGTTACGATGATAGCGCAGTAAAATGACACAGAATGTATTTCTTTTGCAATTTAAGTTATAACTGCAACTTGCCAATAGATTTGTTTAAAACAAATCCATTATCGCACAATTATTTTCATACGTGTATACAGTATACTTTTAGAAGTGTTTGTCTTCTAATCACAGAACTAAGAATAACCAAATAATTACTCATAATCGCATCTCATTAAAATCATTGAACAGTATGTCAAAAACACTGGGTTCCGCTATTAATTGAGAATATCAAGAGTCAACAGAGCCAAAATACGATCGAACGACACCGACAGACTTGTGAATTAACCACGTGGAGAGGCGGAGTAATCCAGCTGATAGTAAAGAAATCTATTGTGATTGGTCAAATCGCCCATTGCTTAACCTTGAATGAGGTGTGTATTGAAAAGCGACCTGTGTTTACAATGCAAGAAACAGAAAACTATGGCATGTCGATTTTGAATAAACGGATGTCGGCGAATTTAACACTTGTTGGAAATAGATCAAAGCTTGTTAACGGTTGTCTGGGGAGAACACTAGTACTTGGACCCGGCCCGGTCCTTGTTAGCTGAGCAAAATCTCGATCCACAACTACTCCAACCTAACCAAAATGGCAACCCACGCTATCGCCCGCTTGTCACGTGACTGATTTGTTTTAATCGTTCTTTTAATATCCTTTCATAGTTGTTCGAACAACAACATTAAATTGTTTTCTTGTTTTTATATGTAGCATTATCTTTCAAAGTTCGCATTCCTTCTCGAAATATTTGTATTTTCTTAAAATGCACTACTTTTTATGCCACACAACTACGAAGTCTTTCAGGCGTAACTAAACTTCTCATTCATATCCAGTTGCTTGTTCTCTGCCGTAGCTGGTCATGATTTCAAACTACATTTGTTCGATGGAATTTTGGGCATGGATGCTCCAAAATTACACGGAAACTTACTATCAATCGCTCAGAATTCGTGGAATGGTGTACTGCATTGTGCTTCACAAATGTGCAGAACATTTCGGCCTGCTCTCGCGGTGATCACTTACTTGATACGCTCTCGTGGTCGCAATGATACACCCGAAGTAAAGGACTGCGCGTCGCAGAGTTCACAGCATCGTTAGATAAGACTGGCGCATGCGCGCCAGTCAAAAACGTATTACAATGCAAACATGGTCCCATAAAATCTGTATTTTTGCATACTCCTAAATAAACAAAAGGTTCACACACTTGTTTCATTCACCAGAAATACCATAATGCACAAATAAGTTCATAATGCATTCAATTCACATTTTCAACCACAGTTTACAAATCTTGTTCCTCTGAATGTGAAAAAAATATGTGTCTAATAAGCAATGGCAGGTTTCTTTTTTGTCGGTCATATCTCTCGGCTGCCTTTAACAAATTAATTTTCATCTATTATTACTTAATACCTCACTCATCAGAGAAATCGCATTATCTGAATCGCATATATACTTTTAATGTATCGTGAAATAATTTATGTGTCAAACTACCAAACATATGCATATATAGACTGCCGCGCTGTGAGCTTCTGCTTGGAGTTCAGGATAACAGAAATACATCGATATAAACTGATATAAGTTGTTTAATCTTCAATGTATTTTTTCATGTCTGTATCATCTTCAACTCGGTCGTACGTTATAATATACTCTGGATATATCCTGTATTCCCTGTACACAATAAGCTCCCTGAATCTGAGTCCTGCTACATCACCGACTGCTGAGTCAAACGTGAGCTCGTGCTTTTTACACTCAGGAGCGTAGCAAGTCCTGCATGGTGGCGATATTAGCGAATTGTTCGGCTTCGTTGAAATATATAGCTCCCCTAGACAAACTCTACAGAGAAGAAGCTTCTTATCTTTATGTACAGCCGTCTCCCCTGGATTGTCTACAAACATAACGATAGGAATCTATAAAAATTATATACATGTACATGTCTAATCTTATTTTCAGATTCGTACTTATTTTCAAACGGTACAGTCTAAGGAATGCGGTTTATCAAATGATTAATTTAAAATAGAAACAACTCTAGCCAATCAAAGAAGCAATTTATTATTACATTACATGGACAGAACGTTCTTACCGGTGTACTGGTCTGATTTTGTCGGACTTTCCGCGGTGTGAACACCTTTTCCAAACATTGCTCTTGCTACGTAGTACACGCTCAGGCCTGTTCGGCATATAGACTTGACGTTTTGTGGCACCGTACCATGGAACAGATAGTGTTCATTAATGTTGTGGTGTATTTCCCGTCCAAGCGGAGAGCTGGCCAGTTCAGGAATGTTGTCTATAAGCTGTGTCGTTCTAACCTCTGAAGTGGACAACTGGGATAAATCTTTGAAACACTGAACTTTTTCTTCCTTCCTCAGCAACTTTTCTCTGTTTTCATCATACTTCAGAAATAACGCTACATTTTCAACACGTTGTACCTTTGTTATCTTTATAAACTTGTTATTACCAACATTAGCAGCATCCTTACCTACGCCAACATCTTTAGGCGACCAGAGATGATAAACAAGTAGTTTAATGAAACGAGCTTCCGACGTAATGTTAATCTTTCTTATAGGATCGCTCTTCTTGCTCCAATAAGAAGGAAGATATTGGACACTTTCTACAACAGAAATGACAATTTGAGGGACGCATATGACAACATTGTGCTAACTAAAGTGAGTGTGATTTATTCTACGCAATTAACTAAATTGCTGATATAGAAAGGAAGATACTTGACACTTTCTAAAAGAGAAAAGACAAAATATGCGATGCACATGACCAAATGAGTCATATCGAGTTAGCCATGTTCGAAAAGCAGACATATAGGGTCCGAAAAGCCTCTAAATCGTTTTTACAATGCATTGTGTATATTTAATTGACTAAATGGCGAATAGTGTAGATTCTGAACAGACCAGACTGTGCGGATGTGTAGGCTGATCTACGTCTATACTAGTCGCATTAGCCGTACGCTCCATTTTAAGCTCAGCGACATGATAATGCGTTTAAGTTTTAATGATATTCCCAGTCAGTATTATGTTAAAGTGCAGAACGCATTTACAATAGGATGCTTAGCTTGATTAAGATTTATAAACACGTGTCATGAAGGATCCATAAAACATCACAAGTTAACATCTCTCGTCATCATACTGGTTTTATGTCGTATATTTAAGGTAATTAACTCCAACCTTCGTAATTATGTATACATAACACTGTTCTGATAATACCACCAAAGGGAGTTACAATAATGGCTGCTTAACACAGGTGAATGAAATATCCTCTGAAGACTTTACAAGTCTTCACGGTTTGTTATTCAGAACACCTACCTGCAATGACAGATACTGGCATCACAATAGTTTTTGGACGATTGGGATCTGTTTTTGGTGCAGATGGTCCAGCCTCTAAACGTCGTTCCCTTTCTCGTACTCTTCTTTCAAAGTAAGGTTTTATGGCTTTAAAATATATTATCACTAAAATGCCTGTAAGAGGCAAGTGTAGCCCGAAAAGAAATGATGGTATAAGAACACTTTCACTGACCATCATCCCTGAAATGACAAGAAAAATAATATAACGTCACCTTAGTGCAAAAAACAGTATACGTACCATTGTTATATGAAGGAGATTTAGAGGATATTTGTTTTTACCAGTGTAAGATAGAAATATATTTCACCGAGTGAGCTCCGGAATTCGTATTTTCACGAGTGGCGAAGCCAAGAGTGAGAATACAAAATTCAGGAGTTCACGAGTGAAATATATTTGTATCTTTCACTGGTAAAAACAAGTTTTCTTTTTATTTTATGCTTTTAATGCAAAATTTGCATAAATTTGACAGAAAAGATGCAAGAAATCGCGCCAAAGCCGCTTGTTTATGACGTGACGTCATGATGTCAAATATACGAGCCCGTTTTCAAAAAGTCCTCATTTGGTATGTTATGTCCGTTTGGGTACCAACGTGAAAAAATCAGTGAAAATAAAAATGATATTCCACTGTTTGAAAATTGTGAAATACCAATTTTATTTCACAGGGAAAATTCTATAATTTACTGAAAAGCATAAAAAATACCGTTATAGCACTAATGTGAAGATTTTAGTTGTTAAACAATATTTTAAGGGTGTTTAACTTCTGTACTCTGTACTTCATATAACCATAAGTTGTTATCATTAACTAATAAGTTGTATTCGCTGCTCCATTACCTTCTCAATTTTTACTCCGTCTACATATTTCTCTCTCAACAAAGTCGTCATCATGATAGAGATTTCAATTTATATCAAGTATAAGCAAACTTTGTCTTCCTTTGTATGCACATGTTTTTTTTGTCAAATATACGCTAGACAATCTAGCTTTCATGGAATTGATGGTGCGTATAGTATAGTATAGAATAGTGTAGTGTAGTGTAGTGTGGTGTGGTGTGGTGTGGTGTGGTGTGGTGTAGTATATTATAGTATAGTATAGTATAGTATAGTATAGTATAGTATAGTATAGTATAGTATAGTATAGTATAGTATAGTATAGTATAGTATAGTATAGTATAGTATAGTATAGTGTAGCAGGCCAGCCAAATCTCCGGATTTTATCCGGAATCTCAGGATTTTAAGTTACTTCTCCGGATCTCCGGATTTATAGTCAAAATCTCCGGATTTCTATGAAATTGCAAAAAATATAGATGAATTAAACCTAATTTAAAAGTTGAGCAATAAACGTAATAGTTATTCTACTGCAGTCGCACATTTCCTGTTTATTACTAGATAACGAGGTCGTGGTCAGTTACATGCAGTCTCAATGCCTCTGGCAAAACTATACAATAACCGCGTGTCATAAACTAAACAAGGGCCTCGATGTTTCACCTGCCTTTATCTTTTTCACAGCTTGTTCATTCTAATATTGTCAAAAGCAGGTCTTAACAGTTAAAAAATGAATGGTAAAAATAGAAAAGTCATTTTAAAATATGTTCTTCAACCATTTCTAACAAAATCGACAAAATCATTTATAAAATTCTTTGTAGAATATAATTACAAAGAAAACTATCAGAAAATCATCATTATCATCATTTTTGTTCAGTCACAGTCATAGTGAACAGCAGAAACAAAACATTAAAACAACAACAACAACAAAATCATCATCTTCATCGTCGTCGTCGTCATCATCATTGACATATTCAGACAAATTCTCCGGATTTTTAATGAAGAAGTTTTGGCAGGCCTGGTGTAGTGTAGTATAGTAAAGTGTAGTGTAGTGTAGTACAGTACAGTACAGTACAGTACAGTACAGTACAGTACAGTACAGTACAGTACAGTACAGTACAGTACAGTACAGTACAGAACAGTATATTGTGTGGTATGGTAAGGTACATTCTGCTGGTTCTGATGGTGAACAAGTGTCTTGAGTTTCAAAGCTATAGTAGCTACAAGTCTGACATTTCGAGAAAAACACTGTTATGACGGTAATTGCGAATGTTAGGTGGAAACTGAGCAACAGCTGCAGCTATAGCGGCCATCTTGTTTGTTGTTGTTATTTGTTTAAATTAACGGAAAGTTAACGAATATACTATACCAGCAACTGAAATTTTTAACGGCCATATATTAGCGGAGTTTTTAACGCTTAACGTTAATTTAACGTTAAAGTATCCGTTAAATTAACGCTAAATATTTAACGATATATAAGAGCAACTGGGCCAATGAGTATGTTTCAGAAAATGCATTTTTGAAATTTTAGCTAGTTTTCGCCATTTGCAATGTTAGTGAAACCTTAACAAAAAGTAAAAAAAGCAAGTGTGTAATCACGTTTAATTCATTCGCAAACGAACTTAAATTGTGAACAGTAAATTAAAGTTTAGCATGGAAATAAAATATGCATACCTGTATCTGAATTTGTTTATCTTCCCATTTTTTTGTTTCGCGTCACTTAACATATATTATAAGCGGGAAAAAACATATGCATACATTTATAATTGCTCCCACAACTGTTCACTTTATCCTCAACATCGGAGTCGGTCATAAAATCTTCCTTATATGGATTGACTGATTGTCAGGATATAAAAAAACTAAACAGGAAAATAATTTGAAATATGAATATATAAATGGAAAACGAAACAATCGTCGGGATTTTGAAACAGATAAATACTACAAATGACCTTAATAAACACACAGATACTTACACGAGATACTGGTTAAAAAGTTCCGCAAATGTAAGGTATTTTAAGTCAATGCTTCATTCCGTTTGACAAAAAGTTATCTAGGTCTGAATGTGCGTGTACTATTGCACATTGAAATAGAAGAAGATGGAAAACTGAAATCATTAAACAAGATCAAATATAAACTTTTTCCGACTCTCTTCGGATTAACAAGTTCATACCAAGTAAGCAAATTAATTCCCAAACGTGAAGCCCCGGGCTGTGCTCCACACAGTATTTGGATATGTCAACAAATAAAATAAAAATAAGTGAACATGCAACTTTTTAATTCATTCAAAACAATGAGGTGCATAGCTCTGTGATCAATGAACATTCGGGCTGAAGGTTATAAAATGAGTTTGGAAACAAGTCTCAAATCTCAAGCATCTGATTGGCTGAATTGGCGACCAGTCACCATTTCTGCCAATCAGATGCTTGAGATTTGAGACTAGTTTCCATGCTCAGTTTTATAACCTTTGGCATCGATGTCTTATTTTCTGGCATAGTACTAGTGCTCATGTGTACAACTCATTATCAACATAAGCAAACAGTACAATTGTTTACAAAAGACTTGCCCACACCATGTGGTATCCTTGTGGTGTTACTCAACTTGCTTTTTGAACATTCTTGTAAACATTTATCGAAATAAGTTGAGTTATCTAAAGCATTCTGCTGAGTAGGACATTTCCAATTACAAGGGCAACATAAAACATACAATTATGCAAAAGTTTAATGAAAAAATAATACATGGATATGATAGTAAGTTAATATTCCTCTTAACCTCTGAAGCATTCTGACATCAGATACGTCTATAAAAGCTTCTTTTTCTATGTGTATATGATAAACACAAGTAAGATATGATTTAGTTCACGGTGATGGTAAACCTCTTCATCAAGAAACTGATATTTTGCTATCAAACTATACATGTAAATGTTAATAATGGTTAAATAGAATTACTCAGGGTTGTCCCGATAAATCGTAGAAAATTTGAATTAAAAGAAAACTTCAAAACCTATGTTTATGCAAATCGCACAGTTGGTTGAGACATAATTTTGTAACACCTATGCACAATTACAAAGAAAAAATCATTTAAAATAAAGAAATGTCACAGTAATAAAATTTATTAAACCGTATTCGCGATCGGCGGCCGACGTCAATAAAAACCCGCTATGTTTTTGAATTTAATAATTTACTTTAAACCATAAATACATATCACACTGTCTTTAATCCTCAAAAAATTAACGTTGCCTGAAAGGCTGATCATTCGTTGTCATAGACATGTTACATAGCAAACATAACAATATCACTCAGTCAGAAGATGTTTCGGTGTTAATCAACTTGCTTTTTGAACATTCTTTTAAATATTTATCGAAATAAATTATGTTATTTAATGTATTCGGTTGCGTAGGAGATTACAAGACAACGTTAAAAACGAAATATATTGAAATTTTAATCGACACTACATGTTTTCCTGATTACTCCATTGAGTGTTGGTAAATAATATTACTCTCAAGTCTCACTGACATCAGATTGCCTTACAAAGGCTTTTTTTCAGCGACCTCACTGTTGATGCAAACAATTGCTTTACGGTACTGTTTGAACTTTCAGTAAGAAAATGAGACAATGTTGGTAAATTATAAAACCAGTCACATGTAAATGTTATTAATAGTTGAGTAGAATCTTCATTGGCATTTTGCACGGCAACCGTAATAATGTCAATCAGTCGGAAGACTTTGCGGAGCATGCGCATATCGCGGCTATGACCAGAACTGATGCGATGAACGCAGCCGGTAGACCTAATGTGGTGAACAGTATGGCCGACCAACCAGACATTTCGTAAATGAATATCATCATGAGCAATGCAACTCCAGCAAGCAACTCTGAAATATAGACAGATATATTTGAAACCTTGCAAGGTTTGCCAATGTACAAAACATAACAATCTGCATCTGAAAAAGTTTAGCAAAAGGTGGCTTTTTGTTTAGTTTATATCAACTTGTAAGCAACAGTTAATATTATTCTGCACAAATATTGTATTACGCACATGGGCAGGACTGTAAAATTTGGATTTAAAAAGATGATCAGTCCAT
The DNA here is from genome assembly GCA_038501625.1 of Corbicula japonica. NCBI lineage: Eukaryota > Metazoa > Mollusca > Bivalvia > Venerida > Cyrenidae > Corbicula > Corbicula japonica. The sequence continues at coordinate 350,419 of JAZAYU010000292.1, forward strand.
ATTATTGGGCTGCACTTTGGATAAGATTGTTGAGGAAATTATTTCATACATGAATATAGCGTTTTAAAAATGTACTTCACCCATATAAAAAAACCACATCAGTTTCTAAGATTCTATCACTGACATTTGTTGAAAAATTACATAAATCACAAATATAAATTATACGTATTTCATAATTTTACCGGTAATATTTTGATCTCTAGCATTTATCCCAAATTTATTTATATATATTTCTTTTAAAATTCTGCTGAGTACGTATTTGTAAAACAATTTAACGATCAAAATGATAAAAAACATAATACATGTGTTGTAAAAAGTTTAAAACGTGTATTGTTATTGTGCCTTTATGCTGGTAAAAGATTCAATCGATTTGTGCTTTACTGCACGGCCTAGATTAAACACATTCTATGTGTGCTTATTTGTACACGTAAAGTTTCACTTACGTCCAATTGAAAATAAGACAAAAACAAGGGTTTCCTTATTGCATCCGAATTGCCAATTTATTGTCGCCTTTGCTCTTAACATGCTGTGGCCAAATTTCGTTAATAGGAGAGCAGTTAAGCAAGTGACGACTAAAGACGTCAAACAGAGGCCGAAAATCCTCGAGTCCAAAACTGAAAAAGAACAACTAAACAGTTTGTTAAATAAGTTTATATGTTTAAATATTCAATTTATGAAAGAGTGTAGAAAAACACAAGAATAATCTTTTTTCTATATTTTTAACCTTTTATTGGTCAAACACCGTCCACAGATTTACGTTTAATATCTGACATTATAAACGAACGTTTTTGTTGTCCTACATGTATATAAAACCAAAATATTACCTTTTGGTTGGCATTGTGTATCATAACAAGTGTAAAACAGACCCTCCATATCGCAAACAGGATCTTCTGTTCGGTAGTATGATACCGTTGCGTTTTCATGGTTCGTCGCGCATGCCCAGTAAGGTGTAATGAAGCCCAATATCTACAGAACATGAAATAAGAAATAGTTATTCTTTCAAATTGATAGGAAATTCATGATAAATTTCTCTTTCTTTTAAAACTGTAAATATTTTTTTCGTTGCACGATCGGATTAAATCTTACTGTCCACGCTGCCGCCTTGTTCCAAGTTGAGCGAAATTAAATATCGTCGCGATTATATATAAAAACTTGATCCAGCCCAACCGCCGTCGTTCATTGAACTTTAAATGCTGCATGTCTAGATTATTTTAACACAAGAAAGTGAGAAAAATGTATCATTATATTGATATCTTTTGTATTTCCGTGGTTTTCATCAACATAACATATTTTTCTCCAGCAACATAACAGCTTAAGTATTTTGTCCATTTCATACCTGTAGTGGAAGGGTTGTGACAGCCAATGCTATTAAACTGACAGCTATAATCTCCTTCATGACGTCATAACAAAATGGCGTACATAATCCTATTATATCATTCACTTTTAACACGTTCATAAGCCTTCACATTCACTGTGGTGGTTAACATGAGGCACAAAAACAGTCTTATTTTGAATTATTTTCCGCATAAACGTGACCTAATAACTGATTAGTTTTGAATAAGGATGTAAAATCAAGCTGGTATATAGTCTAAATATAAGCAAAACGCGGAAATTGTCTAACTAAATCAGAAAGGAAGTGTTTGTTTGAAAATTATATTTTTTAATATGGAGCATTTGTTAATCGAACCAAAGATCCGCATTTGTGCCGTGTGTAATTTTTTCTCACCTATTCAATCAATTTAAGAGATTTTTAACTTAAAAATTATAATTCAAAGCTGAGTCATTGTTAAATTACTGTTATAACTCCTGATTTTGGGCACGTCGCTAGGTGTTTTCGATCATAGTTTTTTTAGTTGTAACTACATTTAAAAGAATTTACAAATATCTACAGGATTATTCATAAAATCTGAAACATTTTTGAAATTATAGGCATACAATTTTCACATAATAATAATCTAGAGGTTACTGGAGAAAGTTTTGTTTGATAAATAAAATACCATACTTAAATAATGAATGATGAACATATATCCAAAATAACATTTATATCAAATGTTCAATCAGACGTCCATTTTGGGTGATTATAACGTCAAGTCTTTTCTTGAAATTCTCTGAGGCCGATGAATTTTTTCTTTGGGGACATTTAAAAGATAAGTTCTACACATCTACACACCAAAACCAACATCAATGCAAGTGCTAAAAATTATCAAAACGGCCAAACAATTTAAAGACTCTGAAAAGACTTGACGTCGTAATCACCCAAAATGAAAGTCCCATTGAATATTTGTTATAAATATTTCTGGATACACGGACCGCATTCCTAAATTCAAGCATGGTATGTAATATATCAAACAAAACTTTACAGCATCTAGATAATTGCTATGTGAAAATTAAATGCCTATGTTTGATTATATTAACGCTGTTCAATTTCAAGTGTCAGATGTTATGAATCACCCTGTATTATTTTTTCCTAACTAAAAAGTGATTTTATTATTTTACTTTTATAAGTTTTTTAATATGATGTATTTTTTACAGCAAAATGCATAATAAATAATGTCACAAAATACAACATACTCTTAGGTGCGCTTAGTCAATCATAATTGGGAGAGGGTTCATTAGTATCCATAGTGATGCTTATTTCTTGTTTATTGATATGGGTACACAATCTTACACAAATAAAAAAAAAAGGTCGATCGGGTCGATGCATTTCCATTAGTACATATTAGTACCCATGAACAGGCTCAATCAAACCGAGCCTACAATATTTTCATATTTGTCGTTTTCGGAGGCTTTCAAAGTTTCCTTCTTAAAAAGTTTGAAGGTCGTGGAGCACGATATTTGTGTACTACATGTATGTTAATAGTACTTCAAAAATTACTTTTGTTTAAATAATTCGGGCAGTTTAAAGATGGGTGATTTTATATCCCAGCCAACATAGATTCGGATATTGTTCAATCAACCCAAGGATATACTTCTTGCTTTTTAAATTTTGACTTTTGGCGTTGTCTGTGATATGCAGGATTTATCAAATCCCCTGTCGAAATTCTATTCTGTTTAGTTTCGCCATTTGTTTTCTCGTTTAGAGCAAACCAATTCCATTATCTGGGGACCATACGTCGCTGTACATGGAATTGTATAAATCTGAAAATACCGCATTGAAGGTTCACCGCCGTATGCATACCATCGTTTGGAATGGATCAAATTGTACTGTTTTTTAGTGTAAATATTGAGTTGCACTCAACCTGGGGCTAGGCGGCGTGGGCATTTATATGCATTTCCATCACTGCATTACTGCACAAAATGTTGTTAAAACTTTCTAATATTTCTTGTAAATTTTTCCTACAAATAACTTTCCATCGATAGAGCACATATTGTTTGTGGCAAAAACTGTGAAATAACAATAGAGGGCGGTTTTTCAATCTAGCCAACGATCTATAATAAAAAAAATAATAATCGATCTCTGTTATATGACAGCTCAACGGCCTCCTGTCTACAAACCAATTTTGCCCAGATATGGTATGTAATATATTTCTTATCTTGATTATTTTAATGTTCGTTTAAAAACCTTAAAACAATCTTATCATGTAGTTTATTTGGAGTGTAGACAGCGAAATCATTAAACATATCAAAACCAATCTTTTAAACCACAAGATTCGAACATATCACTAAGTATTTAATCATGGCTGTAGACGGGAAGACGGTGAGTGGTCCTTTACCACTGGGATCGGAAGACTGGATTGAGTACCCCTGTTCTTTGTGCAAAAAAGACGGAAAGACCATTGCTTCAATCAAACACTGTCCGGAATGTGGAGAGAACCTATGTAAAACCTGTCATTCGTATCATGACAAGTTTACTACAGGGCATCAGATAGTGGATAAACTGAGTTCGAAAATAGGAAAGAAGAAACCAGACCTGCCGATCCAGAGATGCGAGAAACACGGTGGAAAGTTGGTGGACGTTTACTGTCCCGGTCACGACGCCGTTGGTTGTGCTACCTGTGTAGCCGTTGATCATAGGTAAATATTTTTCGTTCTGAAATGTTGAAACACTTGTTTTGCAAATATCTGCAACATTAGAGTATTGTTTAAAAATAAAGTATTTGCTCAATATGTTAGCTCACATAACAGAGCAAAACCTTTCGTAAATAGTCTTTAAATTGATCTTATCATGTCCAACTATTTCCCGCGTTTCTTACAGTTTTCCGTTGACCACATCTTTAAGTTTGCTCAAAGTACTTTGTACATACTTCTTTATAGTATCGTCGATATGAAGTTACTTTGTTAAGAGTAGTAAAAATAAAACCTATAGTACATGTAACCTACGCATGATTAATTCAATATTAACCATAATGTTCTTTTAACTCTCTTAAACCTAATGATTGACTATAACAAACGTTAAAAGTGTCCATCAGTGATGCACTATCCGATTGTTAAAAATGGATTATAACATTTCTCATGAGTGACGATTGAAACACATCTTCTTTTGAGACAATAAAGTCACACGAGAATATTGTTTATGATGGATGAAATTATCTGACGTTTGGGTAGAAATTATTTATTTGCGTGTTATTCCGATAATAATATATCATTTAATTGCAGCAACTCGAACCAAAAGCGGTTTCCGGTCGTTCATCATCAGTGCCTCACGACCCAATCGTTTTTTCGGGTTGCTGCATTTAAATGGCGCTACCATCTGGGTTCGAAGTACGAGCACCAAATACGTCTGTATAACGTTTTCGGACTTTGAAATTTTACGCTGTGTTTTTTTAGTGGTTTTACACCCTAGCGCTCGCCGACGGTCTAGAGCTCTGAAATTCCGGCCATAACGTGGGTTGAGCGCAACAGGGTTGTAAGTCCATTTTTTTTGGAAAATGACTTTTTTGCATAATATGGCTCATTTTATATAAAATACATAATATAATTAAAGAAAAAAAAGGTTTTTGAAAAAAAAATTACTTAATATTGCAAATTTGTCCAAAGGTTGTACATGTATCTCATATTGGATAAATTTTGTGTGCAATACGGTTGTAACTCAAGTTACATCCATGTTGCACAAAAAGACATTTACTTAACTGATGAGTTGTAAGTGGAATAGAGATGTAACTCAGTCTTTATATGGACATCATTTATAAAATAATCAAATTCATCAAGATAAGATAGATGAATTCCAATTTATTTTAGAAATATAACTAATCCTATTACATATTTAATGTGCATTTTCAGCTTTTCACTTAGAATGTGTTGTTTTTTTCTCGAAATTAGGAGTACACTTTAGTGTATTAGAATTTCAGTGACAAATTAAATTTATCAAGCCTTTTAGATTTAATAAATTCTTTTGCATACCCATCAAGTTTGACAATATAACAAAATATAGGTTATGTTGTGTTATATATTTTATTATCAAATTTTATAAACACAAATGTTATTACCCCGGTATTTATTTTTCTAGACAGTAAACTGTTATGGAAGCTTTGGAGGTCATTGTGTGGAACATCACGTAAATTTTATATTTAGATTTTTACAGCTTTGAAAAAACATATTCTTTTAAAATAATGAATGAAAAAGAAAATTGAAAGCAATCAAAATTATCCCTTTACTACATATATTACAAATTCCTGTCGCTTGATAAGGCTCCTATAGGCTTCTCAAACATAACCTACTGAATCTAAAAGTGAACAATGTATATCCTGATCAGACAGCATGAATGTACTGGCTGATCTGGATCTACACTGTTTGCCCATCAGATAGCAGTGATATCCCATGGAGTTAAAGCTTAATGAGGACTGTATTCCGATCTATAAAATAACTTCTCTTTCTGTTTAAAAGAAAACAAGACATAAAATGACATGTTGGCATTATGATACTCTTAAAATAACCTTAACTCATTCCTTCATACAACACATGTACATTGTATCACATGTATGATAAAAATAAGAAGTTAAAAAAATATTGTCATTATTATATTAAATTTTGTTATATATGTATTAAGTTGCATCTTGCAAAGAGTGTAAATTTATTTATGCAATATAAATTCTTAATATCCTTCAGGCAACAATGCCACAAGTTAAAGAACAAAATGATTTTCTGTTGCAAAAAAAACTAAAAGATATGTAATTTTACATCAGCATCTTTGACACCTTGGAAAGATGCTTACTCTTCCATCTCTTTTTTGTGGGGTTGTGAGTATTTTCCTTTTTTGTTATTATCTTTAGGCATTTAAAAAAAAGAAAGATAATTAAATTTCTCTATCGTGAATCATAAAACATATTTTAAGGAAAAAAATTGATATCTTTTCAGTTGAGGTGGATTAAGTCACATAATCTTTAATGTTTTAATGAGCTCAAGTTTGCAGAAATTGTTGTTTGAATTCTCAGCATTTTATTTACAAAATAAAACTCTTTTTAAACTATAAAATCTGTGACTCTTTGGCAAAATTTGTCATGTAAATTTCTTAAATAAATGGATGTTTATAAATTGCAGAGAAAAGATAAAAAGTAAGAAAATAGCATGATATGTTAAATTCTGTATTCTGATATCTGGTAAACAAACTCCAACTACTCTTCTTTTCCATGTCTGCCCACCAAATCGGTAATAATTAATTGTTGTTTTGAAATTTTGAAATATACTTTTATAACCCTTTTCTGCATATACATGCCTTTGCATGGGGAACAGTTATCATTGATGCTGTCTGTTTCTAACCGAATAGGGAACAGTGCAGATCCTGATCAGACAGCATGGATGTGCCGACTGATTGTGATCTACACTGTTTGAAAATGCAATAAAATTCATACATAATTATGGAATAATGGTTAATATTTACTCCATAGTTACATCTTTATTGTATGGCAAACATTATAGATCCAGACGAGCTGGCACATCGGTACTGTCTGATCAGGATCTACACTATCCGCTTTTAGATTCATCAGGTTATTTCTGACCAAAATGTGACCCGTGCAAATCCAGATTAGACAGCGGCTGATTTGGATTTACACTGGTCGACAAAGTGATAAATTCCTTATATGGAGTACGGGGTTAATAACTTAATATGTCCCTATCTAGAAAAATCCAAGTTACAATTCAATCGAAAATATTAACCATATCATATTGATAAAAGTTCATCACATCTGATAAGTTAGCTTCCTTAATATTTAAGTAATAACCAATTGGTGGCTTTTAAGAAATAACCCAGAAACAAATGGTACAGTAATGCTCAAATTAAAATTGTCATTACTGGGGTTTCAATTACAGAAGTCATGTGACCCTACCACGAAATTTGAATGGCTTAAAATCAGAATATTATGAGTATAATTATAGTTGTATTCAAATATCTTAAATTTTTATGTAATTGTTTAACTCTTTACTCCATATATACGCCTTTTCACGCATGTGCAACCAGTGTAGATCCAGATCAGCCGGCACATCAGTGCCATCTGATCAGAATCTGCACTGGTCGCATTATGGTCAGAGATAACCTATCAAATCAAAAAGCGAACAGTTTAGATCCTGATCAGATGGCAAGAATGTGCCAGCTGATCTGGATCTAAACTGCTCATCCTGGCAATAAAGGTGTACATGTATTTATGAAGGAAAGGGTTAAACTTCATTTTTATTTGTGTGCAAGTTGCAATCAGATATTTGTTTCAACTTAATATGCAGCAGACAAAATATTGTCCATTTATCTGCATATCATTTACCTTTTTTCATAATTTCTCTTGCATCTAAATGACCTCAAGCCAGAATTGGGTGGGATTAGAAGTGGAATAATTAGAATTTGCTTGGAATTTGCTTCAGTTGAAATACCTGATAACAACGTAAATATTTTATGATAAGTTGCGTCAGGTCAAAATAAAAATTGATGAAAATTGATTTTTAATATTTTATCAAATTTAACACATTTGTGAACAAAATGAATGGTGATTTTGTGAATGTTTAAGTAAAACCTAATGCATTCACATCTGTCTAATGTTAGCTATATAAATTCCTTTGTTACAAACACACATTTTTCAGTGTACAATACTTTCAGCAAGAAAATGTTAAAATTGAATTTTTGTCCAATATCCTTGTGTTGAAATAATACTTAGTAAATAGAGTTTTGTGAAAGAACAATTATTATTTTTTTGAAGAAAAGAATAAAATATTTATGAAAAGTACAGCAACCATGCAAAGTCACAAATACATAATTACAGTTTAGTTTTAGTAATAGTTTTATGTATTTAACAAGTGTATTTAAAACAATAGATATAACCCTTACAAAATCATTATTATAAAATTAAATAAGTATAAATTTAGCACTTAAATTTCAGAACTTTTATGAATAATGATATTTAAAATAAAATATTCTTGTCATTTCAAAAAATGTTCTACCAATTCAACTTTTATCTGAGTTACATCTCTTTCGCACTAAAACACTGTTCTCATTTCTGTCCAATTTTAAGTGGAAAACGGTTGTAAGTCATATATTTATAAATATCACTTTTGGAAATTATTTTTTAACATTTCTTTTTTTATTAGTTTATTTAGAACATATTTTGTCATATGAATATAAATAGAAAAGAATAAACTTTCAAATATGATAATCACAAATTAGTTTTTCGTTAATACTGAAAACTTTTCAAAAAGTGACTTACAACCGTGTTGCGCTCAACCCACGATAAGCTCACCTCAGAGACCTCTAAACACCGTGCAAATTTCAAAGAGATTGGATTATTCCAACTGTACTTTATATAGGGAAAACTGCCGAAAAAACAGCCAGTTTTTCAAATGCTTTTGCCCTCAAAAACGCGCATTGAAAACCGACGCACACAAGCTCCATTTAATTGCAGCAACTCGAACCAAAAGCGGTTTCCGGTCGTTCATCATCAGTGCCACACGACCCAATCGTTTTTTCGGGTTGCTGCATTTACACTAGTCAAAAGTTCTAAGTGCACACTTAATAAATGTTGATTTTCCGAACTGTTTGATAGAATCTTTCAAAATATTATAAATTATAATGAAGGAGTATCAATATCCTATTAACCCACACAAACAAACTGGAATCTGCTTAGCGCAATTAAAAAATAAGAACATGTTCAGCTCACTGGTACACAGATTGCAATTCTCAAGTAAATAATCATTGCATCCGCTATAAGTTGTGATCATTTTTTCATCTTTTTATGATCAAAATGTGATGTAAGTCTCAATGAAATGTTGTGTTTTGTCATTTCATTGCACTTAAATAACTTTCTGTAGCTTCTGAATGGTCTGATGGGGACGATGAGCCAACACGCTCTTCTCTATTTTATCCATAACGTGATAACGCGGATGTCAAGGAGAAAATTCTATTTTCCTCAAATTGGTATTCGCCAAATGTGTTTTATTGGTCTAGCGATTTGGGACGACGCAATTCTCTATGATAGATGTGTATCAGCCTTTTCAAAAGAAAAAAAAAATTTATTTCGATAAAATAGACCGTTAATTCGGACAGTATTTTGTCCGAATAAACATGATTTTCGATTAATTCGGTTTTGAAGTTTAGTTGATTTCTTTTAATTTAAGTTTTAGAGTTTTGATAATTGGGCACTTATCAAACAAATGCAATTCTCAAATTTTCGTTTTTACGTTATTTTGCGTAAATATTTAATGACGTAATAGAGTAACGTCAACGTTCAACGTAAGCTACGTTATCAATCTAGAAAGAAATTTCATTTGAATTTTTACTTATTATGATAAAATATGCAAAAATGATGCATTTATTTTTTATTTACGAATAACATCAGGATGTTTTACAACAAATTAAAAGTAGTGCCAGTTAAGAGCATTTTGACGGCACTTTCGTGGCTAACAGTCGTCAAACGTTCCAGGGTTATCAAACTTTGGTGTGTGTTTTTAGATTGTCCGGTGTCGGTAAACATGTGGAAAACAAAATCGTATGTAAAAAGTTCAATTTCGATTGTGGCACGGGGATTAGGCATAAATAGCGTATGCCGACGTAGATGACGTACTACGTAAAACAAATGCACAGTTTTCCAATAATTTTTATTGCTTGATCATATTTATCATAATGTCAAACTTTTTTTGAATTATGATATTTTTACTTTGAGATATTTAACATTGAAAAGTGTGTACTTAGAACTTTTGACGAGTGTAAATGGCGCTACCATCTGGGTTCGAAGTACGAGCACCAAATTCGTCTGTATAACGTTTTCGGACTTTGAAATTTTACGCTGTGTTTTTTTAGTGGTTTTACACCCGCCCTAGCGCTCGCCGACGGTCTAGAGCTCTGAAATTCCGGCCATAAGCTTACCTCAGAGACCTCTAAACACCGTGCAAATTTCAAAGAGATTAGATTATTCCAAATGTACTTTATATAGGGAAAACTGCCGAAAAAACAGCCAGTTTTTCAAATGCTTTTGCCCTCAAAAACGCGCATTGAAAACCGACGCACACAAGCTCCATTTAATTGCAGCAACTCGAACCAAAAGCGGTTTCCGGTCGTTCATCATCAGTGCCACACGACCCAATCGTTTTTTCGGGTTGCTGCATTTAAATGGCGCTACCATCTGGGTTCGAAGTACGAGCACCAAATACGTCTGTATAACGTTTTCGGACCCAGATGGTCCATCTGGGTTCGAAGTACGAGCACCAAATACGTCTGTATAACGTCATCGAACCCAGATGGTAGCGCCAAATTTTACGCTGTGTTTTTTTAGTTGTTTTACACCCGCCCTAGCGCTCGCCGACGGTCTAGAGCTCTGAAATTCCGACCATAAGCTCACCTCAGAGACCTCTAAACACCGTGCAAATTTCAAAGAGATTGGATTATTCAAACTGTACTTTATATAGGGAAAACTGCCGAAAAAACAGCCAGTTTTTCAAATGCTTTTGCTCTCAAAAACGCGCATTGAAAACCGACGCACACAAGCTCCATTTAATTGCAGCAACTCGAACCAAAAGCGGTTTCCGGTCGTTCATCATCAGTGCCACACGACCCAATCGTTTTTTTCGGGTTGCTGCATTTAAATGGCGCTACCATCTGGGTTCGAAGTACGAGCACCAAATACGTCTGTATAACGTTTTCGGACTTTGAAATTTTACGCTGTGTTTTTTTAGTGGTTTAACACCCGCCCTAGCGCTCGCCGACGGTCTAGAGCTCTGAAATTCCGGCAATAAGCTCACCTCAGAGACCTCTAAACACCGTGCAAATTTCAACGAGATTGGATTATTCCAACTGTACTTTATATAAGGAAAACTGCCGACGATAAAACAGCCAGTTTTTCAAATGCTTTTGCCCTCAAAAACGCGCATTGAAAACCGACGCACACAAGCTCTATTTAATTGCAGCAACTCGAAACAAAAGCGGTTTCCGGTCGTTCATCATCAGTGTCACACGACCCAATCGTTTTTTGGGGTTGCTGCATTTAAATGGCGCTACCATCTGGGTTCGAAGTACGAGCACCAAATACGTCTGTATAACGTTTTCGGACCCAGATGGTCCATCTGGGTTCGAAGTACGAGCACCAAATACGTCTGTATAACGTCTTCGAACCCAGATGGTAGCGCAAATTTTACGCTGTGTTTTTTTAGTGGTTTTACACCCGCTCTAGCGCTCACCGACGGTCTAGAGCTCTTAAATTCCGACCATAAGCTCACCTCAGAGACCTCTAAACACCGTGCAAATTTCAAAGAGATTGGATTATTTCAACTACTTTATATAGGGAAAACTGCCGAAAAAACAGCCAGTTTTTCAAATGCTTTTGCCCTCAAAAACGCGCATTGAAAACCTATGCCCACAAGCTCCATTTAATTGCAGCAACTCGAACCAAAAGCGGTTTCCGGTCGTTCATCATCAGTGCCACACGACCCAATCGTTTTTTCGGGTTGCTGCATTTAAATGGCGCTACCATCTGGGTTCGAAGTACGAGCACCAAATACGTCTGTATAACGTTTTCGGACCCAGATGGTCCATCTGGGTTCGAAGTACGAGCACCAAATACGTCTGTATAACGTCATCGAACCCAGATGGTAGCGCCAAATTTTACGCTGTGTTTTTTTAGTGGTTTTACACCCGCCCTAGCGCTCGCCGACGGTCTAGAGCTCTGAAATTCCGACCATAAGCTCACCTCAGAGACCTCTAAACACCGTGCAAATTTCAAAGAGATTGGATTATTCAAACTGTACTTTATATAGGGAAAACTGCCGAAAAAACAGCCAGTTTTTCAAATGCTTTTGCTCTCAAAAACGCGCATTGAAAACCGACGCACACAAGCTCCATTTAATTGCAGCAACTCGAACCAAAAGCGGTTTCCGGTCGTTCATCATCAGTGCCACACGACCCAATCGTTTTTTTCGGGTTGCTGCATTTAAATGGCGCTACCATCTGGGTTCGAAGTACGAGCACCAAATACGTCTGTATAACGTTTTCGGACTTTGAAATTTTACGCTGTGTTTTTTTAGTGGTTTAACACCCGCCCTAGCGCTCGCCGACGGTCTAGAGCTCTGAAATTCCGGCAATAAGCTCACCTCAGAGACCTCTAAACACCGTGCAAATTTCAACGAGATTGGATTATTCCAACTGTACTTTATATAAGGAAAACTGCCGACGATAAAACAGCCAGTTTTTCAAATGCTTTTGCCCTCAAAAACGCGCATTGAAAACCGACGCACACAAGCTCTATTTAATTGCAGCAACTCGAAACAAAAGCGGTTTCCGGTCGTTCATCATCAGTGTCACACGACCCAATCGTTTTTTTGGGTTGCTGCATTTAAATGGCGCTACCATCTGGGTTCGAAGTACGAGCACCAAATACGTCTGTATAACGTTTTCGGACCCAGATGGTCCATCTGGGTTCGAAGTACGAGCACCAAATACGTCTGTATAACGTCTTCGAACCCAGATGGTAGCGCCAAATTTTACGCTGTGTTTTTTAGTGGTTTTACACCCGCTCTAGCGCTCGCCGACGGTCTAGAGCTCTTAAATTCCGGCCATAAGCTCACCTCAGAGACCTCTAAACACCGTGCAAATTTCAAAGAGATTGGATTATTTCAACTACTTTATATAGGGAAAACTGCCGAAAAAACAGCCAGTTTTTGAAATGCTTTTGCCCTCAAAAACGCGCATTGAAAACCTATGCCCACAAGCTCCATTTAATTGCAGCAACTCGAACCAAAAGCGGTTTCCGGTCGTTCATCATCAGTGCCACACGACCCAATCGTTTTTTCGGGTTGCTGCATTTAAATGGCGCTACCATCTGGGTTCGAAGTACGAGCACCAAATACGTCTGTATAACGTTTTCGGACCCAGATGGTCCATCTGGGTTCGAAGTACGAGCACCAAATACGTCTGTATAACGTCATCGAACCCAGATGGTAGCGCCAAATTTTACGCTGTGTTTTTTAAGTGGTTTTACACCCGCCCTAGCGCTCGCCGACGGTCTAGAGCTCTGAAATTCCGACCATAAGCTCACCTCAGAGACCTCTAAACACCGTGCAAATTTCAAAGAGATTGGATTATTCCAACTGTACTTTATATAGGGAAAACTGCCGAAAAAACAGCCAGTTTTTCAAATGCTTTTGCCCTCAAAAACGCGCATTGAAAACCGACGCACACAAGCTCCATTTAATTGCAGCAACTCGAACCAAAAGCGGTTTCCGGTCGTTCATCATCAGTGCCACACGACCCAATCGTTTTTTCGGGTTGCTGCATTTAAATGGCGCTACAATCTGGGTTCGAAGTACGAGCACCAAATACGTCTGTATAACGTTTTCGGACTTTGAAATTTTACGCTGTGTTTTTTTAGTAGTTTTACACCCGCTCTAGCGCTCGCCGACGGTCTAGAGCTCTGAAATTCCGGCCATAAGCTCACCTCAGAGACCTCTAAACACCGTGCAAATTTCAAAGAGATTGGATTATTCCAACTGTACTTTATATAGGAAAAACTGCCGAAAAAACAGCCAGTTTTTCAAATGCTTTTGCCCTCAAAAACGCGCATTGAAAACCGACGCACACAAGCTCCATTTAATTGCAGCAACTTGAACCAAAAGCGGTTTCCGGTCGTTCATCATCAGTGCCACACAACCCAATCGTTTTTTCGGGTTGCTGCATTTAAATGGCGCTACCATCTGGGTTCGAAGTACGAGCACCAAATACGTCTGTATAACGTTTTCGGACTGAAATTTTACGCTGTGTTTTTTTAGTGGTTCTACACCCGCCCTAGCGCTCGCCGACGGTCTAGAGCTCTGAAATTCCGGCCATAAGCTCACCTCAGAGACCTCTAAACACCGTGCAAATTTCAAAGAGATTGGATTATTCCAACTGTACTTTATAAAGGGAAATCTGCCGAAAAAACAGCCAGTTTTTCAAATGCTTTTGCCCTCAAAAACGCGCTTTGAAAACCGACGCACACAAGCTCCATTTAATTGCAGCAACTCGAACCAAAAGCGGTTTCCGGTCGTTCATCATCAGTGCCACACGACCCAATCGTTTTTTCGGGTTGCTGCATTAAATGGCGCTACCATCTGGGTTCGAAGTACGAGCACCAAATACGTCTGTATAACGTTTTCGGACTTTGAAATTTTACGCTGTGTTTTTTTTAGTGGTTTTACAACCGCCCTAGCGCTCGCCGACGGTCTAGAGCTCTGAAATTCCGGCAATAAGCTCACCTCAGAGACCTCTAAACACCGTGCAAATTTCAAAGAGATTGAATACGTTTGAAATTTTGGCCTATACCAGTATGTAAACTGTTCATAGCCTTATGTGCACTACCAATACCGTTATTGCCACTCCCAATACTGTTATTTTAACTCCGGGTACAGTTTTCTCCCATCCCGATGCAATTGTTTACACGCCGGATACACTTGTTTACCCGCAGGATACGTTTGAAATTTTGGCCTATACCAGTATGTACACTGTTCATAGCCTTATGTGCACTACCAATACCGTTATTGCCACTCCCAATACTGTTATTTTAACTCCGGGTACAGTTTTCTCCCATCCCGATGCAATTGTTTACACGCCGGATACACTTGTTTACCCGCAGGATACGTTTGAAATTTTGGCCTATACCAGTATGTACACTGTTCATAGCCTTATGTGCACTACCAATACCGTTATTGCCACTCCCAATACTGTTATTTTAACTCCGGGTACAGTTTTCTCCCATCCCGATGCAATTGTTTACACGCCGGATACACTTGTTTACCCGCAGGATACGTTTGAAGTTTTGGCCTATACCAGTATGTACACTGTTCATAGCCTTATGTGCACTACCAATACCGTTATTGCCACTCCCAATACTGTTATTTTAACTCCGGGTACAGTTTTCTCCCATCCCGATGCAATTGTTTACACGCCGGATACACTTGTTTACCCGCAGGATACGTTTGAAATTTTGGCCTATACCAGTATGTACACTGTTCATAGCCTTATGTGCACTACCAATACCGTTATTGCCACTCCCAATACTGTTATTTTAACTCCGGGTACAGTTTTCTCCCATCCCGATGCAATTGTTTACACGCCGGATACACTTGTTTACCCGCAGGATACGTTTGAAATTTTGGCCTATACCAGTATGTACACTGTTCATAGCCTTATGTGCACTACCAATACCGTTATTGCCACTCCCAATACTGTTATTTTAACTCCGGGTACAGTTTTCTCCCATCCCGATGCAATTGTTTACACGCCGGATACACTTGTTTACCCGCAGGATACGTTTGAAATTTTGGCCTATACCAGTATGTACACTGTTCATAGCCTTATGTGCACTACCAATACCGTTATTGCCACTCCCAATACTGTTATTTTAACTCCGGGTACAGTTTTCTCCCATCCCGATGCAATTGTTTACACGCCGGATACACTTGTTTACCCGCAGGATACGTTTGAAATTTTGGCCTATACCAGTATGTACACTGTTCATAGCCTTATGTGCACTACCAATACCGTTATTGCCACTCCCAATACTGTTATTTTAACTCCGGGTACAGTTTTCTCCCATCCCGATGCAATTGTTTACACGCCGGATACACTTGTTTACCCGCAGGATACGTTTGAAATTTTGGCCTATACCAGTATGTACACTGTTCATAGCCTTATGTGCACTACCAATACCGTTATTGCCACTCCCAATACTGTTATTTTAACTCCGGGTACAGTTTTCTCCCATCCCGATGCAATTGTTTACACGCCGGATGCACTTGTTTACCCGCAGGATACGTTTGAAATTTTGGCCTATACCAGTATGTACACTGTTCATAGCCTTATGTGCACTACCAATACCGTTATTGCCACTCCCAATACTGTTATTTTAACTCCGGGTACAGTTTTCTCCCATCCCGATGCAATTGTTTACACGCCGGATACACTTGTTTACCCGCAGGATACGTTTGAAATTTTGGCCTATACCAGTATGTACACTGTTCATAGCCTTATGTGCACTACCAATACCGTTATTGCCACTCCCAATACTGTTATTTTAACTCCGGGTACAGTTTTCTCCCATCCCGATTCAATTGTTTACATGCATGATACACTTGTTTACCCGCAGGATACGTTTGAAATTTTGGCCTATACCAGTATGTACACTGTTCATAGCCTTATGTGCACTACCAATACCGTTATTGCCACTCCCAATACTGTTATTTTAACTCCGGGTACAGTTTTCTCCCATCCCGATGCAATTGTTTACACGCCGGATACACTTGTTTACCCGCAGGATACGTTTGAAATTTTGGCCTATACCAGTATGTACACTGTTCATAGCCTTATGTGCACTACCAATACCGTTATTGCCACTCCCAATACTGTTATTTTAACTCCGGGTACAGTTTTCTCCCATCCCGATGCAATTGTTTACACGCCGGATACACTTGTTTACCCGCAGGATACGTTTGAAATTTTGGCCTATACCAGTATGTACACTGTTCATAGCCTTATGTGCACTACCAATACCGTTATTGCCACTCCCAATACTGTTATTTTAACTCCGGGTACAGTTTTCTCCCATCCCGATGCAATTGTTTACACGCCGGATACACTTGTTTACCCGCAGGATACGTTTGAAATTTTGGCCTATACCAGTATGTACACTGTTCATAGCCTTATGTGCACTACCAATACCGTTATTGCCACTCCCAATACTGTTATTTTAACTCCGGGTACAGTTTTCTCCCATCCCGATGCAATTGTTTACACGCCGGATACACTTGTTTACCCGCAGGATACGTTTGAAATTTTGGCCTATACCAGTATGTACACTGTTCATAGCCTTATGTGCACTACCAATACCGTTATTGCCACTCCCAATACTGTTATTTTAACTCCGGGTACAGTTTTCTCCCATCCCGATGCAATTGTTTACACGCCGGATACACTTGTTTACCCGCAGGATACGTTTGAAATTTTGGCCTATACCAGTATGTACACTGTTCATAGCCTTATGTGCACTACCAATACCGTTATTGCCACTCCCAATACTGTTATTTTAACTCCGGGTACAGTTTTCTCCCATCCCGATGCAATTGTTTACACGCCGGATACACTTGTTTACCCGCAGGATACGTTTGAAATTTTGGCCTATACCAGTATGTACACTGTTCATAGCCTTATGTGCACTACCAATACCGTTATTGCCACTCCCAATACTGTTATTTTAACTCCGGGTACAGTTTTCTCCCATCCCGATGCAATTGTTTACACGCCGGATACACTTGTTTACCCGCAGGATACGTTTGAAATTTTGGCCTATACCAGTATGTACACTGTTCATAGCCTTATGTGCACTACCAATACCGTTATTGCCACTCCCAATACTGTTATTTTAACTCCGGGTACAGTTTTCTCCCATCCCGATGCAATTGTTTACACGCCGGATACACTTGTTTACCCGCAGGATACGTTTGAAATTTTGGCCTATACCAGTATGTACACTGTTCATAGCCTTATGTGCACTACCAATACCGTTATTGCCACTCCCAATACTGTTATTTTAACTCCGGGTACAGTTTTCTCCCATCCCGATGCAATTGTTTACACGCCGGATACACTTGTTTACCCGCAGGATACGTTTGAAATTTTGGCCTATACCAGTATGTACACTGTTCATAGCCTTATGTGCACTACCAATACCGTTATTGCCACTCCCAATACTGTTATTTTAACTCCGGGTACAGTTTTCTCCCATCCCGATGCAATTGTTTACACGCCGGATACACTTGTTTACCCGCAGGATACGTTTGAAATTTTGGCCTATACCAGTATGTACACTGTTCATAGCCTTATGTGCACTACCAATACCGTTATTGCCACTCCCAATACTGTTATTTTAACTCCGGGTACAGTTTTCTCCCATCCCGATGCAATTGTTTACACGCCGGATACACTTGTTTACCCGCAGGATACGTTTGAAATTTTGGCCTATACCAGTATGTACACTGTTCATAGCCTTATGTGCACTACCAATACCGTTATTGCCACTCCCAATACTGTTATTTTAACTCCGGGTACAGTTTTCTCCCATCCCGATGCAATTGTTTACACGCCGGATACACTTGTTTACCCGCAGGATACGTTTGAAATTTTGGCCTATACCAGTATGTACACTGTTCATAGCCTTATGTGCACTACCAATACCGTTATTGCCACTCCCAATACTGTTATTTTAACTCCGGGTACAGTTTTCTCCCATCCCGATGCAATTGTTTACACGCCGGATACACTTGTTTACCCGCAGGATACGTTTGAAATTTTGGCCTATACCAGTATGTACACTGTTCATAGCCTTATGTGCACTACCAATACCGTTATTGCCACTCCCAATACTGTTATTTTAACTCCGGGTACAGTTTTCTCCCATCCCGATGCAATTGTTTACACGCCGGATACACTTGTTTACCCGCAGGATACGTTTGAAATTTTGGCCTATACCAGTATGTACACTGTTCATAGCCTTATGTGCACTACCAATACCGTTATTGCCACTCCCAATACTGTTATTTTAACTCCGG
Organism: Corbicula japonica; assembly: GCA_038501625.1. NCBI lineage: Eukaryota > Metazoa > Mollusca > Bivalvia > Venerida > Cyrenidae > Corbicula > Corbicula japonica. The sequence goes on from JAZAYU010000292.1 coordinate 369,400, forward strand.
GTACAGTTTTCTCCCATCCCGATGCAATTGTTTACACGCCGGATACACTTGTTTACCCGCAGGATACGTTTGAAATTTTGGCCTATACCAGTATGTACACTGTTCATAGCCTTATGTGCACTACCAATACCGTTATTGCCACTCCCAATACTGTTATTTTAACTCCGGGTACAGTTTTCTCCCATCCCGATGCAATTGTTTACACGCCGGATACACTTGTTTACCCGCAGGATACGTTTGAAATTTTGGCCTATACCAGTATGTACACTGTTCATAGCCTTATGTGCACTACCAATACCGTTATTGCCACTCCCAATACTGTTATTTTAACTCCGGGTACAGTTTTCTCCCATCCCGATGCAATTGTTTACACGCCGGATACACTTGTTTACCCGCAGGATACGTTTGAAATTTTGGCCTATACCAGTATGTACACTGTTCATAGCCTTATGTGCACTACCAATACCGTTATTGCCACTCCCAATACTGTTATTTTAACTCCGAGTACAGTTTTCTCCCATCCCGATGCAATTGTTTACACGCCGGATACACTTGTTTACCCGCAGGATACGTTTGAAATTTTGGCCTATACCAGTATGTACACTGTTCATAGCCTTATGTGCACTACCAATACCGTTATTGCCACTCCCAATACTGTTATTTTAACTCCGGGTACAGTTTTCTCCCATCCCGATGCAATTGTTTACACGCCGGATACACTTGTTTACCCGCAGGATACGTTTGAAATTTTGGCCTATACCAGTATGTACACTGTTCATAGCCTTATGTGCACTACCAATACCGTTATTGCCACTCCCAATACTGTTATTTTAACTCCGGGTACAGTTTTCTCCCATCCCGATGCAATTGTTTACACGCCGGATGCACTTGTTTACCCGCAGGATACGTTTGAAATTTTGGCCTATACCAGTATGTACACTGTTCATAGCCTTATGTGCACTACCAATACCGTTATTGCCACTCCCAATACTGTTATTTTAACTCCGGGTACAGTTTTCTCCCATCCCGATGCAATTGTTTACACGCCGGATACACTTGTTTACCCGCAGGATACGTTTGAAATTTTGGCCTATACCAGTATGTACACTGTTCATAGCCTTATGTGCACTACCAATACCGTTATTGCCACTCCCAATACTGTTATTTTAACTCCGGGTACAGTTTTCTCCCATCCCGATGCAATTGTTTACACGCCGGATACACTTGTTTACCCGCAGGATACGTTTGAAATTTTGGCCTATACCAGTATGTACACTGTTCATAGCCTTATGTGCACTACCAATACCGTTATTGCCACTCCCAATACTGTTATTTTAACTCCGGGTACAGTTTTCTCCCATCCCGATGCAATTGTTTACACGCCGGATACACTTGTTTACCCGCAGGATACGTTTGAAATTTTGGCCTATACCAGTATGTACACTGTTCATAGCCTTATGTGCACTACCAATACCGTTATTGCCACTCCCAATACTGTTATTTTAACTCCGGGTACAGTTTTCTCCCATCCCGATGCAATTGTTTACACGCCGGATACACTTGTTTACCCGCAGGATACGTTTGAAATTTTGGCCTATACCAGTATGTACACTGTTCATAGCCTTATGTGCACTACCAATACCGTTATTGCCACTCCCAATACTGTTATTTTAACTCCGGGTACAGTTTTCTCCCATCCCGATGCAATTGTTTACACGCCGGATACACTTGTTTACCCGCAGGATACGTTTGAAATTTTGGCCTATACCAGTATGTACACTGTTCATAGCCTTATGTGCACTACCAATACCGTTATTGCCACTCCCAATACTGTTATTTTAACTCCGGGTACAGTTTTCTCCCATCCCGATGCAATTGTTTACACGCCGGATACACTTGTTTACCCGCAGGATACGTTTGAAATTTTGGCCTATACCAGTAAGTACACTGTTCATAGCCTTATGTGCACTACCAATACCGTTATTGCCACTCCCAATACTGTTATTTTAACTCCGGGTACAGTTTTCTCCCATCCCGATGCAATTGTTTACACGCCGGATACACTTGTTTACCCGCAGGATACGTTTGAAATTTTGGCCTATACCAGTATGTACACTGTTCATAGCCTTATGTGCACTACCAATACCGTTATTGCCACTCCCAATACTGTTATTTTAACTCCGGGTACAGTTTTCTCCCATCCCGATGCAATTGTTTACACGCCGGATACACTTGTTTACCCGCAGGATACGTTTGAAATTTTGGCCTATACCAGTATGTACACTGTTCATAGCCTTATGTGCACTACCAATACCGTTATTGCCACTCCCAATACTGTTATTTTAACTCCGGGTACAGTTTTCTCCCATCCCGATGCAATTGTTTACACGCCGGATACACTTGTTTACCCGCAGGATACGTTTGAAATTTTGGCCTATACCAGTATGTACACTGTTCATAGCCTTATGTGCACTACCAATACCGTTATTGCCACTCCCAATACTGTTATTTTAACTCCGGGTACAGTTTTCTCCCATCCCGATGCAATTGTTTACACGCCGGATACACTTGTTTACCCGCAGGATACGTTTGAAATTTTGGCCTATACCAGTATGTACACTGTTCATAGCCTTATGTGCACTACCAATACCGTTATTGCCACTCCCAATACTGTTATTTTAACTCCGGGTACAGTTTTCTCCCATCCCGATGCAATTGTTTACACGCCGGATACACTTGTTTACCCGCAGGATACGTTTGAAATTTTGGCCTATACCAGTATGTACACTGTTCATAGCCTTATGTGCACTACCAATACCGTTATTGCCACTCCCAATACTGTTATTTTAACTCCGGGTACAGTTTTCTCCCATCCCGATGCAATTGTTTACACGCCGGATACACTTGTTTACCCGCAGGATACGTTTGAAATTTTGGCCTATACCAGTATGTACACTGTTCATAGCCTTATGTGCACTACCAATACCGTTATTGCCACTCCCAATACTGTTATTTTAACTCCGGGTACAGTTTTCTCCCATCCCGATGCAATTGTTTACACGCCGGATACACTTGTTTACCCGCAGGATACGTTTGAAATTTTGGCCTATACCAGTATGTACACTGTTCATAGCCTTATGTGCACTACCAATACCGTTATTGCCACTCCCAATACTGTTATTTTAACTCCGGGTACAGTTTTCTCCCATCCCGATGCAATTGTTTACACGCCGGATACACTTGTTTACCCGCAGGATACGTTTGAAATTTTGGCCTATACCAGTATGTACACTGTTCATAGCCTTATGTGCACTACCAATACCGTTATTGCCACTCCCAATACTGTTATTTTAACTCCGGGTACAGTTTTCTCCCATCCCGATGCAATTGTTTACACGCCGGATACACTTGTTTACCCGCAGGATACGTTTGAAATTTTGGCCTATACCAGTATGTACACTGTTCATAGCCTTATGTGCACTACCAATACCGTTATTGCCACTCCCAATACTGTTATTTTAACTCCGGGTACAGTTTTCTCCCATCCCGATGCAATTGTTTACACGCCGGATACACTTGTTTACCCGCAGGATACGTTTGAAATTTTGGCCTATACCAGTATGTACACTGTTCATAGCCTTATGTGCACTACCAATACCGTTATTGCCACTCCCAATACTGTTATTTTAACTCCGGGTACAGTTTTCTCCCATCCCGATGCAATTGTTTACACGCCGGATACACTTGTTTACCCGCAGGATACGTTTGAAATTTTGGCCTATACCAGTATGTACACTGTTCATAGCCTTATGTGCACTACCAATACCGTTATTGCCACTCCCAATACTGTTATTTTAACTCCGGGTACAGTTTTCTCCCATCCCGATGCAATTGTTTACACGCCGGATACACTTGTTTACCCGCAGGATACGTTTGAAATTTTGGCCTATACCAGTATGTACACTGTTCATAGCCTTATGTGCACTACCAATACCGTTATTGCCACTCCCAATACTGTTATTTTAACTCCGGGTACAGTTTTCTCCCATCCCGATGCAATTGTTTACACGCCGGATACACTTGTTTACCCGCAGGATACGTTTGAAATTTTGGCCTATACCAGTATGTACACTGTTCATAGCCTTATGTGCACTACCAATACCGTTATTGCCACTCCCAATACTGTTATTTTAACTCCGGGTACAGTTTTCTCCCATCCCGATGCAATTGTTTACACGCCGGATACACTTGTTTACCCGCAGGATACGTTTGAAATTTTGGCCTATACCAGTATGTACACTGTTCATAGCCTTATGTGCACTACCAATACCGTTATTGCCACTCCCAATACTGTTATTTTAACTCCGGGTACAGTTTTCTCCCATCCCGATGCAATTGTTTACACGCCGGATACACTTGTTTACCCGCAGGATACGTTTGAAATTTTGGCCTATACCAGTATGTACACTGTTCATAGCCTTATGTGCACTACCAATACCGTTATTGCCACTCCCAATACTGTTATTTTAACTCCGGGTACAGTTTTCTCCCATCCCGATGCAATTGTTTACACGCCGGATACACTTGTTTACCCGCAGGATACGTTTGAAATTTTGGCCTATACCAGTATGTACACTGTTCATAGCCTTATGTGCACTACCAATACCGTTATTGCCACTCCCAATACTGTTATTTTAACTCCGGGTACAGTTTTCTCCCATCCCGATGCAATTGTTTACACGCCGGATACACTTGTTTACCCGCAGGATACGTTTGAAATTTTGGCCTATACCAGTATGTACACTGTTCATAGCCTTATGTGCACTACCAATACCGTTATTGCCACTCCCAATACTGTTATTTTAACTCCGGGTACAGTTTTCTCCCATCCCGATGCAATTGTTTACACGCCGGATACACTTGTTTACCCGCAGGATACGTTTGAAATTTTGGCCTATACCAGTATGTACACTGTTCATAGCCTTATGTGCACTACCAATACCGTTATTGCCACTCCCAATACTGTTATTTTAACTCCGGGTACAGTTTTCTCCCATCCCGATGCAATTGTTTACACGCCGGATACACTTGTTTACCCGCAGGATACGTTTGAAATTTTGGCCTATACCAGTATGTACACTGTTCATAGCCTTATGTGCACTACCAATACCGTTATTGCCACTCCCAATACTGTTATTTTAACTCCGGGTACAGTTTTCTCCCATCCCGATGCAATTGTTTACACGCCGGATACACTTGTTTACCCGCAGGATACGTTTGAAATTTTGGCCTATACCAGTATGTACACTGTTCATAGCCTTATGTGCACTACCAATACCGTTATTGCCACTCCCAATACTGTTATTTTAACTCCGGGTACAGTTTTCTCCCATCCCGATGCAATTGTTTACACGCCGGATACACTTGTTTACCCGCAGGATACGTTTGAAATTTTGGCCTATACCAGTATGTACACTGTTCATAGCCTTATGTGCACTACCAATACCGTTATTGCCACTCCCAATACTGTTATTTTAACTCCGGGTACAGTTTTCTCCCATCCCGATGCAATTGTTTACACGCCGGATACACTTGTTTACCCGCAGGATACGTTTGAAATTTTGGCCTATACCAGTATGTACACTGTTCATAGCCTTATGTGCACTACCAATACCGTTATTGCCACTCCCAATACTGTTATTTTAACTCCGGGTACAGTTTTCTCCCATCCCGATGCAATTGTTTACACGCCGGATACACTTGTTTACCCGCAGGATACGTTTGAAATTTTGGCCTATACCAGTATGTACACTGTTCATAGCCTTATGTGCACTACCAATACCGTTATTGCCACTCCCAATACTGTTATTTTAACTCCGGGTACAGTTTTCTCCCATCCCGATGCAATTGTTTACACGCCGGATACACTTGTTTACCCGCAGGATACGTTTGAAATTTTGGCCTATACCAGTATGTACACTGTTCATAGCCTTATGTGCACTACCAATACCGTTATTGCCACTCCCAATACTGTTATTTTAACTCCGGGTACAGTTTTCTCCCATCCCGATGCAATTGTTTACACGCCGGATACACTTGTTTACCCGCAGGATACGTTTGAAATTTTGGCCTATACCAGTATGTACACTGTTCATAGCCTTATGTGCACTACCAATACCGTTATTGCCACTCCCAATACTGTTATTTTAACTCCGGGTACAGTTTTCTCCCATCCCGATGCAATTGTTTACACGCCGGATACACTTGTTTACCCGCAGGATACGTTTGAAATTTTGGCCTATACCAGTATGTACACTGTTCATAGCCTTATGTGCACTACCAATACCGTTATTGCCACTCCCAATACTGTTATTTTAACTCCGGGTACAGTTTTCTCCCATCCCGATGCAATTGTTTACACGCCGGATACACTTGTTTACCCGCAGGATACGTTTGAAATTTTGGCCTATACCAGTATGTACACTGTTCATAGCCTTATGTGCACTACCAATACCGTTATTGCCACTCCCAATACTGTTATTTTAACTCCGGGTACAGTTTTCTCCCATCCCGATGCAATTGTTTACACGCCGGATACACTTGTTTACCCGCAGGATACGTTTGAAATTTTGGCCTATACCAGTATGTACACTGTTCATAGCCTTATGTGCACTACCAATACCGTTATTGCCACTCCCAATACTGTTATTTTAACTCCGGGTACAGTTTTCTCCCATCCCGATGCAATTGTTTACACGCCGGATACACTTGTTTACCCGCAGGATACGTTTGAAATTTTGGCCTATACCAGTATGTACACTGTTCATAGCCTTATGTGCACTACCAATACCGTTATTGCCACTCCCAATACTGTTATTTTAACTCCGGGTACAGTTTTCTCCCATCCCGATGCAATTGTTTACACGCCGGATACACTTGTTTACCCGCAGGATACGTTTGAAATTTTGGCCTATACCAGTATGTACACTGTTCATAGCCTTATGTGCACTACCAATACCGTTATTGCCACTCCCAATACTGTTATTTTAACTCCGGGTACAGTTTTCTCCCATCCCGATGCAATTGTTTACACGCCGGATACACTTGTTTACCCGCAGGATACGTTTGAAATTTTGGCCTATACCAGTATGTACACTGTTCATAGCCTTATGTGCACTACCAATACCGTTATTGCCACTCCCAATACTGTTATTTTAACTCCGGGTACAGTTTTCTCCCATCCCGATGCAATTGTTTACACGCCGGATACACTTGTTTACCCGCAGGATACGTTTGAAATTTTGGCCTATACCAGTATGTACACTGTTCATAGCCTTATGTGCACTACCAATACCGTTATTGCCACTCCCAATACTGTTATTTTAACTCCGGGTACAGTTTTCTCCCATCCCGATGCAATTGTTTACACGCCGGATACACTTGTTTACCCGCAGGATACGTTTGAAATTTTGGCCTATACCAGTATGTACACTGTTCATAGCCTTATGTGCACTACCAATACCGTTATTGCCACTCCCAATACTGTTATTTTAACTCCGGGTACAGTTTTCTCCCATCCCGATGCAATTGTTTACACGCCGGATACACTTGTTTACCCGCAGGATACGTTTGAAATTTTGGCCTATACCAGTATGTACACTGTTCATAGCCTTATGTGCACTACCAATACCGTTATTGCCACTCCCAATACTGTTATTTTAACTCCGGGTACAGTTTTCTCCCATCCCGATGCAATTGTTTACACGCCGGATACACTTGTTTACCCGCAGGATACGTTTGAAATTTTGGCCTATACCAGTATGTACACTGTTCATAGCCTTATGTGCACTACCAATACCGTTATTGCCACTCCCAATACTGTTATTTTAACTCCGGGTACAGTTTTCTCCCATCCCGATGCAATTGTTTACACGCCGGATACACTTGTTTACCCGCAGGATACGTTTGAAATTTTGGCCTATACCAGTATGTACACTGTTCATAGCCTTATGTGCACTACCAATACCGTTATTGCCACTCCCAATACTGTTATTTTAACTCCGGGTACAGTTTTCTCCCATCCCGATGCAATTGTTTACACGCCGGATACACTTGTTTACCCGCAGGATACGTTTGAAATTTTGGCCTATACCAGTATGTACACTGTTCATAGCCTTATGTGCACTACCAATACCGTTATTGCCACTCCCAATACTGTTATTTTAACTCCGGGTACAGTTTTCTCCCATCCCGATGCAATTGTTTACACGCCGGATACACTTGTTTACCCGCAGGATACGTTTGAAATTTTGGCCTATACCAGTATGTACACTGTTCATAGCCTTATGTGCACTACCAATACCGTTATTGCCACTCCCAATACTGTTATTTTAACTCCGGGTACAGTTTTCTCCCATCCCGATGCAATTGTTTACACGCCGGATACACTTGTTTACCCGCAGGATACGTTTGAAATTTTGGCCTATACCAGTATGTACACTGTTCATAGCCTTATGTGCACTACCAATACCGTTATTGCCACTCCCAATACTGTTATTTTAACTCCGGGTACAGTTTTCTCCCATCCCGATGCAATTGTTTACACGCCGGATACACTTGTTTACCCGCAGGATACGTTTGAAATTTTGGCCTATACCAGTATGTACACTGTTCATAGCCTTATGTGCACTACCAATACCGTTATTGCCACTCCCAATACTGTTATTTTAACTCCGGGTACAGTTTTCTCCCATCCCGATGCAATTGTTTACACGCCGGATACACTTGTTTACCCGCAGGATACGTTTGAAATTTTGGCCTATACCAGTATGTACACTGTTCATAGCCTTATGTGCACTACCAATACCGTTATTGCCACTCCCAATACTGTTATTTTAACTCCGGGTACAGTTTTCTCCCATCCCGATGCAATTGTTTACACGCCGGATACACTTGTTTACCCGCAGGATACGTTTGAAATTTTGGCCTATACCAGTATGTACACTGTTCATAGCCTTATGTGCACTACCAATACCGTTATTGCCACTCCCAATACTGTTATTTTAACTCCGGGTACAGTTTTCTCCCATCCCGATGCAATTGTTTACACGCCGGATACACTTGTTTACCCGCAGGATACGTTTGAAATTTTGGCCTATACCAGTATGTACACTGTTCATAGCCTTATGTGCACTACCAATACCGTTATTGCCACTCCCAATACTGTTATTTTAACTCCGGGTACAGTTTTCTCCCATCCCGATGCAATTGTTTACACGCCGGATACACTTGTTTACCCGCAGGATACGTTTGAAATTTTGGCCAATACCAGTATGTACACTGTTCATAGCCTTATGTGCACTACCAATACCGTTATTGCCACTCCCAATACTGTTATTTTAACTCCGGGTACAGTTTTCTCCCATCCCGATGCAATTGTTTACACGCCGGATACACTTGTTTACCTGCAGGATACGTTTGAAATTTTGGCCTATTGGTATTGCACATACGGCTATGAACAGTGTACATACTGGTATAGGCCAAAATTTCAAACGTATCCTGCGGGTAAACAAGTCGGGATGGGAGAAAACTGTACCCGGAGTTAAAATAACAGTATTGGGAGTGGCAATAACGTTATTGGTAGTGCACATAAGGCTATGAACAGTGTACATACTGGTATAGGCCAAAATTTCAAACGTATCCTGCGGGTAAACAAGTGTATCCGGCGTGTAAACAATTGCATCAGGATGGGAGAAAACTGTACCCGGAGTTAAAATAACAGTATTGGGAGTGGCAATAACGGTATTGGTAGTGCATATAAGGCTATGAACAGTGTACATACTGGTATAGGCCAAAATTTCAAACGTATCCTGCGGGTAAACAAGTGTATCCGGCGTGTAAACAATTGCATCGGGATGGGAGAAAACTGTACCCGGAGTTAAAATAACAGTATTGGGAGTGGCAATAACGGTATTGGTAGTGCACATAAGGCTATGAACAGTGTACATACTGGTATAGGCCAAAATTTCAAACGTATCCTGCGGGTAAACAAGTGTATCCGGCGTGTAAACAATTGCATCGGGATGGGAGAAAACTGTACCCGGAGTTAAAATAACAGTATTGGGAGTGGCAATAACGGTATTGGTAGTGCACATAAGGCTATGAACAGTGTACATACTGGTATAGGCCAAAATTTCAAACGTATCCTGCGGGTAAACAAGTGTATCCGGCGTGTAAACAATTGCATCGGGATGGGAGAAAACTGTACCCGGAGTTAAAATAACAGTATTGGGAGTGGCAATAACGGTATTGGTAGTGCACATAAGGCTATGAACAGTGTACATACTGGTATAGGCCAAAATTTCAAACGTATCCTGCGGGTAAACAAGTGTATCCGGCGTGTAAACAATTGCATCGGGATGGGAGAAAACTGTACCCGGAGTTAAAATAACAGTATTGGGAGTGGCAATAACGGTATTGGTAGTGCACATAAGGCTATGAACAGTGTACATACTGGTATAGGCCAAAATTTCAAACGTATCCTGCGGGTAAACAAGTGTATCCGGCGTGTAAACAATTGCATCGGGATGGGAGAAAACTGTACCCGGAGTTAAAATAACAGTATTGGGAGTGGCAATAACGGTATTGGTAGTGCACATAAGGCTATGAACAGTGTACATACTGGTATAGGCCAAAATTTCAAACGTATCCTGCGGGTAAACAAGTGTATCCGGCGTGTAAACAATTGCATCGGGATGGGAGAAAACTGTACCCGGAGTTAAAATAACAGTATTGGGAGTGGCAATAACGGTATTGGTAGTGCACATAAGGCTATGAACAGTGTACATACTGGTATAGGCCAAAATTTCAAACGTATCCTGCGGGTAAACAAGTGTATCCGGCGTGTAAACAATTGCATCGGGATGGGAGAAAACTGTACCCGGAGTTAAAATAACAGTATTGGGAGTGGCAATAACGGTATTGGTAGTGCACATAAGGCTATGAACAGTGTACATACTGGTATAGGCCAAAATTTCAAACGTATCCTGCGGGTAAACAAGTGTATCCGGCGTGTAAACAATTGCATCGGGATGGGAGAAAACTGTACCCGGAGTTAAAATAACAGTATTGGGAGTGGCAATAACGGTATTGGTAGTGCACATAAGGCTATGAACAGTGTACATACTGGTATAGGCCAAAATTTCAAACGTATCCTGCGGGTAAACAAGTGTATCCGGCGTGTAAACAATTGCATCGGGATGGGAGAAAACTGTACCCGGAGTTAAAATAACAGTATTGGGAGTGGCAATAACGGTATTGGTAGTGCACATAAGGCTATGAACAGTGTACATACTGGTATAGGCCAAAATTTCAAACGTATCCTGCTGGTAAACAAGTGTATCCGGCGTGTAAACAATTGCATCGGGATGGGAGAAAACTGTACCCGGAGTTAAAATAACAGTATTGGGAGTGGCAATAACGGTATTGGTAGTGCACATAAGGCTATGAACAGTGTACATACTGGTATAGGCCAAAATTTCAAACGTATCCTGCGGGTAAACAAGTGTATCCGGCGTGTAAACAATTGCATCGGGATGGGAGAAAACTGTACCCGGAGTTAAAATAACAGTATTGGGAGTGGCAATAACGGTATTGGTAGTGCACATAAGGCTATGAACAGTGTACATACTGGTATAGGCCAAAATTTCAAACGTATCCTGCGGGTAAACAAGTGTATCCGGCGTGTAAACAATTGCATCGGGATGGGAGAAAACTGTACCCGGAGTTAAAATAACAGTATTGGGAGTGGCAATAACGGTATTGGTAGTGCACATAAGGCTATGAACAGTGTACATACTGGTATAGGCCAAAATTTCAAACGTATCCTGCGGGTAAACAAGTGTATCCGGCGTGTAAACAATTGCATCGGGATGGGAGAAAACTGTACCCGGAGTTAAAATAACAGTATTGGGAGTGGCAATAACGGTATTGGTAGTGCACATAAGGCTATGAACAGTGTACATACTGGTATAGGCCAAAATTTCAAACGTATCCTGCGGGTAAACAAGTGTATCCGGCGTGTAAACAATTGCATCGGGATGGGAGAAAACTGTACCCGGAGTTAAAATAACAGTATTGGGAGTGGCAATAACGGTATTGGTAGTGCACATAAGGCTATGAACAGTGTACATACTGGTATAGGCCAAAATTTCAAACGTATCCTGCGGGTAAACAAGTGTATCCGGCGTGTAAACAATTGCATCGGGATGGGAGAAAACTGTACCCGGAGTTAAAATAACAGTATTGGGAGTGGCAATAACGGTATTGGTAGTGCACATAAGGCTATGAACAGTGTACATACTGGTATAGGCCAAAATTTCAAACGTATCCTGCGGGTAAACAAGTGTATCCGGCGTGTAAACAATTGCATCGGGATGGGAGAAAACTGTACCCGGAGTTAAAATAACAGTATTGGGAGTGGCAATAACGGTATTGGTAGTGCACATAAGGCTATGAACAGTGTACATACTGGTATAGGCCAAAATTTCAAACGTATCCTGCGGGTAAACAAGTGTATCCGGCGTGTAAACAATTGCATCGGGATGGGAGAAAACTGTACCCGGAGTTAAAATAACAGTATTGGGAGTGGCAATAACGGTATTGGTAGTGCACATAAGGCTATGAACAGTGTACATACTGGTATAGGCCAAAATTTCAAACGTATCCTGCGGGTAAACAAGTGTATCCGGCGTGTAAACAATTGCATCGGGATGGGAGAAAACTGTACCCGGAGTTAAAATAACAGTATTGGGAGTGGCAATAACGGTATTGGTAGTGCACATAAGGCTATGAACAGTGTACATACTGGTATAGGCCAAAATTTCAAACGTATCCTGCGGGTAAACAAGTGTATCCGGCGTGTAAACAATTGCATCGGGATGGGAGAAAACTGTACCCGGAGTTAAAATAACAGTATTGGGAGTGGCAATAACGGTATTGGTAGTGCACATAAGGCTATGAACAGTGTACATACTGGTATAGGCCAAAATTTCAAACGTATCCTGCGGGTAAACAAGTGTATCCGGCGTGTAAACAATTGCATCGGGATGGGAGAAAACTGTACCCGGAGTTAAAATAACAGTATTGGGAGTGGCAATAACGGTATTGGTAGTGCACATAAGGCTATGAACAGTGTACATACTGGTATAGGCCAAAATTTCAAACGTATCCTGCGGGTAAACAAGTGTATCCGGCGTGTAAACAATTGCATCGGGATGGGAGAAAACTGTACCCGGAGTTAAAATAACAGTATTGGGAGTGGCAATAACGGTATTGGTAGTGCACATAAGGCTATGAACAGTGTACATACTGGTATAGGCCAAAATTTCAAACGTATCCTGCGGGTAAACAAGTGTATCCGGCGTGTAAACAATTGCATCGGGATGGGAGAAAACTGTACCCGGAGTTAAAATAACAGTATTGGGAGTGGCAATAACGGTATTGGTAGTGCACATAAGGCTATGAACAGTGTACATACTGGTATAGGCCAAAATTTCAAACGTATCCTGCGGGTAAACAAGTGTATCCGGCGTGTAAACAATTGCATCGGGATGGGAGAAAACTGTACCCGGAGTTAAAATAACAGTATTGGGAGTGGCAATAACGGTATTGGTAGTGCACATAAGGCTATGAACAGTGTACATACTGGTATAGGCCAAAATTTCAAACGTATCCTGCGGGTAAACAAGTGTATCCGGCGTGTAAACAATTGCATCGGGATGGGAGAAAACTGTACCCGGAGTTAAAATAACAGTATTGGGAGTGGCAATAACGGTATTGGTAGTGCACATAAGGCTATGAACAGTGTACATACTGGTATAGGCCAAAATTTCAAACGTATCCTGCGGGTAAACAAGTGTATCCGGCGTGTAAACAATTGCATCGGGATGGGAGAAAACTGTACCCGGAGTTAAAATAACAGTATTGGGAGTGGCAATAACGGTATTGGTAGTGCACATAAGGCTATGAACAGTGTACATACTGGTATAGGCCAAAATTTCAAACGTATCCTGCGGGTAAACAAGTGTATCCGGCGTGTAAACAATTGCATCGGGATGGGAGAAAACTGTACCCGGAGTTAAAATAACAGTATTGGGAGTGGCAATAACGGTATTGGTAGTGCACATAAGGCTATGAACAGTGTACATACTGGTATAGGCCAAAATTTCAAACGTATCCTGCGGGTAAACAAGTGTATCCGGCGTGTAAACAATTGCATCGGGATGGGAGAAAACTGTACCCGGAGTTAAAATAACAGTATTGGGAGTGGCAATAACGGTATTGGTAGTGCACATAAGGCTATGAACAGTGTACATACTGGTATAGGCCAAAATTTCAAACGTATCCTGCGGGTAAACAAGTGTATCCGGCGTGTAAACAATTGCATCGGGATGGGAGAAAACTGTACCCGGAGTTAAAATAACAGTATTGGGAGTGGCAATAACGGTATTGGTAGTGCACATAAGGCTATGAACAGTGTACATACTGGTATAGGCCAAAATTTCAAACGTATCCTGCGGGTAAACAAGTGTATCCGGCGTGTAAACAATTGCATCGGGATGGGAGAAAACTGTACCCGGAGTTAAAATAACAGTATTGGGAGTGGCAATAACGGTATTGGTAGTGCACATAAGGCTATGAACAGTGTACATACTGGTATAGGCCAAAATTTCAAACGTATCCTGCGGGTAAACAAGTGTATCCGGCGTGTAAACAATTGCATCGGGATGGGAGAAAACTGTACCCGGAGTTAAAATAACAGTATTGGGAGTGGCAATAACGGTATTGGTAGTGCACATAAGGCTATGAACAGTGTACATACTGGTATAGGCCAAAATTTCAAACGTATCCTGCGGGTAAACAAGTGTATCCGGCGTGTAAACAATTGCATCGGGATGGGAGAAAACTGTACCCGGAGTTAAAATAACAGTATTGGGAGTGGCAATAACGGTATTGGTAGTGCACATAAGGCTATGAACAGTGTACATACTGGTATAGGCCAAAATTTCAAACGTATCCTGCGGGTAAACAAGTGTATCCGGCGTGTAAACAATTGCATCGGGATGGGAGAAAACTGTACCCGGAGTTAAAATAACAGTATTGGGAGTGGCAATAACGGTATTGGTAGTGCACATAAGGCTATGAACAGTGTACATACTGGTATAGGCCAAAATTTCAAACGTATCCTGCTGGTAAACAAGTGTATCCGGCGTGTAAACAATTGCATCGGGATGGGAGAAAACTGTACCCGGAGTTAAAATAACAGTATTGGGAGTGGCAATAACGGTATTGGTAGTGCACATAAGGCTATGAACAGTGTACATACTGGTATAGGCCAAAATTTCAAACGTATCCTGCGGGTAAACAAGTGTATCCGGCGTGTAAACAATTGCATCGGGATGGGAGAAAACTGTACCCGGAGTTAAAATAACAGTATTGGGAGTGGCAATAACGGTATTGGTAGTGCACATAAGGCTATGAACAGTGTACATACTGGTATAGGCCAAAATTTCAAACGTATCCTGCGGGTAAACAAGTGTATCCGGCGTGTAAACAATTGCATCGGGATGGGAGAAAACTGTACCCGGAGTTAAAATAACAGTATTGGGAGTGGCAATAACGGTATTGGTAGTGCACATAAGGCTATGAACAGTGTACATACTGGTATAGGCCAAAATTTCAAACGTATCCTGCGGGTAAACAAGTGTATCCGGCGTGTAAACAATTGCATCGGGATGGGAGAAAACTGTACCCGGAGTTAAAATAACAGTATTGGGAGTGGCAATAACGGTATTGGTAGTGCACATAAGGCTATGAACAGTGTACATACTGGTATAGGCCAAAATTTCAAACGTATCCTGCGGGTAAACAAGTGTATCCGGCGTGTAAACAATTGCATCGGGATGGGAGAAAACTGTACCCGGAGTTAAAATAACAGTATTGGGAGTGGCAATAACGGTATTGGTAGTGCACATAAGGCTATGAACAGTGTACATACTGGTATAGGCCAAAATTTCAAACGTATCCTGCGGGTAAACAAGTGTATCCGGCGTGTAAACAATTGCATCGGGATGGGAGAAAACTGTACCCGGAGTTAAAATAACAGTATTGGGAGTGGCAATAACGGTATTGGTAGTGCACATAAGGCTATGAACAGTGTACATACTGGTATAGGCCAAAATTTCAAACGTATCCTGCGGGTAAACAAGTGTATCCGGCGTGTAAACAATTGCATCGGGATGGGAGAAAACTGTACCCGGAGTTAAAATAACAGTATTGGGAGTGGCAATAACGGTATTGGTAGTGCACATAAGGCTATGAACAGTGTACATACTGGTATAGGCCAAAATTTCAAACGTATCCTGCGGGTAAACAAGTGTATCCGGCGTGTAAACAATTGCATCGGGATGGGAGAAAACTGTACCCGGAGTTAAAATAACAGTATTGGGAGTGGCAATAACGGTATTGGTAGTGCACATAAGACTATGAACAGTGTACATACTGGTATAGGCCAAAATTTCAAACGTATCCTGCTGGTAAACAAGTGTATCCGGCGTGTAAACAATTGCATCGGGATGGGAGAAAACTGTACCCGGAGTTAAAATAACAGTATTGGGAGTGGCAATAACGGTATTGGTAGTGCACATAAGGCTATGAACAGTGTACATACTGGTATAGGCCAAAATTTCAAACGTATCCTGCGGGTAAACAAGTGTATCCGGCGTGTAAACAATTGCATCGGGATGGGAGAAAACTGTACCCGGAGTTAAAATAACAGTATTGGGAGTGGCAATAACGGTATTGGTAGTGCACATAAGGCTATGAACAGTGTACATACTGGTATAGGCCAAAACTTCAAACGTATCCTGCGGGTAAACAAGTGTATCCGGCGTGTAAACAATTGCATCGGGATGGGAGAAAACTGTACCCGGAGTTAAAATAACAGTATTGGGAGTGGAAATAACGGTATTGGTAGTGCACATAAGGCTATGAACAGTGTACATACTGGTATAGGCCAAAATTTCAAACGTATCCTGCGGGTAAACAAGTGTATCCGGCGTGTAAACAATTGCATCGGGATGGGAGAAAACTGTACCCGGAGTTAAAATAACAGTATTGGGAGTGGCAATAACGGTATTGGTAGTGCACATAAGGCTATGAACAGTGTACATTCTGGTATAGGCCAAAATTTCAAACGTTTCCTGCGGGTAAACATGTGTATATGGCGTGTAAACAATTGCATCGGGATGGGAGAAAACTGTACCCGGAGTTTAAATAACAGTATTGGGAGTGGCAATAACGTATTGGTAGTGCACATAAGGCTATGAACAGTGTACATACTGGTATAGGCCAAAATTTCAAACGTATCCTGCGGGTAAACAAGTGTATCCGGCGTGTAAACAATTGCATCGGGATGGGAGAAAACTGTACCCGGAGTTAAAATAACTGTATTGGGAGTGGCAATAACGGTATTGGTAGTGCACATAAGGCTATGAACAGTGTACATACTGGTATAGGCCAAAATTTCAAACGTATCCTGCGGGTAAACAAGTGTATCCGGCGTGTAAACAATTGCATCGGGATGGGAGAAAACTGTACCCGGAGTTAAAATAACAGTATTGGGAGTGGCAATAACGGTATTGGTAGTGCACATAAGGCTATGAACAGTGTACATACTGGTATAGGCCAAAATTTCAAACGTATCCTGCGGGTAAACAAGTGTATCCGGCGTGTAAACAATTGCATCGGGATGGGAGAAAACTGTACCCGGAGTTAAAATAACAGTATTGGGAGTGGCAATAACGGTATTGGTAGTGCACATAAGGCTATGAACAGTGTACATACTGGTATAGGCCAAAATTTCAAACGTATCCTGCGGGTAAACAAGTGTATCCGGCGTGTAAACAATTGCATCGGGATGGGAGAAAACTGTACCCGGAGTTAAAATAACAGTATTGGGAGTGGCAATAACGGTATTGGTAGTGCACATAAGGCTATGAACAGTGTACATACTGGTATAGGCCAAAATTTCAAACGTATCCTGCGGATAAACAAGTGTATCCGGCGTGTAAACAATTGCATCGGGATGGGAGAAAACTGTACCCGGAGTTAAAATAACAGTATTGGGAGTGGCAATAACGGTATTGGTAGTGCACATAAGGCTATGAACAGTGTACATACTGGTATAGGCCAAAATTTCAAACGTATCCTGCGGGTAAACAAGTGTATCCGGCGTGTAAACAATTGCATCGGGATGGGAGAAAACTGTACTCGGAGTTAAAATAACAGTATTGGGAGTGGCAATAACGGTATTGGTAGTGCACATAAGGCTATGAACAGTGTACATACTGGTATAGGCCAAAATTTCAAACGTATCCTGTGGGTAAACAAGTGTATCCGGCGTGTAAAGAATTGCATCGGGATGGGAGAAAACTGTACCCGGAGTTAAAATAACAGTATTGGGAGTGGCAATAACGGTATTGGTAGTGCACATAAGGCTATGAACAGTGTACATACTGGTATAGGCCAAAATTTCAAACGTATCCTGCGGGTAAACAAGTGTATCCGGCGTGTAAACAATTGCATCGGGATGGGAGAAAACTGTACCCGGAGTTAAAATAACAGTATTGGGAGTGGCAATAACGGTATTGGTAGTGCACATAAGGCTATGAACAGTGTACATACTGGTATAGGCCAAAATTTCAAACGTATCCTGCGGGTAAACAAGCGTATCCGGCGTGTAAACAATTGCATCGGGATGGGAGAAAACTGTACCCGGAGTTAAAATAACAGTATTGGGAGTGGCAATAACGGTATTGGTAGTGCACATAAGGCTATGAACAGTGTACATACTGGTATAGGCCAAAATTTCAAACGTATCCTGCGGGTAAACAAGTGTATCCGGCGTGTAAACAATTGCATCGGGATGGGAGAAAACTGTACCCGGAGTTAAAATAACAGTATTGGGAGTGGCAATAACGATATTGGTAGTGCACATAAGGCTATGAACAGTGTACATACTGGTATAGGCCAAAATTTCAAACGTATCCTGCGGGTAAACAAGTGTATCCGGCGTGTAAACAATTGCATCGGGATGGGAGAAAACTGTACCCGGAGTTAAAATAACAGTATTGGGAGTGGCAATAACGGTATTGGTAGTGCACATAAGGCTATGAACAGTGTACATACTGGTATAGGCCAAAATTTCAAACGTATCCTGCGGGTAAACAAGTGTATCCGGCGTGTAAACAATTGCATCGGGATGGGAGAAAACTCTACCCGGAGTTAAAATAACAGTATTGGGAGTGGAAATAACGGTATTGGTAGTGCACATAAGGCTATGAACAGTGTACATACTGGTATAGGCCAAAATTTCAAACGTATCCTGCGGGTAAACAAGTGTATCCGGCGTGTAAACAATTGCATCGGGATGGGAGAAAACTGTACCCGGAGTTAAAATAACAGTATTGGGAGTGGCAATAACGGTATTGGTAGTGCACATAAGGCTATGAACAGTGTACATACTGGTATAGGCCAAAATTTCAAACGTATCCTGCGGGTAAACAAGTGTATCCGGCGTGTAAACAATTGCATCGGGATGAGAGACAGTACCCGGAGTTAAAATAACAGTATTCGGAGTGGCAATAACGGTATTGGTAGTGCACATAAGGCTATAAACAGTGTACATACTGGTATAGGCCAAAATTTCAAACGTATCCTGCGGGTAAACAAGTGTATCCGGCGTGTAAACAATTGCATCGGGATGGGAGAAAACTGTACCCGGAGTTAAAATAACAGTATTGGGAGTGGCAATAACGGTATTGGTAGTGCACATAAGGCTATGAACAGTGTACATACTAGTATAGGCCAAAATTTCAAACGTATCCTGCGGGTAAACAAGTGTATCCGGCGTGTAAGCAATTGCATCGGGATGGGAGAAAACTGTACCCGGAGTTAAAATAACAGTTTTGGGAGTGGCAATAACGGTATTGGTAGTGCACATAAGGCTATGAACAGTGTGTAATGTAATGGGGAAATTATATTTATAATTTGCCGCATCATATTATATTTTATTTATGTACTCTAAAATTTAAAAGTTGTTTCCTAATATTCTTAAAAGGTTTTAGGATTTTATTTTATTAGGTTTCTTTTAAAAAGCTTAAAAGTGTCCATCTATAAGGTTGTATAAAATGTACATGTGTCCTTCATTCATCAAACTGTCAAATCACTTTTGGTCGGAGGTCATTTTCATGTTTTCATGACTTGCTAATTGCTTTTATGTCATTTTATTATTATTATAAACCATGAATCTTGAGTAAATGACAGACAGTACTCCCTAAAAGCTATTATCATGTCAAAATGATTCATTCGGGTACTTTACGCCCATGTCGGGGATTTCGAATAAAAGCTAGGCTAAGGAAGGCAGATGGACAATTCATTTTGGAACTCTTTTGGCACGGGGAATTCTAAATTACTAAATTATTTTAAGGGGAACTTATGTCAGTCAAGATATATGCTAGAAAGTATTGTTAGTTTATTTACTTACAAGAGAAACTGTTTAGAACTTTAATATTTGATCTAGTAACTTTAGAAGTGGAAAAGTAAAACTATTTAGAAACTTTAATCAGTGTTCGTTTAATATACACCTGGGTTAATTAACTACTACGCTACAAGAGCGATTTTGGCGCCCAGTGCCAGGATTCTTACTTCTAGAGGTCGTCGCGGAACACCGAGGAGGAAATCTACTATACGTCACGCCGAAAAGCAAGGTTAGCAAACTGGTTATTGTTCTTTTTGCTCGTTACATTTAATTTCTACATAATGGCTGAACCTAATAATATTGAACGAGTTTTTGAAGATTTGGCAACTCAATTAAGAAATGTTTCCACCACAGTTGGAACTCAAGGCGTAGGGCAAGTTGTACCTAAATTTGATGGAAATGCTAAAGAATTTAAATCTTGGATAAAATCAATTGAAATATATGCAGTTTTAACAGGCTTAGATGATGAAAGAAAAAAAAAGGTTTGTTATCAGACCGCAGTAGGACCCGTATCAGATTTTACATTAAGGTTCATTAATGACAACGCAGGTTGTACATGGGTAGCGTTAAAAAATGCATTAACAACTAGTTTCTCAGAAGTTCAAGATGCGCAACATGCGGCCTATTTATTAAGAAATGTCAAACAAAAACCTGGCGAAAATATAGCTTCATATGCAGAACGATTATTATCTTTAATAGATGACGCTTATGTAGCACCAAGACAAGATCAAAATCAGCAAGCAAATTTAGACATTATAGAAAATCAAGTTATAGGCATTTTAATTGATGGATTAGCTGAAAATTCTTTAAAAATGAAGGTAATGCGTGATAATCCAAATACGCTAGAAGCCGCTATCAATTCAGCCAAAAACGAACAAAATTTGCGAGCAAGATTCAAATTAAGATTTGGCACGTCAAGTGATTCACAAAGTAATTCTGCCCCCGAGCCTATGGAAGTCGATCATGTTAGGCCTCAAAAATGTCAATTTTGTCAAAAGATAGGACATAACATTAAAGAATGCAGAACACGTTTGAAAAGTATTCAAGCAGTTTCGGCCGAAACAACTCAAACAATGAACTGGCAAAAATCTCCAGAAAATAAACAATCTACTCAAAATAATTGGAAAAGTAAAATGGACTGCTGGAATTGTGGTAAATTAGGACACTTATGGCGAGAATGCCGAAGCGCACCGCGAAATAGATCAAACAAAACTCAACCTTTAAACTAATTAATTCCTGTCATAAAGAAGTCGATGGTAGGAAAAACGGTTTGTCAACATATAATATAGCGTTAGCAGGTAATCCAAATTCATGTAGTATTAGAGTAGGAAAATATAAAATTAGAACACTTGTAGATTCTGGAGCGGAAGTTTCATTAATAAACCGCCGCACTTTTAATTTATTTAAAAAGAAATACCAATTAAAAAGAAATCACAATATATCCTTGCAGTCGGTTGGGGGAAATGCATTGAATGTAGAAGGGTTTGTAGAAATTCCTTTCAAAATTGGCGGTGTTTTACTGAAGCATAAATTTTATGTAGTAACGAATATGAATCGAAGGGCAATTTTAGGAAGAGATTGGCTTATAGATAACGGGGTAAGATTATATTTTGACCTCGGGTGCCTCAGGGTTCATGATACGTATGTCTCTTTAGAAGAGGATATTCACATAAATTCAGTTGTTAGGCTTCAGAAAAGCACAGTTATAAAACCCCAAAGTGTACATATTGTAAATGGACAGTTAAATAAAAATAGCAAATTTGAAAAATCAAAAATATATGAATTAAAGAGTGTCGAAGATGGCTATTTAAGTACCGAACCGGGCTTAATGGTAGCAAATTCAGTATTTAAATTAAGGGGACATAGACAATTTCCCGTCATGATTGTAAATAGTACAAATAGGACAATGCGTTTACGACAAGGGTGCCCCATAGCAACAATTGAACAAATTAGCGAAGAAAACATAGCATCTGTCACAAGTACAACCAATGATTTATCAGATAAAACATTAAATGAAAAATCAAAAATTGATCTAAGCGAGATAAAAACACCCCCGGAGCACTATGATTATGTCAAAGGCTTGGTCTTTGAAAATCAGGATATTTTTGCAAATAATGACTCAGAGCTCACTCAAACTAATACAGTTAAAATGAAAATACCCACAGTCGATCACGAACCAATAAAACAACCTCCTTACAGAGTACCACTGAATGACAGAAAAATTATGAGTGACGCAATTGACGAAATGTTAGAGGCTAATGTAATTAGACCCTCGCGCAGCGCGTATGCTAGTCCGGTGTTTCTGGTTCACAAAAAAAATGATAATAGCAAGAGGTTTTGTGTGGATTTTAGAAAATTAAATAAGGTCACTAAACCATGTTCATATCCTTTGCCAGTTATTGATCATATTTTGGCCACTTTGGGAGATGCAAAATTCTTTACATCACTAGACTTACGAAGTTCATACTGGCAGGTGCCAATTGAAGAATCAGACAAAGAAAAGACCGCTTTTGCCACTTTTAGAGGCTTACATGAATTCAATGTGATGACATTTGGTCTTTTAGCGGCCCCGGGGGTCTTCCAGGAACTTATGGCACAAGTCTTAGAGGGATTAGATTTTGCTGTCGCATATTTAGATGATATCTTAATCAGAAGTTCCACGCTCGAAGAACATAAGCGCCATATAGATATCGTTTTCCAAAGGCTACGGGAACACCATTTAAAGCTTAAGTTAAAGAAGTGCCAATTCTTACAGTCTGAGACTGAGTACCTAGGTTTTATAATTGACAAAGATGGCATCAGACCCAACCCTAATAAGGTCAAAGCAATTAGGTCACTCACTATCCCTAAAAATGTAAGGGACGTTCGTAGAGTCATAGGTGCAGCAAGTTTTTATAGACGCTTCATACCCTCATTTTCACAAATAGCAGAACCATTGATTAATTTAACTAGGAAAAAAGTACATTTTAATTAGACTCAAGAATGTCAAGATAGTTTTGATAAGATCAAAGAACAATTAACAGCAATTCCATCTTTAGCTTACCCTGATATAAACAAGCCTTACATACTGTATGTAGATGCGTCAGATAGCCATGTTGGCGCTTGCTTAACACAGAAAACTGATTTGCCTGAGGCAGGTGATAATAATGAAAGACCAATTTATTTCTTATCACATAAACTCAGTGACACTCAACGTAGGTGGAGCACAATTGAAAAAGAGGCATTCAGTATACACTATGCTCTACAAAAACTTGATCATTATTTGCATAATGCAGAATTTAAAATCATGACTGACCACAAGCCTTTGCAACATTTATTAGATTCTCCAATACAAAATAAGAAAATTCAGTTATGGGCATTGTCTATTAGTGGTTACAACTGTAAGATTGAGCATCTTCCAGGGAAAACAAATGTAATCGCTGACTTCTTCTCCAGGCCGCCCGAGTCTGAAACGGTACAATCAGAGTCTGATTTTGACATTGAACCGGAAATACATGATAATACTTACAAAATTTCTGGAACAAACGCAAAATCTGTTAAGACAATTGAATCTATCAAAAAGATTGAGGCTATAAATTCTAATGACATTGATCCTAAACAATCAGCTAATAAAGAGTATGAAAAACAGGATTCTTTTGTGGAGCCTGTGGCTGAAATTGAGGGATTAAATTTACAATTTGAGCAACAAAAAGATGCTACAATTGTCCAAATCAAAAATCAACTTAAGCATGGGGATCCTAGTAAGGCTGAGTTCAGGAAATACTTAGAAGTCGATCAAGTATTGTATTACTTATCAAATCCTGATGAAGAACCTATTATGAGACTTTATGTCCACGCTCACTTAAAGGGCTTGGTCATCAAACAATATCATGATAACAATGGACATCCGGGCACTCAGCGTATGTTTGCCACAGCAAAAACTAAGTACTTTTGGCCAAATATGTTCAAAGATTTTCAAGCATATGTCTCGACCTGTGTCGACTGTCAAACTAGAAATCTTACAAGGGTTAAGGCTCCATTAAGGGAAACAAATATTGCACCTTTTCCATTTGCAATAGTTTCAATAGATGTATGCGGGCCTTATGAACAAACACTTAGTAACAATAGGTACATAATCTGTTTTATAGATATGTTCAGTGGTTACCCAGAGGCATTTGCTGCCCCTTATAAAAGTACAAACACTATAAACACTATAATAGACTTACTCTTGAATGAGATTTATCCTAGATATGGCTGTCCGTTGCAAATCATTCATGAGCGAGGGACTGAGTTCACTAGTTCGGCATTCAAAGAGGTTCTAAAAGAATTAAACATTGATAATGTTTCATGCCCAGCTTACCATCCCGAAAGTAATGCTAAACAAAAAAGAATGCATAGGGTGTTAAATGACATTTTAGCAAAACGAGTTCAGGGTAATACTACAGAATGGGACATTCATCTCAATATCTCATTAGCAGGAATCACAATGTCTCTTCAAGTTCAAAATTCTCCCCCTTTTATTTGGTATACAACAGAGATCCTATTCTACCAATTGACAATCTACTTCGCCCTAGGGCTAAATATCATGGCGAAGAGTACCATAAAATTGCTTTACAAGAACAGCATAAATCATTTCTTTTGGCTTACAAACATTTAAAACATTCAAAAAGAAAGCACAAACAGCAATTTGACAAAAAAGCTAAGGATATCAAGTTCGAAATTAATGACCCTGTCTATTACAAAAATTTTCAAAGAAAAAATAAACTTGAAGACCGCTGGAAATCCCATTACAGAATAATGGAACAAAAAGGTCCTGTTACTTACTTGATCAAGAATCAGCTAGACAATTCTGTTGTTCAAGTACATGCCGATCAAATTAGGCTGGCTAATATCACTGAATGGCCAGAACGTAGACCGGTTACAGGTTACCCTAAACGATGAGTCAGATGCTTCTGATGCTGAAACACCAAACAATCAAAATACACGCATATTACCGCAAAGTACAAATAGAATCAGACAAGTACGCGAAGACTCCTCATCAGAAGATTATATTCCATTAGCTCAATTACGTAAACATTTGAGGGAACAAAATCAGGAACAAAATAAAGTACATGATTCAGAAAGTTCACAGACAGAAAATTCTTCAAATGAAAATTCTGACTATGAAACATCATAGGAAACAAATTCATTTGCAGAAGATTCTAGCAATGATAATTCTGTTATGGAGGCAAACTCTGATCATTCTGCTTACCTGGGTGAAAATTTTCAGGCAAGCTCTGACGAGTCGCAGTCAGCAGACTCTATAGATACTGACGGTATGGAGGTTGACTCCTTGCCAGACACACCTGAAACTGTTAATCAAGATAGTTTAGAAATAGGTGTTATCACAGACTCAGTAATCCCAACAAAGATTGATTCAAAAGATTCATGTCCCATGAATAGTACAACTTCTCTGCTTTCAGAAGAGTATAAATCAGTCCCCGATAAGTTATCTGATAATCTTGAAAATGACAAGAAACAGTGTTTACAATTACTGTTAAGTCATATGGAACGCAGTAACGCCGAGTTACTGAAAAACAATGCAAATCTAATGCAGAACAATGCCAACCTAATGCAAGGATTACTACAAAAGTTCTTTTAATTAAAGAAAAAAAATGAAAAAAATATAAAAACTGACTAGAAAATAAATTAAAAAAAATGATGACACTGTTCTAATTTGCGTAGTTCATAGAGTTAAGAGAAACGCTATACGTTGTTGTTGACAAACCAAAATGACTTCACATGGACTAGGGGTGAGCTCCATTCCATTGTAAATAGCTTCGGTTGATAATGTTAATTGTACATTACTTTGTTTGCTTATTTATATGACTTCGAGTAGAATCATATGGCGAAAATTGCTATGATTACGAGTAGAATCATATGACGTAGCCAGTTTTATGCTTAAGCATTGTTGTAGGTTTTAAATGTGTAAATATCTATTTAGAGTATTGCATAATCACGCATTGCAATTCGCAAAGTAATTTTCAGTAATTACAATATGGCTTTTATTGTCTATTTTCAAAGACGTTTAACCATAAAGCTTATTATGCTCACTTGTTTGTTTGGCTTTTCTCGGTGCTATAGAAGTACATGAAAATGCTATCCTTGTTTTTGTGTTAAAACAAAAATATTATTGAGTTATACAGTTGAACATTTTATAAATCCTACATTGAATGCATTGTTTCCTCTGCCCAGTCAACGTAATTATATAAAAATATACATTTGCAAACCGTTCTCTTAATATTTTTGATTTAAATATTAATATTTTTGTTTTCAAATTATTATTTCTTAAACTGACATCACCTTAAAGAAATAAAAAAATGTTTCAGTTTAAATAATAGGTAAACTTCTTACCTGAGTTCAATCATTATGATTAAAACAATGGCTGTCCGGTCCGATTCTATGTTTAATTGTTCTAGTATCCTTGACCTTCTTGCCGTGGTGGTATTTTATATCAAAATTCACTTTAGTTATTCCAAAAACACTTAATCAGCCACGGTTAACGAGTAAACAAACAATGAAAGTGCGCTAACAGGGACCCTGTTCGTACGGATGAAAACCAGGCAACATTATCGATCAGCGAACACGCTTCAACCAATCACAATGCAGATGACGTTTAAAACCCCTGCAGCTCCTTCATACGCCGGAAGTATTCTGCCTTTGTTACAGTCGACAATCGCTAACAATCTCACATAGGTGACGTTTCATAAAACCAGTCAATCAAATTCCCGTCAAGAATCAGCCCCCAGCCTTTGATAACAACATCTTCGACAAAAGCAATTCCCTCAGGCCTTTGCTAAACAAAACTGCATCATTTTCTGTCATAACATTGATAGCAGTTCAACAGATTCGTCAATAGCTCATCAACGATATTCATCAATGTGACATTTAATAAAAACACTTACAACAAAAGAGACAGTAAAATCAAGAAGAGATTCAAAGTGTAATACCAGAATCATACCCTTCAGCCATTAGCGACAATTATCACCATAAGCTGTTACAACATATGAATCAGAAATTCATCCATCCGTCAATTCACAACAAAGCAAACATATACACGACGAACTGAAAACGTTTTCAAACACAGCAAGTTTCAAGGCACACCTGTCCCCGGCGAGATGCAGTCCGACAGCAAGAAAGAAGACACGCTTTCAACGGCCGCGATGCCTCGTTTGGTTCACCTGAAGATACCATTGGTCCGGAGTGTACCTACATGTACCACACATGGCGCGGTGCAGTGAGGAAATAGTATTTTATGTCGTATTGTTCCATTACTTTATTTTATTTCTTTCTAAGTATTTCGCGTTATCGGAAATATTGATAAGCAGTCTCTTCTACACGGGAGGTAACTCGTTGTCGAACTCCTTAGTCGTAAAAGAAACTGGAACTATCAGAAACAGTATTTTATCTCGTATTGTTCCATTGCTTTATATTATTGCTCTCTAAATATTTCGCGATCTTGGAAATATTGATAAACAGTCTCATTTACACGGGAGGTAACTCGATGTCGAACTCAACTGGAAATATCGGAATTTCATCAAAATCAAACTTAATTCAAACATTTTCTTTTCTCTCATGAAGTTAGTTATTAATTTAGTTCTAATTATCAATTCTGTATTTTCAATGGTTTGCCTTCCGTGAAATATGAAGGAAATCGGAAAAAACAATTTTTCCTAAAAAAAAATATATAAATAAAAAATATACGTCTACATAAGAATGCAAATTGTTATTGTATGATTACTTTGTTTTTGTTATACGCAAATGCTTTACATCTGCTATCTATTTTCAGAAATTTGTGTATTACAAGAAAGAAAACCTAAACTAATGAAGCACAGGGACACGGAGCGCGTCACGGCAAGATCTATAACCAGAACAAATGATTGTAATGAATAATTGTAACTGTCTGGAATTATGAAATTGTGACTTTCATATATTGCCGTTATATATTATTAAGTGACTCTCCGTGATTAATAATTGTTTTGTGTTCTTAAAACGGGTTTTCTGTACATTAATTAATCGTTATAATAAGTTGAAATGATTGAATATTTTAAATGCATTTGTGTTTAAAAATTATGTTGTAAATGATTCTTACAGTTAGCAGTATCTAATTTACGGGTATGGAAAATTAAAATTCCAATTTAATTCAAATTCTAAGTACAAAGTTTATTAATTAAATTTAGAAGAAGATTTAACACGCAAAAATATGATAAACGAAATTGTACTTACTTAATTTCTTACTTTCCTTACTTGGTAATTCCTATTCCGAGAATGATACTGCTGACTAACTTTGCTGTACATTTATACACGAACCATTTAATTAATTAGCAATTATGTTTTCCGGTACTTTTAATCAGCAAATCATATCATTATTAGATAATCAAAATTCTCATTGTTAAAATCTCTGAGTAACGAACGTACTCTAAGTGTCAAAAATTAATTGCAATTAGGGTCATCGATAAAGTACTCATTTAATCATTGTTTAGATCTCACCTTCCTGACACAAAATATCTTTTTTTTGTTTTTGGAAAAGAAAGGAAGGGATTTGTAATGTAATGGGGGAAATTATATTTATAATTTGCCGCATCATATTATATTTTATTTATGTACTCTAAAATTTAAAAGTTATTTCCTAATATTCTTAAAAGGTTTTAGGATTTTATTTTATTAGGTTTCTTTTAAAAAGCTTAAAATTGTCCATCTATAAGGTTGTATAAAATGTACATGTGTCCTTCATTCATCAAACTGTCAAATCACTTTTGGTCGGAGGTCATTTTCATGTTTTCATGACTTGCTAATTGCTTTTATGTCATTTTATTATTATTATAAACCATGTATACACGCATGAATCTTGAGTAAATGACAGACAGTACTCCCTAAAAGCTATTATCATGTCAAAATGATTCATTCGGGTACTTTACGCCCATGTCGGGGATTTCGAATAAAAGCTAGGCTAAGGAAGGCAGATGGACAATTCATTTTGGAACTCTTTTGGCACGGGGAATTCTAAATTACTAAATTATTTTAAGGGGAATTTATGTCAGTCAATATATATGCTAGAAATTATTGTTAGTTTATTTACTTACAAGAGAAACTGTTTAGAACTTTAATATTTGATCTAGTAACTTTAGAAGTGGAAAAGTAAAACTATTTAGAAACTTTAATCAGTGTTCGTTTAATTTACACCTGGGTTAATTAACTACTACGCTACAAGTGTACATACTGGTATAGGCCAAAATTTCAAACGTATCCTGCGGGTAAACAAGTGTATCCGGCGTGTAAACAATTGCATCGGGATGGGAGAAAACTGTACCCGGAGTTAAAATAACAGTATTGGGAGTGGCAATAACGGTATTGGTAGTGCACATAAGGCTATGAACAGTGTACATACTGGTATAGGCCAAAATTTCAAACGTATCCTGCGGGTAAACAAGTGTATCCGGCGTGTAAACAATTGCATCGGGATGGGAGAAAACTGTACCCGGAGTTAAAATAACAGTATTGGGAGTGGCAATAACGGTATTGGTAGTGCACATAAGGCTATGAACAGTGTACATACTGGTATAGGCCAAAATTTCAAACGTATCCTGCGGGTAAACAAGTGTATCCGGCGTGTAAACAATTGCATCGGGATGGGAGAAAACTGTACCCGGAGTTAAAATAACAGTATTGGGAGTGGCAATAACGGTATTGGTAGTGCACATAAGGCTATGAACAGTGTACATACTGGTATAGGCCAAAATTTCAAACGTATCCTGCGGGTAAACAAGTGTATCCGGCGTGTAAACAATTGCATCGGGATGGGAGAAAACTGTACCCGGAGTTAAAATAACAGTATTGGGAGTGGCAATAACGGTATTGGTAGTGCACATAAGGCTATGAACAGTGTACATACTGGTATAGGCCAAAATTTCAAACGTATCCTGCGGGTAAACAAGTGTATCCGGCGTGTAAACAATTGCATCGGGATGGGAGAAAACTGTACCCGGAGTTAAAATAACAGTATTGGGAGTGGCAATAACGGTATTGGTAGTGCACATAAGGCTATGAACAGTGTACATACTGGTATAGGCCAAAATTTCAAACGTATCCTGCGGGTAAACAAGTGTATCCGGCGTGTAAACAATTGCATCGGGATGGGAGAAAACTGTACCCGGAGTTAAAATAACAGTATTGGGAGTGGCAATAACGGTATTGGTAGTGCACATAAGGCTATGAACAGTGTACATACTGGTATAGGCCAAAATTTCAAACGTATCCTGCGGGTAAACAAGTGTATCCGGCGTGTAAACAATTGCATCGGGATGGGAGAAAACTGTACCCGGAGTTAAAATAACAGTATTGGGAGTGGCAATAACGGTATTGGTAGTGCACATAAGGCTATGAACAGTGTACATACTGGTATAGGCCAAAATTTCAAACGTATCCTGCGGGTAAACAAGTGTATCCGGCGTGTAAACAATTGCATCGGGATGGGAGAAAACTGTACCCGGAGTTAAAATAACAGTATTGGGAGTGGCAATAACGGTATTGGTAGTGCACATAAGGCTATGAACAGTGTACATACTGGTATAGGCCAAAATTTCAAACGTATCCTGCGGGTAAACAAGTGTATCCGGCGTGTAAACAATTGCATCGGGATGGGAGAAAACTGTACCCGGAGTTAAAATAACAGTATTGGGAGTGGCAATAACGGTATTGGTAGTGCACATAAGGCTATGAACAGTGTACATACTGGTATAGGCCAAAATTTCAAACGTATCCTGCGGGTAAACAAGTGTATCCGGCGTGTAAACAATTGCATCGGGATGGGAGAAAACTGTACCCGGAGTTAAAATAACAGTATTGGGAGTGGCAATAACGGTATTGGTAGTGCACATAAGGCTATGAACAGTGTACATACTGGTATAGGCCAAAATTTCAAACGTATCCTGCGGGTAAACAAGTGTATCCGGCGTGTAAACAATTGCATCGGGATGGGAGAAAACTGTACCCGGAGTTAAAATAACAGTATTGGGAGTGGCAATAACGGTATTGGTAGTGCACATAAGGCTATGAACAGTGTACATACTGGTATAGGCCAAAATTTCAAACGTATCCTGCGGGTAAACAAGTGTATCCGGCGTGTAAACAATTGCATCGGGATGGGAGAAAACTGTACCCGGAGTTAAAATAACAGTATTGGGAGTGGCAATAACGGTATTGGTAGTGCACATAAGGCTATGAACAGTGTACATACTGGTATAGGCCAAAATTTCAAACGTATCCTGCGGGTAAACAAGTGTATCCGGCGTGTAAACAATTGCATCGGGATGGGAGAAAACTGTACCCGGAGTTAAAATAACAGTATTGGGAGTGGCAATAACGGTATTGGTAGTGCACATAAGGCTATGAACAGTGTACATACTGGTATAGGCCAAAATTTCAAACGTATCCTGCGGGTAAACAAGTGTATCCGGCGTGTAAACAATTGCATCGGGATGGGAGAAAACTGTACCCGGAGTTAAAATAACAGTATTGGGAGTGGCAATAACGGTATTGGTAGTGCACATAAGGCTATGAACAGTGTACATACTGGTATAGGCCAAAATTTCAAACGTATCCTGCGGGTAAACAAGTGTATCCGGCGTGTAAACAATTGCATCGGGATGGGAGAAAACTGTACCCGGAGTTAAAATAACAGTATTGGGAGTGGCAATAACGGTATTGGTAGTGCACATAAGGCTATGAACAGTGTACATACTGGTATAGGCCAAAATTTCAAACGTATCCTGCGGGTAAACAAGTGTATCCGGCGTGTAAACAATTGCATCGGGATGGGAGAAAACTGTACCCGGAGTTAAAATAACAGTATTGGGAGTGGCAATAACGGTATTGGTAGTGCACATAAGGCTATGAACAGTGTACATACTGGTATAGGCCAAAATTTCAAACGTATCCTGCGGGTAAACAAGTGTATCCGGCGTGTAAACAATTGCATCGGGATGGGAGAAAACTGTACCCGGAGTTAAAATAACAGTATTGGGAGTGGCAATAACGGTATTGGTAGTGCACATAAGGCTATGAACAGTGTACATACTGGTATAGGCCAAAATTTCAAACGTATCCTGCGGGTAAACAAGTGTATCCGGCGTGTAAACAATTGCATCGGGATGGGAGAAAACTGTACCCGGAGTTAAAATAACAGTATTGGGAGTGGCAATAACGGTATTGGTAGTGCACATAAGGCTATGAACAGTGTACATACTGGTATAGGCCAAAATTTCAAACGTATCCTGCGGGTAAACAAGTGTATCCGGCGTGTAAACAATTGCATCGGGATGGGAGAAAACTGTACCCGGAGTTAAAATAACAGTATTGGGAGTGGCAATAACGGTATTGGTAGTGCACATAAGGCTATGAACAGTGTACATACTGGTATAGGCCAAAATTTCAAACGTATCCTGCGGGTAAACAAGTGTATCCGGCGTGTAAACAATTGCATCGGGATGGGAGAAAACTGTACCCGGAGTTAAAATAACAGTATTGGGAGTGGCAATAACGGTATTGGTAGTGCACATAAGGCTATGAACAGTGTACATACTGGTATAGGCCAAAATTTCAAACGTATCCTGCGGGTAAACAAGTGTATCCGGCGTGTAAACAATTGCATCGGGATGGGAGAAAACTGTACCCGGAGTTAAAATAACAGTATTGGGAGTGGCAATAACGGTATTGGTAGTGCACATAAGGCTATGAACAGTGTACATACTGGTATAGGCCAAAATTTCAAACGTATCCTGCGGGTAAACAAGTGTATCCGGCGTGTAAACAATTGCATCGGGATGGGAGAAAACTGTACCCGGAGTTAAAATAACAGTATTGGGAGTGGCAATAACGGTATTGGTAGTGCACATAAGGCTATGAACAGTGTACATACTGGTATAGGCCAAAATTTCAAACGTATCCTGCGGGTAAACAAGTGTATCCGGCGTGTAAACAATTGCATCGGGATGGGAGAAAACTGTACCCGGAGTTAAAATAACAGTATTGGGAGTGGCAATAACGGTATTGGTAGTGCACATAAGGCTATGAACAGTGTACATACTGGTATAGGCCAAAATTTCAAACGTATCCTGCGGGTAAACAAGTGTATCCGGCGTGTAAACAATTGCATCGGGATGGGAGAAAACTGTACCCGGAGTTAAAATAACAGTATTGGGAGTGGCAATAACGGTATTGGTAGTGCACATAAGGCTATGAACAGTGTACATACTGGTATAGGCCAAAATTTCAAACGTATCCTGCGGGTAAACAAGTGTATCCGGCGTGTAAACAATTGCATCGGGATGGGAGAAAACTGTACCCGGAGTTAAAATAACAGTATTGGGAGTGGCAATAACGGTATTGGTAGTGCACATAAGGCTATGAACAGTGTACATACTGGTATAGGCCAAAATTTCAAACGTATCCTGCGGGTAAACAAGTGTATCCGGCGTGTAAACAATTGCATCGGGATGGGAGAAAACTGTACCCGGAGTTAAAATAACAGTATTGGGAGTGGCAATAACGGTATTGGTAGTGCACATAAGGCTATGAACAGTGTACATACTGGTATAGGCCAAAATTTCAAACGTATCCTGCGGGTAAACAAGTGTATCCGGCGTGTAAACAATTGCATCGGGATGGGAGAAAACTGTACCCGGAGTTAAAATAACAGTATTGGGAGTGGCAATAACGGTATTGGTAGTGCACATAAGGCTATGAACAGTGTACATACTGGTATAGGCCAAAATTTCAAACGTATCCTGCGGGTAAACAAGTGTATCCGGCGTGTAAACAATTGCATCGGGATGGGAGAAAACTGTACCCGGAGTTAAAATAACAGTATTGGGAGTGGCAATAACGGTATTGGTAGTGCACATAAGGCTATGAACAGTGTACATACTGGTATAGGCCAAAATTTCAAACGTATCCTGCGGGTAAACAAGTGTATCCGGCGTGTAAACAATTGCATCGGGATGGGAGAAAACTGTACCCGGAGTTAAAATAACAGTATTGGGAGTGGCAATAACGGTATTGGTAGTGCACATAAGGCTATGAACAGTGTACATACTGGTATAGGCCAAAATTTCAAACGTATCCTGCGGGTAAACAAGTGTATCCGGCGTGTAAACAATTGCATCGGGATGGGAGAAAACTGTACCCGGAGTTAAAATAACAGTATTGGGAGTGGCAATAACGGTATTGGTAGTGCACATAAGGCTATGAACAGTGTACATACTGGTATAGGCCAAAATTTCAAACGTATCCTGCGGGTAAACAAGTGTATCCGGCGTGTAAACAATTGCATCGGGATGGGAGAAAACTGTACCCGGAGTTAAAATAACAGTATTGGGAGTGGCAATAACGGTATTGGTAGTGCACATAAGGCTATGAACAGTGTACATACTGGTATAGGCCAAAATTTCAAACGTATCCTGCGGGTAAACAAGTGTATCCGGCGTGTAAACAATTGCATCGGGATGGGAGAAAACTGTACCCGGAGTTAAAATAACAGTATTGGGAGTGGCAATAACGGTATTGGTAGTGCACATAAGGCTATGAACAGTGTACATACTGGTATAGGCCAAAATTTCAAACGTATCCTGCGGGTAAACAAGTGTATCCGGCGTGTAAACAATTGCATCGGGATGGGAGAAAACTGTACCCGGAGTTAAAATAACAGTATTGGGAGTGGCAATAACGGTATTGGTAGTGCACATAAGGCTATGAACAGTGTACATACTGGTATAGGCCAAAATTTCAAACGTATCCTGCGGGTAAACAAGTGTATCCGGCGTGTAAACAATTGCATCGGGATGGGAGAAAACTGTACCCGGAGTTAAAATAACAGTATTGGGAGTGGCAATAACGGTATTGGTAGTGCACATAAGGCTATGAACAGTGTACATACTGGTATAGGCCAAAATTTCAAACGTATCCTGCGGGTAAACAAGTGTATCCGGCGTGTAAACAATTGCATCGGGATGGGAGAAAACTGTACCCGGAGTTAAAATAACAGTATTGGGAGTGGCAATAACGGTATTGGTAGTGCACATAAGGCTATGAACAGTGTACATACTGGTATAGGCCAAAATTTCAAACGTATCCTGCGGGTAAACAAGTGTATCCGGCGTGTAAACAATTGCATCGGGATGGGAGAAAACTGTACCCGGAGTTAAAATAACAGTATTGGGAGTGGCAATAACGGTATTGGTAGTGCACATAAGGCTATGAACAGTGTACATACTGGTATAGGCCAAAATTTCAAACGTATCCTGCGGGTAAACAAGTGTATCCGGCGTGTAAACAATTGCATCGGGATGGGAGAAAACTGTACCCGGAGTTAAAATAACAGTATTGGGAGTGGCAATAACGGTATTGGTAGTGCACATAAGGCTATGAACAGTGTACATACTGGTATAGGCCAAAATTTCAAACGTATCCTGCGGGTAAACAAGTGTATCCGGCGTGTAAACAATTGCATCGGGATGGGAGAAAACTGTACCCGGAGTTAAAATAACAGTATTGGGAGTGGCAATAACGGTATTGGTAGTGCACATAAGGCTATGAACAGTGTACATACTGGTATAGGCCAAAATTTCAAACGTATCCTGCGGGTAAACAAGTGTATCCGGCGTGTAAACAATTGCATCGGGATGGGAGAAAACTGTACCCGGAGTTAAAATAACAGTATTGGGAGTGGCAATAACGGTATTGGTAGTGCACATAAGGCTATGAACAGTGTACATACTGGTATAGGCCAAAATTTCAAACGTATCCTGCGGGTAAACAAGTGTATCCGGCGTGTAAACAATTGCATCGGGATGGGAGAAAACTGTACCCGGAGTTAAAATAACAGTATTGGGAGTGGCAATAACGGTATTGGTAGTGCACATAAGGCTATGAACAGTGTACATACTGGTATAGGCCAAAATTTCAAACGTATCCTGCGGGTAAACAAGTGTATCCGGCGTGTAAACAATTGCATCGGGATGGGAGAAAACTGTACCCGGAGTTAAAATAACAGTATTGGGAGTGGCAATAACGGTATTGGTAGTGCACATAAGGCTATGAACAGTGTACATACTGGTATAGGCCAAAATTTCAAACGTATCCTGCGGGTAAACAAGTGTATCCGGCGTGTAAACAATTGCATCGGGATGGGAGAAAACTGTACCCGGAGTTAAAATAACAGTATTGGGAGTGGCAATAACGGTATTGGTAGTGCACATAAGGCTATGAACAGTGTACATACTGGTATAGGCCAAAATTTCAAACGTATCCTGCGGGTAAACAAGTGTATCCGGCGTGTAAACAATTGCATCGGGATGGGAGAAAACTGTACCCGGAGTTAAAATAACAGTATTGGGAGTGGCAATAACGGTATTGGTAGTGCACATAAGGCTATGAACAGTGTACATACTGGTATAGGCCAAAATTTCAAACGTATCCTGCGGGTAAACAAGTGTATCCGGCGTGTAAACAATTGCATCGGGATGGGAGAAAACTGTACCCGGAGTTAAAATAACAGTATTGGGAGTGGCAATAACGGTATTGGTAGTGCACATAAGGCTATGAACAGTGTACATACTGGTATAGGCCAAAATTTCAAACGTATCCTGCGGGTAAACAAGTGTATCCGGCGTGTAAACAATTGCATCGGGATGGGAGAAAACTGTACCCGGAGTTAAAATAACAGTATTGGGAGTGGCAATAACGGTATTGGTAGTGCACATAAGGCTATGAACAGTGTACATACTGGTATAGGCCAAAATTTCAAACGTATCCTGCGGGTAAACAAGTGTATCCGGCGTGTAAACAATTGCATCGGGATGGGAGAAAACTGTACCCGGAGTTAAAATAACAGTATTGGGAGTGGCAATAACGGTATTGGTAGTGCACATAAGGCTATGAACAGTGTACATACTGGTATAGGCCAAAATTTCAAACGTATCCTGCGGGTAAACAAGTGTATCCGGCGTGTAAACAATTGCATCGGGATGGGAGAAAACTGTACCCGGAGTTAAAATAACAGTATTGGGAGTGGCAATAACGGTATTGGTAGTGCACATAAGGCTATGAACAGTGTACATACTGGTATAGGCCAAAATTTCAAACGTATCCTGCGGGTAAACAAGTGTATCCGGCGTGTAAACAATTGCATCGGGATGGGAGAAAACTGTACCCGGAGTTAAAATAACAGTATTGGGAGTGGCAATAACGGTATTGGTAGTGCACATAAGGCTATGAACAGTGTACATACTGGTATAGGCCAAAATTTCAAACGTATCCTGCGGGTAAACAAGTGTATCCGGCGTGTAAACAATTGCATCGGGATGGGAGAAAACTGTACCCGGAGTTAAAATAACAGTATTGGGAGTGGCAATAACGGTATTGGTAGTGCACATAAGGCTATGAACAGTGTACATACTGGTATAGGCCAAAATTTCAAACGTATCCTGCGGGTAAACAAGTGTATCCGGCGTGTAAACAATTGCATCGGGATGGGAGAAAACTGTACCCGGAGTTAAAATAACAGTATTGGGAGTGGCAATAACGGTATTGGTAGTGCACATAAGGCTATGAACAGTGTACATACTGGTATAGGCCAAAATTTCAAACGTATCCTGCGGGTAAACAAGTGTATCCGGCGTGTAAACAATTGCATCGGGATGGGAGAAAACTGTACCCGGAGTTAAAATAACAGTATTGGGAGTGGCAATAACGGTATTGGTAGTGCACATAAGGCTATGAACAGTGTACATACTGGTATAGGCCAAAATTTCAAACGTATCCTGCGGGTAAACAAGTGTATCCGGCGTGTAAACAATTGCATCGGGATGGGAGAAAACTGTACCCGGAGTTAAAATAACAGTATTGGGAGTGGCAATAACGGTATTGGTAGTGCACATAAGGCTATGAACAGTGTACATACTGGTATAGGCCAAAATTTCAAACGTATCCTGCGGGTAAACAAGTGTATCCGGCGTGTAAACAATTGCATCGGGATGGGAGAAAACTGTACCCGGAGTTAAAATAACAGTATTGGGAGTGGCAATAACGGTATTGGTAGTGCACATAAGGCTATGAACAGTGTACATACTGGTATAGGCCAAAATTTCAAACGTATCCTGCGGGTAAACAAGTGTATCCGGCGTGTAAACAATTGCATCGGGATGGGAGAAAACTGTACCCGGAGTTAAAATAACAGTATTGGGAGTGGCAATAACGGTATTGGTAGTGCACATAAGGCTATGAACAGTGTACATACTGGTATAGGCCAAAATT
Organism: Corbicula japonica; assembly: GCA_038501625.1. Classification (NCBI taxonomy): domain Eukaryota; kingdom Metazoa; phylum Mollusca; class Bivalvia; order Venerida; family Cyrenidae; genus Corbicula; species Corbicula japonica. Next base: position 408,326 of record JAZAYU010000292.1, read on the forward strand.
TCAAACGTATCCTGCGGGTAAACAAGTGTATCCGGCGTGTAAACAATTGCATCGGGATGGGAGAAAACTGTACCCGGAGTTAAAATAACAGTATTGGGAGTGGCAATAACGGTATTGGTAGTGCACATAAGGCTATGAACAGTGTACATACTGGTATAGGCCAAAATTTCAAACGTATCCTGCGGGTAAACAAGTGTATCCGGCGTGTAAACAATTGCATCGGGATGGGAGAAAACTGTACCCGGAGTTAAAATAACAGTATTGGGAGTGGCAATAACGGTATTGGTAGTGCACATAAGGCTATGAACAGTGTACATACTGGTATAGGCCAAAATTTCAAACGTATCCTGCGGGTAAACAAGTGTATCCGGCGTGTAAACAATTGCATCGGGATGGGAGAAAACTGTACCCGGAGTTAAAATAACAGTATTGGGAGTGGCAATAACGGTATTGGTAGTGCACATAAGGCTATGAACAGTGTACATACTGGTATAGGCCAAAATTTCAAACGTATCCTGCGGGTAAACAAGTGTATCCGGCGTGTAAACAATTGCATCGGGATGGGAGAAAACTGTACCCGGAGTTAAAATAACAGTATTGGGAGTGGCAATAACGGTATTGGTAGTGCACATAAGGCTATGAACAGTGTACATACTGGTATAGGCCAAAATTTCAAACGTATCCTGCGGGTAAACAAGTGTATCCGGCGTGTAAACAATTGCATCGGGATGGGAGAAAACTGTACCCGGAGTTAAAATAACAGTATTGGGAGTGGCAATAACGGTATTGGTAGTGCACATAAGGCTATGAACAGTGTACATACTGGTATAGGCCAAAATTTCAAACGTATCCTGCGGGTAAACAAGTGTATCCGGCGTGTAAACAATTGCATCGGGATGGGAGAAAACTGTACCCGGAGTTAAAATAACAGTATTGGGAGTGGCAATAACGGTATTGGTAGTGCACATAAGGCTATGAACAGTGTACATACTGGTATAGGCCAAAATTTCAAACGTATCCTGCGGGTAAACAAGTGTATCCGGCGTGTAAACAATTGCATCGGGATGGGAGAAAACTGTACCCGGAGTTAAAATAACAGTATTGGGAGTGGCAATAACGGTATTGGTAGTGCACATAAGGCTATGAACAGTGTACATACTGGTATAGGCCAAAATTTCAAACGTATCCTGCGGGTAAACAAGTGTATCCGGCGTGTAAACAATTGCATCGGGATGGGAGAAAACTGTACCCGGAGTTAAAATAACAGTATTGGGAGTGGCAATAACGGTATTGGTAGTGCACATAAGGCTATGAACAGTGTACATACTGGTATAGGCCAAAATTTCAAACGTATCCTGCGGGTAAACAAGTGTATCCGGCGTGTAAACAATTGCATCGGGATGGGAGAAAACTGTACCCGGAGTTAAAATAACAGTATTGGGAGTGGCAATAACGGTATTGGTAGTGCACATAAGGCTATGAACAGTGTACATACTGGTATAGGCCAAAATTTCAAACGTATCCTGCGGGTAAACAAGTGTATCCGGCGTGTAAACAATTGCATCGGGATGGGAGAAAACTGTACCCGGAGTTAAAATAACAGTATTGGGAGTGGCAATAACGGTATTGGTAGTGCACATAAGGCTATGAACAGTGTACATACTGGTATAGGCCAAAATTTCAAACGTATCCTGCGGGTAAACAAGTGTATCCGGCGTGTAAACAATTGCATCGGGATGGGAGAAAACTGTACCCGGAGTTAAAATAACAGTATTGGGAGTGGCAATAACGGTATTGGTAGTGCACATAAGGCTATGAACAGTGTACATACTGGTATAGGCCAAAATTTCAAACGTATCCTGCGGGTAAACAAGTGTATCCGGCGTGTAAACAATTGCATCGGGATGGGAGAAAACTGTACCCGGAGTTAAAATAACAGTATTGGGAGTGGCAATAACGGTATTGGTAGTGCACATAAGGCTATGAACAGTGTACATACTGGTATAGGCCAAAATTTCAAACGTATCCTGCGGGTAAACAAGTGTATCCGGCGTGTAAACAATTGCATCGGGATGGGAGAAAACTGTACCCGGAGTTAAAATAACAGTATTGGGAGTGGCAATAACGGTATTGGTAGTGCACATAAGGCTATGAACAGTGTACATACTGGTATAGGCCAAAATTTCAAACGTATCCTGCGGGTAAACAAGTGTATCCGGCGTGTAAACAATTGCATCGGGATGGGAGAAAACTGTACCCGGAGTTAAAATAACAGTATTGGGAGTGGCAATAACGGTATTGGTAGTGCACATAAGGCTATGAACAGTGTACATACTGGTATAGGCCAAAATTTCAAACGTATCCTGCGGGTAAACAAGTGTATCCGGCGTGTAAACAATTGCATCGGGATGGGAGAAAACTGTACCCGGAGTTAAAATAACAGTATTGGGAGTGGCAATAACGGTATTGGTAGTGCACATAAGGCTATGAACAGTGTACATACTGGTATAGGCCAAAATTTCAAACGTATCCTGCGGGTAAACAAGTGTATAGTATTGGGAGTGGCAATAACGGTATTGGTAGTGCACATAAGGCTATGAACAGTGTACATACTGGTATAGGCCAAAATTTCAAACGTATCCTGCGGGTAAACAAGTGTATCCGGCGTGTAAACAATTGCATCGGGATGGGAGAAAACTGTACCCGGAGTTAAAATAACAGTATTGGGAGTGGCAATAACGGTATTGGTAGTGCACATAAGGCTATGAACAGTGTACATACTGGTATAGGCCAAAATTTCAAACGTATCCTGCGGGTAAACAAGTGTATCCGGCGTGTAAACAATTGCATCGGGATGGGAGAAAACTGTACCCGGAGTTAAAATAACAGTATTGGGAGTGGCAATAACGGTATTGGTAGTGCACATAAGGCTATGAACAGTGTACATACTGGTATAGGCCAAAATTTCAAACGTATCCTGCGGGTAAACAAGTGTATCCGGCGTGTAAACAATTGCATCGGGATGGGAGAAAACTGTACCCGGAGTTAAAATAACAGTATTGGGAGTGGCAATAACGGTATTGGTAGTGCACATAAGGCTATGAACAGTGTACATACTGGTATAGGCCAAAATTTCAAACGTATCCTGCGGGTAAACAAGTGTATCCGGCGTGTAAACAATTGCATCGGGATGGGAGAAAACTGTACCCGGAGTTAAAATAACAGTATTGGGAGTGGCAATAACGGTATTGGTAGTGCACATAAGGCTATGAACAGTGTACATACTGGTATAGGCCAAAATTTCAAACGTATCCTGCGGGTAAACAAGTGTATCCGGCGTGTAAACAATTGCATCGGGATGGGAGAAAACTGTACCCGGAGTTAAAATAACAGTATTGGGAGTGGCAATAACGGTATTGGTAGTGCACATAAGGCTATGAACAGTGTACATACTGGTATAGGCCAAAATTTCAAACGTATCCTGCGGGTAAACAAGTGTATCCGGCGTGTAAACAATTGCATCGGGATGGGAGAAAACTGTACCCGGAGTTAAAATAACAGTATTGGGAGTGGCAATAACGGTATTGGTAGTGCACATAAGGCTATGAACAGTGTACATACTGGTATAGGCCAAAATTTCAAACGTATCCTGCGGGTAAACAAGTGTATCCGGCGTGTAAACAATTGCATCGGGATGGGAGAAAACTGTACCCGGAGTTAAAATAACAGTATTGGGAGTGGCAATAACGGTATTGGTAGTGCACATAAGGCTATGAACAGTGTACATACTGGTATAGGCCAAAATTTCAAACGTATCCTGCGGGTAAACAAGTGTATCCGGCGTGTAAACAATTGCATCGGGATGGGAGAAAACTGTACCCGGAGTTAAAATAACAGTATTGGGAGTGGCAATAACGGTATTGGTAGTGCACATAAGGCTATGAACAGTGTACATACTGGTATAGGCCAAAATTTCAAACGTATCCTGCGGGTAAACAAGTGTATCCGGCGTGTAAACAATTGCATCGGGATGGGAGAAAACTGTACCCGGAGTTAAAATAACAGTATTGGGAGTGGCAATAACGGTATTGGTAGTGCACATAAGGCTATGAACAGTGTACATACTGGTATAGGCCAAAATTTCAAACGTATCCTGCGGGTAAACAAGTGTATCCGGCGTGTAAACAATTGCATCGGGATGGGAGAAAACTGTACCCGGAGTTAAAATAACAGTATTGGGAGTGGCAATAACGGTATTGGTAGTGCACATAAGGCTATGAACAGTGTACATACTGGTATAGGCCAAAATTTCAAACGTATCCTGCGGGTAAACAAGTGTATCCGGCGTGTAAACAATTGCATCGGGATGGGAGAAAACTGTACCCGGAGTTAAAATAACAGTATTGGGAGTGGCAATAACGGTATTGGTAGTGCACATAAGGCTATGAACAGTGTACATACTGGTATAGGCCAAAATTTCAAACGTATCCTGCGGGTAAACAAGTGTATCCGGCGTGTAAACAATTGCATCGGGATGGGAGAAAACTGTACCCGGAGTTAAAATAACAGTATTGGGAGTGGCAATAACGGTATTGGTAGTGCACATAAGGCTATGAACAGTGTACATACTGGTATAGGCCAAAATTTCAAACGTATCCTGCGGGTAAACAAGTGTATCCGGCGTGTAAACAATTGCATCGGGATGGGAGAAAACTGTACCCGGAGTTAAAATAACAGTATTGGGAGTGGCAATAACGGTATTGGTAGTGCACATAAGGCTATGAACAGTGTACATACTGGTATAGGCCAAAATTTCAAACGTATCCTGCGGGTAAACAAGTGTATCCGGCGTGTAAACAATTGCATCGGGATGGGAGAAAACTGTACCCGGAGTTAAAATAACAGTATTGGGAGTGGCAATAACGGTATTGGTAGTGCACATAAGGCTATGAACAGTGTACATACTGGTATAGGCCAAAATTTCAAACGTATCCTGCGGGTAAACAAGTGTATCCGGCGTGTAAACAATTGCATCGGGATGGGAGAAAACTGTACCCGGAGTTAAAATAACAGTATTGGGAGTGGCAATAACGGTATTGGTAGTGCACATAAGGCTATGAACAGTGTACATACTGGTATAGGCCAAAATTTCAAACGTATCCTGCGGGTAAACAAGTGTATCCGGCGTGTAAACAATTGCATCGGGATGGGAGAAAACTGTACCCGGAGTTAAAATAACAGTATTGGGAGTGGCAATAACGGTATTGGTAGTGCACATAAGGCTATGAACAGTGTACATACTGGTATAGGCCAAAATTTCAAACGTATCCTGCGGGTAAACAAGTGTATCCGGCGTGTAAACAATTGCATCGGGATGGGAGAAAACTGTACCCGGAGTTAAAATAACAGTATTGGGAGTGGCAATAACGGTATTGGTAGTGCACATAAGGCTATGAACAGTGTACATACTGGTATAGGCCAAAATTTCAAACGTATCCTGCGGGTAAACAAGTGTATCCGGCGTGTAAACAATTGCATCGGGATGGGAGAAAACTGTACCCGGAGTTAAAATAACAGTATTGGGAGTGGCAATAACGGTATTGGTAGTGCACATAAGGCTATGAACAGTGTACATACTGGTATAGGCCAAAATTTCAAACGTATCCTGCGGGTAAACAAGTGTATCCGGCGTGTAAACAATTGCATCGGGATGGGAGAAAACTGTACCCGGAGTTAAAATAACAGTATTGGGAGTGGCAATAACGGTATTGGTAGTGCACATAAGGCTATGAACAGTGTACATACTGGTATAGGCCAAAATTTCAAACGTATCCTGCGGGTAAACAAGTGTATCCGGCGTGTAAACAATTGCATCGGGATGGGAGAAAACTGTACCCGGAGTTAAAATAACAGTATTGGGAGTGGCAATAACGGTATTGGTAGTGCACATAAGGCTATGAACAGTGTACATACTGGTATAGGCCAAAATTTCAAACGTATCCTGCGGGTAAACAAGTGTATCCGGCGTGTAAACAATTGCATCGGGATGGGAGAAAACTGTACCCGGAGTTAAAATAACAGTATTGGGAGTGGCAATAACGGTATTGGTAGTGCACATAAGGCTATGAACAGTGTACATACTGGTATAGGCCAAAATTTCAAACGTATCCTGCGGGTAAACAAGTGTATCCGGCGTGTAAACAATTGCATCGGGATGGGAGAAAACTGTACCCGGAGTTAAAATAACAGTATTGGGAGTGGCAATAACGGTATTGGTAGTGCACATAAGGCTATGAACAGTGTACATACTGGTATAGGCCAAAATTTCAAACGTATCCTGCGGGTAAACAAGTGTATCCGGCGTGTAAACAATTGCATCGGGATGGGAGAAAACTGTACCCGGAGTTAAAATAACAGTATTGGGAGTGGCAATAACGGTATTGGTAGTGCACATAAGGCTATGAACAGTGTACATACTGGTATAGGCCAAAATTTCAAACGTATCCTGCGGGTAAACAAGTGTATCCGGCGTGTAAACAATTGCATCGGGATGGGAGAAAACTGTACCCGGAGTTAAAATAACAGTATTGGGAGTGGCAATAACGGTATGTACACTGTTCATAGCCTTATGTGCACTACCAATACCGTTATTACCACTCCCAATACTGTTATTTTAACTCCGGGTACAGTTTTCTCCCATGCCCTAGCGCTCGCCGACGGCTGAAATTCCGGCCATAAGCTCACCTCAGAGACCTCTAAACACCGTGCAAATTTGAAAGAGATTGGATTATTCCAACTGTACTTTATATAGGGAAAACTGCCAAAAAAACAGCCAGTTTTTCAAATGCTTTTGCCCTAAAAAACGCGCATTGAAAACCGACGCACACAAGCTCCATTTAATTGCAGCAACTCGAACCAAAAGCGGTTTCCGGTTGTTCATCATCAGTGCCACACGACCCAATCGTTTTTTCGGGTTGCTGCATTTAAATGGCGCTACCATCTGGGTTCGAAGTACAAGCACCAAATACGTCTGTATAACGTTTTCGGACTTTGAAATTTTACGCTGTGTTTTTTTAGTGGTTTTACACCCGCCCTAGCGCTCGCCGACGGTCTAGAGCTCTGAATTTCCGGCCATAAGCTCACCTCAGACACCTCTAAACACCGCGCAAATTTCAAAGAGATTGGATTATTCCAACAGTTCTTTATATAGGGAAAACTGCCGAAAAAACAGCCAGTTTTTCAAATGCTTTTGCCCTCAAAAAACGCGCACTGAAAACCGACGCACACAAGCTCCATTTAATTGCAGCATCTCGAACCAAAAGCGGTTTCCGGTCGTTCATCATCAGTGCCACACGACCCAATCGTTTTTTCGGGTTGCTGCATTTAAATGGCGCTACCATCTGGGTTCGAAGTACGAGCACCAAATACGTCTGTATAACGTTTTCGGACTTTGAAATTTTACGCTGTGTTTTTTTATTGGTTTTACACCCGCACTAGCGCTCGCCGACGGTCTAGAGCTCTGAAATTCCGGCCATAAGCTCACCTCAGAGGCCACTAAACACCGTGCAAATTTCAAAGAGATTGGATTATTCCAACTGTACTTTATATAGGGAAAACTGCCGAAAAAACAGCCAGTTTTTCAAATGCTTTTGCCCTCAAAAACGCCAATTGAAAACCGACTCACACAAGCTCCATTTAATTGCAGCAACTCGAACCAAAAGCGGTTTCCGGTCGTTCATCATCAGTGCCACACGACCCAATCGTTTTTTCGGGTTGCTGCATTTAAATGGCGCTACCATCTGGGTTCGAAGTACGAGCACCAAATACGTCTGTATAACGTTTTCGGACTGAAATTTTACGCTGTTTTTTTAGTGGTTTTACACCCGCCCTAGCGCTCGCTGACGGTCTAGAGCTCTGAAATTCCGGCCATAAGCTCACCTCAGAGACCTCTAAACACCGTGCAAATTTCAAAGGAGATTGGATTATTCCAACTGTACATTATATAGGGAAAACTGCCGAAAAAACAGCCATTTTTTCAAATGCTTTTGCCCTCATAAACGCGCATTGAAAACCGACGCACACAAGCTCCATTTAATTGCAGCAACTCGAACCAAAAGCGGTTTCCGGTCGTTCATCATCAGTGCCACACGACCCAATCGTTTTTTCGGGTTGCTGCATTTAAATGGCGCTACCATCTGGGTTCGAAGTACGAGCACCAAATACGTCTGTATAACGTTTTCGGACTTTGAAATTTTACGCTGTGTTTTTTTTTAGTGGTTTTACACCCGCCCTAGCGCTCGCCGACGGTCTAAAGTTCTGAAATTCCGGCCATAAGCTCACCTCAGAGACCTCTAAACACCGTGCAAATTTCAAGGAGATTGGATTATTCCAACTGTACTTTATATAGGGAAAACTGCCGAAAAAACAGCCAGTTTTTCAAATGCTTTTGCCCTCAAAAACGCGCATTGAAAACCGACGCACACAAGCTCCATTTAATTGCAGCAACTCGAACCAAAAGCGGTTTCCGGTCGTTCATCATCAGTGCCACACGACCCAATCGTTTTTTCGGGTTGCTGCATTTAAATGGCGCTACCATCTGGGTTCGAAGTACGAGCACCAAATACGTCTGTATAACGTTTTCGGACTTTGAAATTTTACGCTGTGTTTTTTTTAGTGGTTTTACACCCGCCCTAGCGCTCGCCGACGGTCTAGAGCTCTGAAATTCCGGCCATAAGCTCACCTCAGAGACCTCTAAACACCGTGCAAATTTGAAAGAGATTGGATTATTCCAACTGTACTTTATATAGGGAAAACTGCCGAAAAAACAGCCATTTTTTCAAATGCTTTTGCCCTCAAAAACGCGCATTGAAAACCGACTCACACAAGCTCCATTTAATTGCAGCAACTCGAACCAAAAGCGGTTTCCGGTCGTTCATCATCAGTGCCACACGACCCAATCGTTTTTTCGGGTTGCTGCATTTAAATGGCGCTACCATCTGGGTTCGAAGTACGAGCACCAAATACGTCTGTATAACGTTTTCGGACTTTGAAATTTTACGCTGTGTTTTTTTTAGTGGTTTTACACCCGCCCTAGCGCTCGCCGACGGTCTAGAGCTCTGAAATTCCGGCCATAAGCTCACCTCAGAGACCTCTAAACACCGTGCAAATTTCAAAGGAGATTGGATTATTCCAACTGTACTTTATATAGGGAAAACTGCCGAAAAAACAGCCATTTTTTTCAAATGTTTTTGCCCTCAAAAACGCGCATTGAAAACCGACGCACACAAGCTCCATTTAATTGCAGCAACTCGAACAAAAAGCGGTTTCCGGTCGTTCATCATCAGTGCCACACGACCCAATCGTTTTTTCGGGTTGCTGCATTTAAATGGCGCTACCATCTGGGTTCGAAGTACGAGCACCAAATACGTCTGTATAACGTTTTCGGACTTTGAAATTTTACGCTGTGTTTTTGTAGTGGTTTTACACCCGCCCTAGCGCTCGCCGACGGTCTAGAGCTCTGAAATTCCGGCCATAAGCTCACCTCAGAGACCTGAAAACACCGTGCAAATTTCAAGGAGATTGGATTATTCCAACTGTACTTTATATAGGGAAAACTGCCGAAAAAACAGCCAGTTTTTCAAATGCTTTTGCCCTCAAAAACGCGCATTGAAAACCGACGCACACAAGCTCCATTTAATTGCAGCAACTCGAACCAAAAGCGGTTTCCGGTCGTTCATCATCAGTGCCACACGACCCAATCGTTTTTTCGGGTTGCTGCATTTAAATGGCGCTACCATCTGGGTTCGAAGTACGAGCACCAAATACGTCTGTATAACGTTTTCGGACTTTGAAATTTTACGCTGTGTTTTTATAGTGGTTTTACACCCGCCCTAGCGCTCGCCGACGGTCTAGAGCTCTGAAATTCCGGCCATAAGCTCACCTCAGAGACCTCTAAACACCGTGCAAATTTCAAGGAGATTGGATTATTCCAACTGTACTTTATATAGGGAAAACTGCCGAAAAAACAGCCATTTTTTCAAATGCTTTTGCCCTCAAAAACGCGCATTGAAAACCGACGCACACAAGCTCCATTTAATTGCAGCAACTCGAACCAAAAGCGGTTTCCGGTCGTTCATCATCAGTGCCACACGACCCAATCGTTTTTTCGGGTTGCTGCATTTAAATGGCGCTACCATCTGGGTTCGAAGTACGAGCACCAAATACGTCTGTATAACGTTTTCGGACTTTGAAATTTTACGCTGTGTTTTTTTTTAGTGGTTTTACACCCATCCCTAGCGCTCGCCGACGGTCTAGAGCTCTGAAATTCCGGCCATAAGCTCACCTCAGAGACCTCTAAACACCGTGCAAATTTCAAAGAGATTGGATTATTCCAACTGTACTTTATATAGGGAAAACTGCCGAAAAAACAGCCATTTTTTCAAATGCTTTTGCCCTCAAAAACGCGCATTGAAAACCGACGCACACAAGCTCCATTTAATTGCAGCAACTCGAACCAAAAGCGGTTTCCGGTCGTTCATCATCAGTGCCACACGACCCAATCGTTTTTTCGGGTTGCTGCATTTAAATGGCGCTACCATCTGGGTTCGAAGTACGAGCACCAAATACGTCTGTATAACGTTTTCGGACTTTGAAATTTTACGCTGTGTTTTTTTTAGTGGTTTTACACCCGCCCTAGCGCTCGCCGACGGTCTAGAGCTCTGAAATTCCGGCCATAAGCTCACCTCAGAGACCTCTAAACACCGTGCAAATTTCAAAGAGATTGGATTATTCCAACTGTACTTTATATAGGGAAAACTGCCGAAAAAACAGCCAGTTTTTCAAATGCTTTTGCCCTCAAAAACGCGCATTGAAAACCGACGCACACAAGCTCCATTTAATTGCAGCAACTCGAACCAAAAGCGGTTTCCGGTCGTTCATCATCAGTGCCACACGACCCAATCGTTTTTTCGGGTTGCTGCATTTAAATGGCGCTACCATCTGGGTTCGAAGTACGAGCACCAAATACGTCTGTATAACGTTTTCGGACTTTGAAATTTTACGCTGTGTTTTTTTAGTGGTTTTACACCCGCCCTAGCGCTCGCCGACGGTCTAGAGCTCTGAAATTCCGGCCATAAGCTCACCTCAGAGACCTCTAAACACCGTGCAAATTTCAAAGAGATTGGATTATTCCAACTGTACTTTATATAGGGAAAACTGCCGAAAAAACAGCCATTTTTTCAAATGCTTTTGCCCTCAAAAACGCGCATTGAAAACCGACGCACACAAGCTCCATTTAATTGCAGCAACTCGAACCAAAAGCGGTTTCCGGTCGTTCATCATCAGTGCCACACGACCCAATCGTTTTTTCGGGTTGCTGCATTTAAATGGCGCTACCATCTGGGTTCGAAGTACGAGCACCAAATACGTCTGTATAACGTTTTCGGACTTTGAAATTTTACGCTGTGTTTTTGTAGTGGTTTTACACCCGCCCTAGCGCTCGCCGACGGTCTAGAGCTCTGAAATTCCGGCCATAAGCTCACCTCAGAGACCTCTAAACACCGTGCAAATTTCAAAGAGATTGGATTATTCCAACTGTACTTTATATAGGGAAAACTGCCGAAAAAACAGCCATTTTTTCAAATGCTTTTGCCCTCAAAAACGCGCATTGAAAACCGACGCACACAAGCTCCATTTAATTGCAGCAACTCGAACCAAAAGCGGTTTCCGGTCGTTCATCATCAGTGCCACACGACCCAATCGTTTTTTCGGGTTGCTGCATTTAAATGGCGCTACCATCTGGGTTCGAAGTACGAGCACCAAATACGTCTGTATAACGTTTTCGGACTTTGAAATTTTACGCTGTGTTTTTTTTAGTGGTTTTACACCCGCCCTAGCGCTCGCCGACGGTCTAGAGCTCTGAAATTCCGGCCATAAGCTCACCTCAGAGACCTCTAAACACCGTGCAAATTTCAAAGAGATTGGATTATTCCAACTGTACTTTATATAGGGAAAACTGCCGAAAAAACAGCCATTTTTTCAAATGCTTTTGCCCTCAAAAACGCGCATTGAAAACCGACGCACACAAGCTCCATTTAATTGCAGCAACTCGAACCAAAAGCGGTTTCCGGTCGTTCATCATCAGTGCCACACGACCCAATCGTTTTTTCGGGTTGCTGCATTTAAATGGCGCTACCATCTGGGTTCGAAGTACGAGCACCAAATACGTCTGTATAACGTTTTCGGACTTTGAAATTTTACGCTGTGTTTTTTTTAGTGGTTTTACACCCGCCCTAGCGCTCGCCGACGGTCTAGAGCTCTGAAATTCCGGCCATAAGCTCACCTCAGAGACCTCTAAACACCGTGCAAATTTCAAAGAGATTGGATTATTCCAACTGTACTTTATATAGGGAAAACTGCCGAAAAAACAGCCATTTTTTCAAATGCTTTTGCCCTCAAAAACGCGCATTGAAAACCGACGCACACAAGCTCCATTTAATTGCAGCAACTCGAACCAAAAGCGGTTTCCGGTCGTTCATCATCAGTGCCACACGACCCAATCGTTTTTTCGGGTTGCTGCATTTAAATGGCGCTACCATCTGGGTTCGAAGTACGAGCACCAAATACGTCTGTATAACGTTTTCGGACTTTGAAATTTTACGCTGTGTTTTTTTTAGTGGTTTTACACCCGCCCTAGCGCTCGCCGACGGTCTAGAGCTCTGAAATTCCGGCCATAAGCTCACCTCAGAGACCTCTAAACACCGTGCAAATTTCAAAGAGATTGGATTATTCCAACTGTACTTTATATAGGGAAAACTGCCGAAAAAACAGCCATTTTTTCAAATGCTTTTGCCCTCAAAAACGCGCATTGAAAACCGACGCACACAAGCTCCATTTAATTGCAGCAACTCGAACCAAAAGCGGTTTCCGGTCGTTCATCATCAGTGCCACACGACCCAATCGTTTTTTCGGGTTGCTGCATTTAAATGGCGCTACCATCTGGGTTCGAAGTACGAGCACCAAATACGTCTGTATAACGTTTTCGGACTTTGAAATTTTACGCTGTGTTTTTTTTAGTGGTTTTACACCCGCCCTAGCGCTCGCCGACGGTCTAGAGCTCTGAAATTCCGGCCATAAGCTCACCTCAGAGACCTCTAAACACCGTGCAAATTTCAAAGAGATTGGATTATTCCAACTGTACTTTATATAGGGAAAACTGCCGAAAAAACAGCCATTTTTTCAAATGCTTTTGCCCTCAAAAACGCGCATTGAAAACCGACGCACACAAGCTCCATTTAATTGCAGCAACTCGAACCAAAAGCGGTTTCCGGTCGTTCATCATCAGTGCCACACGACCCAATCGTTTTTTCGGGTTGCTGCATTTAAATGGCGCTACCATCTGGGTTCGAAGTACGAGCACCAAATACGTCTGTATAACGTTTTCGGACTTTGAAATTTTACGCTGTGTTTTTTTTAGTGGTTTTACACCCGCCCTAGCGCTCGCCGACGGTCTAGAGCTCTGAAATTCCGGCCATAAGCTCACCTCAGAGACCTCTAAACACCGTGCAAATTTCAAAGAGATTGGATTATTCCAACTGTACTTTATATAGGGAAAACTGCCGAAAAAACAGCCATTTTTTCAAATGCTTTTGCCCTCAAAAACGCGCATTGAAAACCGACGCACACAAGCTCCATTTAATTGCAGCAACTCGAACCAAAAGCGGTTTCCGGTCGTTCATCATCAGTGCCACACGACCCAATCGTTTTTTCGGGTTGCTGCATTTAAATGGCGCTACCATCTGGGTTCGAAGTACGAGCACCAAATACGTCTGTATAACGTTTTCGGACTTTGAAATTTTACGCTGTGTTTTTTTTAGTGGTTTTACACCCGCCCTAGCGCTCGCCGACGGTCTAGAGCTCTGAAATTCCGGCCATAAGCTCACCTCAGAGACCTCTAAACACCGTGCAAATTTCAAAGAGATTGGATTATTCCAACTGTACTTTATATAGGGAAAACTGCCGAAAAAACAGCCATTTTTTCAAATGCTTTTGCCCTCAAAAACGCGCATTGAAAACCGACGCACACAAGCTCCATTTAATTGCAGCAACTCGAACCAAAAGCGGTTTCCGGTCGTTCATCATCAGTGCCACACGACCCAATCGTTTTTTCGGGTTGCTGCATTTAAATGGCGCTACCATCTGGGTTCGAAGTACGAGCACCAAATACGTCTGTATAACGTTTTCGGACTTTGAAATTTTACGCTGTGTTTTTTTAGTGGTTTTACACCCGCCCTAGCGCTCGCCGACGGTCTAGAGCTCTGAAATTCCGGCCATAAGCTCACCTCAGAGACCTCTAAACACCGTGCAAATTTCAAAGAGATTGGATTATTCCAACTGTACTTTATATAGGGAAAACTGCCGAAAAAACAGCCATTTTTTCAAATGCTTTTGCCCTCAAAAACGCGCATTGAAAACCGACGCACACAAGCTCCATTTAATTGCAGCAACTCGAACCAAAAGCGGTTTCCGGTCGTTCATCATCAGTGCCACACGACCCAATCGTTTTTTCGGGTTGCTGCATTTAAATGGCGCTACCATCTGGGTTCGAAGTACGAGCACCAAATACGTCTGTATAACGTTTTCGGACTTTGAAATTTTACGCTGTGTTTTTTTTAGTGGTTTTACACCCGCCCTAGCGCTCGCCGACGGTCTAGAGCTCTGAAATTCCGGCCATAAGCTCACCTCAGAGACCTCTAAACACCGTGCAAATTTCAAAGAGATTGGATTATTCCAACTGTACTTTATATAGGGAAAACTGCCGAAAAAACAGCCATTTTTTCAAATGCTTTTGCCCTCAAAAACGCGCATTGAAAACCGACGCACACAAGCTCCATTTAATTGCAGCAACTCGAACCAAAAGCGGTTTCCGGTCGTTCATCATCAGTGCCACACGACCCAATCGTTTTTTCGGGTTGCTGCATTTAAATGGCGCTACCATCTGGGTTCGAAGTACGAGCACCAAATACGTCTGTATAACGTTTTCGGACTTTGAAATTTTACGCTGTGTTTTTTTTAGTGGTTTTACACCCGCCCTAGCGCTCGCCGACGGTCTAGAGCTCTGAAATTCCGGCCATAAGCTCACCTCAGAGACCTCTAAACACCGTGCAAATTTCAAAGAGATTGGATTATTCCAACTGTACTTTATATAGGGAAAACTGCCGAAAAAACAGCCATTTTTTCAAATGCTTTTGCCCTCAAAAACGCGCATTGAAAACCGACGCACACAAGCTCCATTTAATTGCAGCAACTCGAACCAAAAGCGGTTTCCGGTCGTTCATCATCAGTGCCACACGACCCAATCGTTTTTTCGGGTTGCTGCATTTAAATGGCGCTACCATCTGGGTTCGAAGTACGAGCACCAAATACGTCTGTATAACGTTTTCGGACTTTGAAATTTTACGCTGTGTTTTTTTTAGTGGTTTTACACCCGCCCTAGCGCTCGCCGACGGTCTAGAGCTCTGAAATTCCGGCCATAAGCTCACCTCAGAGACCTCTAAACACCGTGCAAATTTCAAAGAGATTGGATTATTCCAACTGTACTTTATATAGGGAAAACTGCCGAAAAAACAGCCATTTTTTCAAATGCTTTTGCCCTCAAAAACGCGCATTGAAAACCGACGCACACAAGCTCCATTTAATTGCAGCAACTCGAACCAAAAGCGGTTTCCGGTCGTTCATCATCAGTGCCACACGACCCAATCGTTTTTTCGGGTTGCTGCATTTAAATGGCGCTACCATCTGGGTTCGAAGTACGAGCACCAAATACGTCTGTATAACGTTTTCGGACTTTGAAATTTTACGCTGTGTTTTTTTTAGTGGTTTTACACCCGCCCTAGCGCTCGCCGACGGTCTAGAGCTCTGAAATTCCGGCCATAAGCTCACCTCAGAGACCTCTAAACACCGTGCAAATTTCAAAGAGATTGGATTATTCCAACTGTACTTTATATAGGGAAAACTGCCGAAAAAACAGCCATTTTTTCAAATGCTTTTGCCCTCAAAAACGCGCATTGAAAACCGACGCACACAAGCTCCATTTAATTGCAGCAACTCGAACCAAAAGCGGTTTCCGGTCGTTCATCATCAGTGCCACACGACCCAATCGTTTTTTCGGGTTGCTGCATTTAAATGGCGCTACCATCTGGGTTCGAAGTACGAGCACCAAATACGTCTGTATAACGTTTTCGGACTTTGAAATTTTACGCTGTGTTTTTTTAGTGGTTTTACACCCGCCCTAGCGCTCGCCGACGGTCTAGAGCTCTGAAATTCCGGCCATAAGCTCACCTCAGAGACCTCTAAACACCGTGCAAATTTCAAAGAGATTGGATTATTCCAACTGTACTTTATATAGGGAAAACTGCCGAAAAAACAGCCATTTTTTCAAATGCTTTTGCCCTCAAAAACGCGCATTGAAAACCGACGCACACAAGCTCCATTTAATTGCAGCAACTCGAACCAAAAGCGGTTTCCGGTCGTTCATCATCAGTGCCACACGACCCAATCGTTTTTTCGGGTTGCTGCATTTAAATGGCGCTACCATCTGGGTTCGAAGTACGAGCACCAAATACGTCTGTATAACGTTTTCGGACTTTGAAATTTTACGCTGTGTTTTTTTAGTGGTTTTACACCCGCCCTAGCGCTCGCCGACGGTCTAGAGCTCTGAAATTCCGGCCATAAGCTCACCTCAGAGACCTCTAAACACCGTGCAAATTTCAAAGAGATTGGATTATTCCAACTGTACTTTATATAGGGAAAACTGCCGAAAAAACAGCCATTTTTTCAAATGCTTTTGCCCTCAAAAACGCGCATTGAAAACCGACGCACACAAGCTCCATTTAATTGCAGCAACTCGAACCAAAAGCGGTTTCCGGTCGTTCATCATCAGTGCCACACGACCCAATCGTTTTTTCGGGTTGCTGCATTTAAATGGCGCTACCATCTGGGTTCGAAGTACGAGCACCAAATACGTCTGTATAACGTTTTCGGACTTTGAAATTTTACGCTGTGTTTTTTTTAGTGGTTTTACACCCGCCCTAGCGCTCGCCGACGGTCTAGAGCTCTGAAATTCCGGCCATAAGCTCACCTCAGAGACCTCTAAACACCGTGCAAATTTCAAAGAGATTGGATTATTCCAACTGTACTTTATATAGGGAAAACTGCCGAAAAAACAGCCATTTTTTCAAATGCTTTTGCCCTCAAAAACGCGCATTGAAAACCGACGCACACAAGCTCCATTTAATTGCAGCAACTCGAACCAAAAGCGGTTTCCGGTCGTTCATCATCAGTGCCACACGACCCAATCGTTTTTTCGGGTTGCTGCATTTAAATGGCGCTACCATCTGGGTTCGAAGTACGAGCACCAAATACGTCTGTATAACGTTTTCGGACTTTGAAATTTTACGCTGTGTTTTTTTAGTGGTTTTACACCCGCCCTAGCGCTCGCCGACGGTCTAGAGCTCTGAAATTCCGGCCATAAGCTCACCTCAGAGACCTCTAAACACCGTGCAAATTTCAAAGAGATTGGATTATTCCAACTGTACTTTATATAGGGAAAACTGCCGAAAAAACAGCCATTTTTTCAAATGCTTTTGCCCTCAAAAACGCGCATTGAAAACCGACGCACACAAGCTCCATTTAATTGCAGCAACTCGAACCAAAAGCGGTTTCCGGTCGTTCATCATCAGTGCCACACGACCCAATCGTTTTTTCGGGTTGCTGCATTTAAATGGCGCTACCATCTGGGTTCGAAGTACGAGCACCAAATACGTCTGTATAACGTTTTCGGACTTTGAAATTTTACGCTGTGTTTTTTTTAGTGGTTTTACACCCGCCCTAGCGCTCGCCGACGGTCTAGAGCTCTGAAATTCCGGCCATAAGCTCACCTCAGAGACCTCTAAACACCGTGCAAATTTCAAAGAGATTGGATTATTCCAACTGTACTTTATATAGGGAAAACTGCCGAAAAAACAGCCATTTTTTCAAATGCTTTTGCCCTCAAAAACGCGCATTGAAAACCGACGCACACAAGCTCCATTTAATTGCAGCAACTCGAACCAAAAGCGGTTTCCGGTCGTTCATCATCAGTGCCACACGACCCAATCGTTTTTTCGGGTTGCTGCATTTAAATGGCGCTACCATCTGGGTTCGAAGTACGAGCACCAAATACGTCTGTATAACGTTTTCGGACTTTGAAATTTTACGCTGTGTTTTTTTTAGTGGTTTTACACCCGCCCTAGCGCTCGCCGACGGTCTAGAGCTCTGAAATTCCGGCCATAAGCTCACCTCAGAGACCTCTAAACACCGTGCAAATTTCAAAGAGATTGGATTATTCCAACTGTACTTTATATAGGGAAAACTGCCGAAAAAACAGCCATTTTTTCAAATGCTTTTGCCCTCAAAAACGCGCATTGAAAACCGACGCACACAAGCTCCATTTAATTGCAGCAACTCGAACCAAAAGCGGTTTCCGGTCGTTCATCATCAGTGCCACACGACCCAATCGTTTTTTCGGGTTGCTGCATTTAAATGGCGCTACCATCTGGGTTCGAAGTACGAGCACCAAATACGTCTGTATAACGTTTTCGGACTTTGAAATTTTACGCTGTGTTTTTTTTAGTGGTTTTACACCCGCCCTAGCGCTCGCCGACGGTCTAGAGCTCTGAAATTCCGGCCATAAGCTCACCTCAGAGACCTCTAAACACCGTGCAAATTTCAAAGAGATTGGATTATTCCAACTGTACTTTATATAGGGAAAACTGCCGAAAAAACAGCCATTTTTTCAAATGCTTTTGCCCTCAAAAACGCGCATTGAAAACCGACGCACACAAGCTCCATTTAATTGCAGCAACTCGAACCAAAAGCGGTTTCCGGTCGTTCATCATCAGTGCCACACGACCCAATCGTTTTTTCGGGTTGCTGCATTTAAATGGCGCTACCATCTGGGTTCGAAGTACGAGCACCAAATACGTCTGTATAACGTTTTCGGACTTTGAAATTTTACGCTGTGTTTTTTTTAGTGGTTTTACACCCGCCCTAGCGCTCGCCGACGGTCTAGAGCTCTGAAATTCCGGCCATAAGCTCACCTCAGAGACCTCTAAACACCGTGCAAATTTCAAAGAGATTGGATTATTCCAACTGTACTTTATATAGGGAAAACTGCCGAAAAAACAGCCATTTTTTCAAATGCTTTTGCCCTCAAAAACGCGCATTGAAAACCGACGCACACAAGCTCCATTTAATTGCAGCAACTCGAACCAAAAGCGGTTTCCGGTCGTTCATCATCAGTGCCACACGACCCAATCGTTTTTTTGGGTTGCTGCATTTAAATGGCGCTACCATCTGGGTTCGAAGTACGAGCACCAAATACGTCTGTATAACGTTTTCGGACTTTGAAATTTTACGCTGTGTTTTTTTAGTGGTTTTACACCCGCCCTAGCGCTCGCCGACGGTCTAGAGCTCTGAAATTCCGGCCATAAGCTCACCTCAGAGACCTCTAAACACCGTGCAAATTTCAAAGAGATTGGATTATTCCAACTGTACTTTATATAGGGAAAACTGCCGAAAAAACAGCCATTTTTTCAAATGCTTTTGCCCTCAAAAACGCGCATTGAAAACCGACGCACACAAGCTCCATTTAATTGCAGCAACTCGAACCAAAAGCGGTTTCCGGTCGTTCATCATCAGTGCCACACGACCCAATCGTTTTTTCGGGTTGCTGCATTTAAATGGCGCTACCATCTGGGTTCGAAGTACGAGCACCAAATACGTCTGTATAACGTTTTCGGACTTTGAAATTTTACGCTGTGTTTTTTTTAGTGGTTTTACACCCGCCCTAGCGCTCGCCGACGGTCTAGAGCTCTGAAATTCCGGCCATAAGCTCACCTCAGAGACCTCTAAACACCGTGCAAATTTCAAAGAGATTGGATTATTCCAACTGTACTTTATATAGGGAAAACTGCCGAAAAAACAGCCATTTTTTCAAATGCTTTTGCCCTCAAAAACGCGCATTGAAAACCGACGCACACAAGCTCCATTTAATTGCAGCAACTCGAACCAAAAGCGGTTTCCGGTCGTTCATCATCAGTGCCACACGACCCAATCGTTTTTTCGGGTTGCTGCATTTAAATGGCGCTACCATCTGGGTTCGAAGTACGAGCACCAAATACGTCTGTATAACGTTTTCGGACTTTGAAATTTTACGCTGTGTTTTTTTTAGTGGTTTTACACCCGCCCTAGCGCTCGCCGACGGTCTAGAGCTCTGAAATTCCGGCCATAAGCTCACCTCAGAGACCTCTAAACACCGTGCAAATTTCAAAGAGATTGGATTATTCCAACTGTACTTTATATAGGGAAAACTGCCGAAAAAACAGCCATTTTTTCAAATGCTTTTGCCCTCAAAAACGCGCATTGAAAACCGACGCACACAAGCTCCATTTAATTGCAGCAACTCGAACCAAAAGCGGTTTCCGGTCGTTCATCATCAGTGCCACACGACCCAATCGTTTTTTTGGGTTGCTGCATTTAAATGGCGCTACCATCTGGGTTCGAAGTACGAGCACCAAATACGTCTGTATAACGTTTTCGGACTTTGAAATTTTACGCTGTGTTTTTTTAGTGGTTTTACACCCGCCCTAGCGCTCGCCGACGGTCTAGAGCTCTGAAATTCCGGCCATAAGCTCACCTCAGAGACCTCTAAACACCGTGCAAATTTCAAAGAGATTGGATTATTCCAACTGTACTTTATATAGGGAAAACTGCCGAAAAAACAGCCATTTTTTCAAATGCTTTTGCCCTCAAAAACGCGCATTGAAAACCGACGCACACAAGCTCCATTTAATTGCAGCAACTCGAACCAAAAGCGGTTTCCGGTCGTTCATCATCAGTGCCACACGACCCAATCGTTTTTTCGGGTTGCTGCATTTAAATGGCGCTACCATCTGGGTTCGAAGTACGAGCACCAAATACGTCTGTATAACGTTTTCGGACTTTGAAATTTTACGCTGTGTTTTTTTTAGTGGTTTTACACCCGCCCTAGCGCTCGCCGACGGTCTAGAGCTCTGAAATTCCGGCCATAAGCTCACCTCAGAGACCTCTAAACACCGTGCAAATTTCAAAGAGATTGGATTATTCCAACTGTACTTTATATAGGGAAAACTGCCGAAAAAACAGCCATTTTTTCAAATGCTTTTGCCCTCAAAAACGCGCATTGAAAACCGACGCACACAAGCTCCATTTAATTGCAGCAACTCGAACCAAAAGCGGTTTCCGGTCGTTCATCATCAGTGCCACACGACCCAATCGTTTTTTCGGGTTGCTGCATTTAAATGGCGCTACCATCTGGGTTCGAAGTACGAGCACCAAATACGTCTGTATAACGTTTTCGGACTTTGAAATTTTACGCTGTGTTTTTTTAGTGGTTTTACACCCGCCCTAGCGCTCGCCGACGGTCTAGAGCTCTGAAATTCCGGCCATAAGCTCACCTCAGAGACCTCTAAACACCGTGCAAATTTCAAAGAGATTGGATTATTCCAACTGTACTTTATATAGGGAAAACTGCCGAAAAAACAGCCATTTTTTCAAATGCTTTTGCCCTCAAAAACGCGCATTGAAAACCGACGCACACAAGCTCCATTTAATTGCAGCAACTCGAACCAAAAGCGGTTTCCGGTCGTTCATCATCAGTGCCACACGACCCAATCGTTTTTTCGGGTTGCTGCATTTAAATGGCGCTACCATCTGGGTTCGAAGTACGAGCACCAAATACGTCTGTATAACGTTTTCGGACTTTGAAATTTTACGCTGTGTTTTTTTTAGTGGTTTTACACCCGCCCTAGCGCTCGCCGACGGTCTAGAGCTCTGAAATTCCGGCCATAAGCTCACCTCAGAGACCTCTAAACACCGTGCAAATTTCAAAGAGATTGGATTATTCCAACTGTACTTTATATAGGGAAAACTGCCGAAAAAACAGCCATTTTTTCAAATGCTTTTGCCCTCAAAAACGCGCATTGAAAACCGACGCACACAAGCTCCATTTAATTGCAGCAACTCGAACCAAAAGCGGTTTCCGGTCGTTCATCATCAGTGCCACACGACCCAATCGTTTTTTCGGGTTGCTGCATTTAAATGGCGCTACCATCTGGGTTCGAAGTACGAGCACCAAATACGTCTGTATAACGTTTTCGGACTTTGAAATTTTACGCTGTGTTTTTTTTAGTGGTTTTACACCCGCCCTAGCGCTCGCCGACGGTCTAGAGCTCTGAAATTCCGGCCATAAGCTCACCTCAGAGACCTCTAAACACCGTGCAAATTTCAAAGAGATTGGATTATTCCAACTGTACTTTATATAGGGAAAACTGCCGAAAAAACAGCCATTTTTTCAAATGCTTTTGCCCTCAAAAACGCGCATTGAAAACCGACGCACACAAGCTCCATTTAATTGCAGCAACTCGAACCAAAAGCGGTTTCCGGTCGTTCATCATCAGTGCCACACGACCCAATCGTTTTTTCGGGTTGCTGCATTTAAATGGCGCTACCATCTGGGTTCGAAGTACGAGCACCAAATACGTCTGTATAACGTTTTCGGACTTTGAAATTTTACGCTGTGTTTTTTTTAGTGGTTTTACACCCGCCCTAGCGCTCGCCGACGGTCTAGAGCTCTGAAATTCCGGCCATAAGCTCACCTCAGAGACCTCTAAACACCGTGCAAATTTCAAAGAGATTGGATTATTCCAACTGTACTTTATATAGGGAAAACTGCCGAAAAAACAGCCATTTTTTCAAATGCTTTTGCCCTCAAAAACGCGCATTGAAAACCGACGCACACAAGCTCCATTTAATTGCAGCAACTCGAACCAAAAGCGGTTTCCGGTCGTTCATCATCAGTGCCACACGACCCAATCGTTTTTTCGGGTTGCTGCATTTAAATGGCGCTACCATCTGGGTTCGAAGTACGAGCACCAAATACGTCTGTATAACGTTTTCGGACTTTGAAATTTTACGCTGTGTTTTTTTTAGTGGTTTTACACCCGCCCTAGCGCTCGCCGACGGTCTAGAGCTCTGAAATTCCGGCCATAAGCTCACCTCAGAGACCTCTAAACACCGTGCAAATTTCAAAGAGATTGGATTATTCCAACTGTACTTTATATAGGGAAAACTGCCGAAAAAACAGCCATTTTTTCAAATGCTTTTGCCCTCAAAAACGCGCATTGAAAACCGACGCACACAAGCTCCATTTAATTGCAGCAACTCGAACCAAAAGCGGTTTCCGGTCGTTCATCATCAGTGCCACACGACCCAATCGTTTTTTCGGGTTGCTGCATTTAAATGGCGCTACCATCTGGGTTCGAAGTACGAGCACCAAATACGTCTGTATAACGTTTTCGGACTTTGAAATTTTACGCTGTGTTTTTTTAGTGGTTTTACACCCGCCCTAGCGCTCGCCGACGGTCTAGAGCTCTGAAATTCCGGCCATAAGCTCACCTCAGAGACCTCTAAACACCGTGCAAATTTCAAAGAGATTGGATTATTCCAACTGTACTTTTTATAGGGAAAACTGCCGAAAAAACAGCCATTTTTTCAAATGCTTTTGCCCTCAAAAACGCGCATTGAAAACCGACGCACACAAGCTCCATTTAATTGCAGCAACTCGAACCAAAAGCGGTTTCCGGTCGTTCATCATCAGTGCCACACGACCCAATCGTTTTTTTGGGTTGCTGCATTTAAATGGCGCTACCATCTGGGTTCGAAGTACGAGCACCAAATACGTCTGTATAACGTTTTCGGACTTTGAAATTTTACGCTGTTTTTTTTAGTGGTTTTACACCCGCCCTAGCGCTCGCCGACGGTCTAGAGCTCTGAAATTCCGGCCATAAGCTCACCTCAGAGACCTCTAAACACCGTGCAAATTTCAAAGAGATTGGATTATTCCAACTGTACTTTATATAGGGAAAACTGCCGAAAAAACAGCCATTTTTTCAAATGCTTTTGCCCTCAAAAACGCGCATTGAAAACCGACGCACACAAGCTCCATTTAATTGCAGCAACTCGAACCAAAAGCGGTTTCCGGTCGTTCATCATCAGTGCCACACGACCCAATCGTTTTTTCGGGTTGCTGCATTTAAATGGCGCTACCATCTGGGTTCGAAGTACGAGCACCAAATACGTCTGTATAACGTTTTCGGACTTTGAAATTTTACGCTGTTTTTTTTAGTGGTTTTACACCCGCCCTAGCGCTCGCCGACGGTCTAGAGCTCTGAAATTCCGGCCATAAGCTCACCTCAGAGACCTCTAAACACCGTGCAAATTTCAAAGAGATTGAATTATTCCAACTGTACTTTATATAGGGAAAACTGCCGAAAAAACAGCCATTTTTTCAAATGCTTTTGCCCTCAAAAACGCGCATTGAAAACCGACGCACACAAGCTCCATTTAATTGCAGCAACTCGAACCAAAAGCGGTTTCCGGTCGTTCATCATCAGTGCCACACGACCCAATCGTTTTTTCGGGTTGCTGCATTTAAATGGCGCTACCATCTGGGTTCGAAGTACGAGCACCAAATACGTCTGTATAACGTTTTCGGACTTTGAAATTTTACGCTGTTTTTTTGTGGTTTTACACCCGCCCTAGCGCTCGCCGACGGTCTAGAGCTCTGAAATTCCGGCCATAAGCTCACCTCAGAAACCTCTAAACACCGTGCAAATTTCAAAGAGATTGGATTATTCCAACTGTACTTTATATAGGGAAAACTGCCGAAAAAACAGCCATTTTTTCAAATGCTGTTCCCCTCAAAAACGCGCATTGAAAACCGACGCACACAAGCTCCATTTAATTGCAGCAACTCGAACCAAAAGCGGTTTCCGGTCGTTCATCATCAGTGCCACACGACCCAATCGATTTTTCGTGTTGCTGCATTTAAATGGCGCTACCATCTGGGTTCGAAGTACGAGCACCAAATACGTCTGTATAACGTTTTCGGACTTTGAAATTTTACGCTGTGTTTTTTTTAGTGGTTTTACACCCGCCCTAGCGCTCGCCGACGGTCTAGAGCTCTGAAATTCCGGCCATAAGCTCACCTCAGAGACCTCTAAACACCGTGCAAATTTCAAAGAGATTGGATTATTCCAACTGTACTTTATATAGGGAAAACTGACGAAAAAACAGCCATTTTTTCAAATGCTTTTGCCCTCAAAAACGCGCATTGAAAACCGACGCACACAAGCTCCATTTAATTGCAGCAACTCGAACCAAAAGCGGTTTCCGGTCGTTCATCATCAGTGCCACACGACCCAATCGTTTTTTCGGGTTGCTGCATTTAAATGGCGCTACCATCTGGGTTCGAAGTACGAGCACCAAATACGTCTGTATAACGTTTTCGGACTTTGAAATTTTACGCTGTGTTTTTTTTAGTGGTTTTACACCCGCCCTAGCGCTCGCCGACGGTCTAGAGCTCTGAAATTCCGGTCATAAGCTCACCTCAGAGACCTCTAAACACCGTGCAAATTTCAAAGAGATTGGATTATTCCAACTGTACTTTTTATAGGGAAAACT
>JAZAYU010000292.1:434424-551979 GCA_038501625.1 Corbicula japonica
GAGCTCTGAAATTCCGGCCATAAGCTCACCTCAGAGACCTCTAAACACCGTGCAAATTTCAAAGAGATTGGATTATTCCAACTGTACTTTTTATAGGGAAAACTGCCGAAAAAACAGCCATTTTTTCAAATGCTTTTGCCCTCAAAAACGCGCATTGAAAACCGACGCACACAAGCTCCATTTAATTGCAGCAACTCGAACCAAAAGCGGTTTCCGGTCGTTCATCATCAGTGCCACACGACCCAATCGTTTTTTCGGGTTGCTGCATTTAAATGGCGCTACCATCTGGGTTCGAAGTACGAGCACCAAATACGTCTGTATAACGTTTTCGGACTTTGAAATTTTACGCTGTGTTTTTTTTAGTGGTTTTACACCCGCCCTAGCGCTCGCCGACGGTCTAGAGCTCTGAAATTCCGGCCATAAGCTCACCTCAGAGACCTCTAAACACCGTGCAAATTTCAAAGAGATTGGATTATTCCAACTGTACTTTTTATAGGGAAAACTGCCGAAAAAACAGCCATTTTTTCAAATGCTTTTGCCCTCAAAAACGCGCATTGAAAACCGACGCACACAAGCTCCATTTAATTGCAGCAACTCGAACCAAAAGCGGTTTCCGGTCGTTCATCATCAGTGCCACACGACCCAATCGTTTTTTCGGGTTGCTGCATTTAAATGGCGCTACCATCTGGGTTCGAAGTACGAGCACCAAATACGTCTGTATAACGTTTTCGGACTTTGAAATTTTACGCTGTGTTTTTTTTAGTGGTTTTACACCCGCCCTAGCGCTCGCCGACGGTCTAGAGCTCTGAAATTCCGGCCATAAGCTCACCTCAGAGACCTCTAAACACCGTGCAAATTTCAAAGAGATTAGATTATTCCAACTGTACTTTTTATAGGGAAAACTGCCGAAAAAACAGCCATTTTTTCAAATGCTTTTGCCCTCAAAAACGCGCATTGAAAACCGACGCACACAAGCTCCATTTAATTGCAGCAACTCGAACCAAAAGCGGTTTCCGGTCGTTCATCATCAGTGCCACACGACCCAATCGTTTTTTCGGGTTGCTGCATTTAAATGGCGCTACCATCTGGGTTCGAAGTACGAGCACCAAATACGTCTGTATAACGTTTTCGGACTTTGAAATTTTACGCTGTGTTTTTTTTAGTGGTTTTACACCCGCCCTAGCGCTCGCCGACGGTCTAGAGCTCTGAAATTCCGGCCATAAGCTCACCTCAGAGACCTCTAAACACCGTGCAAATTTCAAAGAGATTGGATTATTCCAACTGTACTTTTTATAGGGAAAACTGCCGAAAAAACAGCCATTTTTTCAAATGCTTTTGCCCTCAAAAACGCGCATTGAAAACCGACGCACACAAGCTCCATTTAATTGCAGCAACTCGAACCAAAAGCGGTTTCCGGTCGTTCATCATCAGTGCCACACGACCCAATCGTTTTTTCGGGTTGCTGCATTTAAATGGCGCTACCATCTGGGTTCGAAGTACGAGCACCAAATACGTCTGTATAACGTTTTCGGACTTTGAAATTTTACGCTGTGTTTTTTTTAGTGGTTTTACACCCGCCCTAGCGCTCGCCGACGGTCTAGAGCTCTGAAATTCCGGCCATAAGCTCACCTCAGAGACCTCTAAACACCGTGCAAATTTCAAAGAGATTGGATTATTCCAACTGTACTTTTTATAGGGAAAACTGCCGAAAAAACAGCCATTTTTTCAAATGCTTTTGCCCTCAAAAACGCGCATTGAAAACCGACGCACACAAGCTCCATTTAATTGCAGCAACTCGAACCAAAAGCGGTTTCCGGTCGTTCATCATCAGTGCCACACGACCCAATCGTTTTTTCGGGTTGCTGCATTTAAATGGCGCTACCATCTGGGTTCGAAGTACGAGCACCAAATACGTCTGTATAACGTTTTCGGACTTTGAAATTTTACGCTGTGTTTTTTTTAGTGGTTTTACACCCGCCCTAGCGCTCGCCGACGGTCTAGAGCTCTGAAATTCCGGCCATAAGCTCACCTCAGAGACCTCTAAACACCGTGCAAATTTCAAAGAGATTGGATTATTCCAACTGTACTTTTTATAGGGAAAACTGCCGAAAAAACAGCCATTTTTTCAAATGCTTTTGCCCTCAAAAACGCGCATTGAAAACCGACGCACACAAGCTCCATTTAATTGCAGCAACTCGAACCAAAAGCGGTTTCCGGTCGTTCATCATCAGTGCCACACGACCCAATCGTTTTTTCGGGTTGCTGCATTTAAATGGCGCTACCATCTGGGTTCGAAGTACGAGCACCAAATACGTCTGTATAACGTTTTCGGACTTTGAAATTTTACGCTGTGTTTTTTTTAGTGGTTTTACACCCGCCCTAGCGCTCGCCGACGGTCTAGAGCTCTGAAATTCCGGCCATAAGCTCACCTCAGAGACCTCTAAACACCGTGCAAATTTCAAAGAGATTGGATTATTCCAACTGTACTTTTTATAGGGAAAACTGCCGAAAAAACAGCCATTTTTTCAAATGCTTTTGCCCTCAAAAACGCGCATTGAAAACCGACGCACACAAGCTCCATTTAATTGCAGCAACTCGAACCAAAAGCGGTTTCCGGTCGTTCATCATCAGTGCCACACGACCCAATCGTTTTTTCGGGTTGCTGCATTTAAATGGCGCTACCATCTGGGTTCGAAGTACGAGCACCAAATACGTCTGTATAACGTTTTCGGACTTTGAAATTTTACGCTGTGTTTTTTTTAGTGGTTTTACACCCGCCCTAGCGCTCGCCGACGGTCTAGAGCTCTGAAATTCCGGCCATAAGCTCACCTCAGAGACCTCTAAACACCGTGCAAATTTCAAAGAGATTGGATTATTCCAACTGTACTTTTTATAGGGAAAACTGCCGAAAAAACAGCCATTTTTTCAAATGCTTTTGCCCTCAAAAACGCGCATTGAAAACCGACGCACACAAGCTCCATTTAATTGCAGCAACTCGAACCAAAAGCGGTTTCCGGTCGTTCATCATCAGTGCCACACGACCCAATCGTTTTTTCGGGTTGCTGCATTTAAATGGCGCTACCATCTGGGTTCGAAGTACGAGCACCAAATACGTCTGTATAACGTTTTCGGACTTTGAAATTTTACGCTGTGTTTTTTTTAGTGGTTTTACACCCGCCCTAGCGCTCGCCGACGGTCTAGAGCTCTGAAATTCCGGCCATAAGCTCACCTCAGAGACCTCTAAACACCGTGCAAATTTCAAAGAGATTGGATTATTCCAACTGTACTTTTTATAGGGAAAACTGCCGAAAAAACAGCCATTTTTTCAAATGCTTTTGCCCTCAAAAACGCGCATTGAAAACCGACGCACACAAGCTCCATTTAATTGCAGCAACTCGAACCAAAAGCGGTTTCCGGTCGTTCATCATCAGTGCCACACGACCCAATCGTTTTTTCGGGTTGCTGCATTTAAATGGCGCTACCATCTGGGTTCGAAGTACGAGCACCAAATACGTCTGTATAACGTTTTCGGACTTTGAAATTTTACGCTGTGTTTTTTTTAGTGGTTTTACACCCGCCCTAGCGCTCGCCGACGGTCTAGAGCTCTGAAATTCCGGCCATAAGCTCACCTCAGAGACCTCTAAACACCGTGCAAATTTCAAAGAGATTGGATTATTCCAACTGTACTTTTTATAGGGAAAACTGCCGAAAAAACAGCCATTTTTTCAAATGCTTTTGCCCTCAAAAACGCGCATTGAAAACCGACGCACACAAGCTCCATTTAATTGCAGCAACTCGAACCAAAAGCGGTTTCCGGTCGTTCATCATCAGTGCCACACGACCCAATCGTTTTTTCGGGTTGCTGCATTTAAATGGCGCTACCATCTGGGTTCGAAGTACGAGCACCAAATACGTCTGTATAACGTTTTCGGACTTTGAAATTTTACGCTGTGTTTTTTTTAGTGGTTTTACACCCGCCCTAGCGCTCGCCGACGGTCTAGAGCTCTGAAATTCCGGCCATAAGCTCACCTCAGAGACCTCTAAACACCGTGCAAATTTCAAAGAGATTGGATTATTCCAACTGTACTTTTTATAGGGAAAACTGCCGAAAAAACAGCCATTTTTTCAAATGCTTTTGCCCTCAAAAACGCGCATTGAAAACCGACGCACACAAGCTCCATTTAATTGCAGCAACTCGAACCAAAAGCGGTTTCCGGTCGTTCATCATCAGTGCCACACGACCCAATCGTTTTTTCGGGTTGCTGCATTTAAATGGCGCTACCATCTGGGTTCGAAGTACGAGCACCAAATACGTCTGTATAACGTTTTCGGACTTTGAAATTTTACGCTGTGTTTTTTTAGTGGTTTTACACCCGCCCTAGCGCTCGCCGACGGTCTAGAGCTCTGAAATTCCGGCCATAAGCTCACCTCAGAGACCTCTAAACACCGTGCAAATTTCAAAGAGATTGGATTATTCCAACTGTACTTTATATAGGGAAAACTGCCGAAAAAACAGCCATTTTTTCAAATGCTTTTGCCCTCAAAAACGCGCATTGAAAACCGACGCACACAAGCTCCATTTAATTGCAGCAACTCGAACCAAAAGCGGTTTCCGGTCGTTCATCATCAGTGCCACACGACCCAATCGTTTTTTCGGGTTGCTGCATTTAAATGGCGCTACCATCTGGGTTCGAAGTACGAGCACCAAATACGTCTGTATAACGTTTTCGGACTTTGAAATTTTACGCTGTGTTTTTTTTAGTGGTTTTACACCCGCCCTAGCGCTCGCCGACGGTCTAGAGCTCTGAAATTCCGGCCATAAGCTCACCTCAGAGACCTCTAAACACCGTGCAAATTTCAAAGAGATTGGATTATTCCAACTGTACTTTATATAGGGAAAACTGCCGAAAAAACAGCCATTTTTTCAAATGCTTTTGCCCTCAAAAACGCGCATTGAAAACCGACGCACACAAGCTCCATTTAATTGCAGCAACTCGAACCAAAAGCGGTTTCCGGTCGTTCATCATCAGTGCCACACGACCCAATCGTTTTTTCGGGTTGCTGCATTTAAATGGCGCTACCATCTGGGTTCGAAGTACGAGCACCAAATACGTCTGTATAACGTTTTCGGACTTTGAAATTTTACGCTGTGTTTTTTTTAGTGGTTTTACACCCGCCCTAGCGCTCGCCGACGGTCTAGAGCTCTGAAATTCCGGCCATAAGCTCACCTCAGAGACCTCTAAACACCGTGCAAATTTCAAAGAGATTGGATTATTCCAACTGTACTTTATATAGGGAAAACTGCCGAAAAAACAGCCATTTTTTCAAATGCTTTTGCCCTCAAAAACGCGCATTGAAAACCGACGCACACAAGCTCCATTTAATTGCAGCAACTCGAACCAAAAGCGGTTTCCGGTCGTTCATCATCAGTGCCACACGACCCAATCGTTTTTTCGGGTTGCTGCATTTAAATGGCGCTACCATCTGGGTTCGAAGTACGAGCACCAAATACGTCTGTATAACGTTTTCGGACTTTGAAATTTTACGCTGTGTTTTTTTTAGTGGTTTTACACCCGCCCTAGCGCTCGCCGACGGTCTAGAGCTCTGAAATTCCGGCCATAAGCTCACCTCAGAGACCTCTAAACACCGTGCAAATTTCAAAGAGATTGGATTATTCCAACTGTACTTTTTATAGGGAAAACTGCCGAAAAAACAGCCATTTTTTCAAATGCTTTTGCCCTCAAAAACGCGCATTGAAAACCGACGCACACAAGCTCCATTTAATTGCAGCAACTCGAACCAAAAGCGGTTTCCGGTCGTTCATCATCAGTGCCACACGACCCAATCGTTTTTTCGGGTTGCTGCATTTAAATGGCGCTACCATCTGGGTTCGAAGTACGAGCACCAAATACGTCTGTATAACGTTTTCGGACTTTGAAATTTTACGCTGTGTTTTTTTTAGTGGTTTTACACCCGCCCTAGCGCTCGCCGACGGTCTAGAGCTCTGAAATTCCGGCCATAAGCTCACCTCAGAGACCTCTAAACACCGTGCAAATTTCAAAGAGATTGGATTATTCCAACTGTACTTTTTATAGGGAAAACTGCCGAAAAAACAGCCATTTTTTCAAATGCTTTTGCCCTCAAAAACGCGCATTGAAAACCGACGCACACAAGCTCCATTTAATTGCAGCAACTCGAACCAAAAGCGGTTTCCGGTCGTTCATCATCAGTGCCACACGACCCAATCGTTTTTTCGGGTTGCTGCATTTAAATGGCGCTACCATCTGGGTTCGAAGTACGAGCACCAAATACGTCTGTATAACGTTTTCGGACTTTGAAATTTTACGCTGTGTTTTTTTTAGTGGTTTTACACCCGCCCTAGCGCTCGCCGACGGTCTAGAGCTCTGAAATTCCGGCCATAAGCTCACCTCAGAGACCTCTAAACACCGTGCAAATTTCAAAGAGATTGGATTATTCCAACTGTACTTTTTATAGGGAAAACTGCCGAAAAAACAGCCATTTTTTCAAATGCTTTTGCCCTCAAAAACGCGCATTGAAAACCGACGCACACAAGCTCCATTTAATTGCAGCAACTCGAACCAAAAGCGGTTTCCGGTCGTTCATCATCAGTGCCACACGACCCAATCGTTTTTTCGGGTTGCTGCATTTAAATGGCGCTACCATCTGGGTTCGAAGTACGAGCACCAAATACGTCTGTATAACGTTTTCGGACTTTGAAATTTTACGCTGTGTTTTTTTTAGTGGTTTTACACCCGCCCTAGCGCTCGCCGACGGTCTAGAGCTCTGAAATTCCGGCCATAAGCTCACCTCAGAGACCTCTAAACACCGTGCAAATTTCAAAGAGATTGGATTATTCCAACTGTACTTTTTATAGGGAAAACTGCCGAAAAAACAGCCATTTTTTCAAATGCTTTTGCCCTCAAAAACGCGCATTGAAAACCGACGCACACAAGCTCCATTTAATTGCAGCAACTCGAACCAAAAGCGGTTTCCGGTCGTTCATCATCAGTGCCACACGACCCAATCGTTTTTTCGGGTTGCTGCATTTAAATGGCGCTACCATCTGGGTTCGAAGTACGAGCACCAAATACGTCTGTATAACGTTTTCGGACTTTGAAATTTTACGCTGTGTTTTTTTTAGTGGTTTTACACCCGCCCTAGCGCTCGCCGACGGTCTAGAGCTCTGAAATTCCGGCCATAAGCTCACCTCAGAGACCTCTAAACACCGTGCAAATTTCAAAGAGATTGGATTATTCCAACTGTACTTTTTATAGGGAAAACTGCCGAAAAAACAGCCATTTTTTCAAATGCTTTTGCCCTCAAAAACGCGCATTGAAAACCGACGCACACAAGCTCCATTTAATTGCAGCAACTCGAACCAAAAGCGGTTTCCGGTCGTTCATCATCAGTGCCACACGACCCAATCGTTTTTTCGGGTTGCTGCATTTAAATGGCGCTACCATCTGGGTTCGAAGTACGAGCACCAAATACGTCTGTATAACGTTTTCGGACTTTGAAATTTTACGCTGTGTTTTTTTTAGTGGTTTTACACCCGCCCTAGCGCTCGCCGACGGTCTAGAGCTCTGAAATTCCGGCCATAAGCTCACCTCAGAGACCTCTAAACACCGTGCAAATTTCAAAGAGATTGGATTATTCCAACTGTACTTTTTATAGGGAAAACTGCCGAAAAAACAGCCATTTTTTCAAATGCTTTTGCCCTCAAAAACGCGCATTGAAAACCGACGCACACAAGCTCCATTTAATTGCAGCAACTCGAACCAAAAGCGGTTTCCGGTCGTTCATCATCAGTGCCACACGACCCAATCGTTTTTTCGGGTTGCTGCATTTAAATGGCGCTACCATCTGGGTTCGAAGTACGAGCACCAAATACGTCTGTATAACGTTTTCGGACTTTGAAATTTTACGCTGTGTTTTTTTTAGTGGTTTTACACCCGCCCTAGCGCTCGCCGACGGTCTAGAGCTCTGAAATTCCGGCCATAAGCTCACCTCAGAGACCTCTAAACACCGTGCAAATTTCAAAGAGATTGGATTATTCCAACTGTACTTTTTATAGGGAAAACTGCCGAAAAAACAGCCATTTTTTCAAATGCTTTTGCCCTCAAAAACGCGCATTGAAAACCGACGCACACAAGCTCCATTTAATTGCAGCAACTCGAACCAAAAGCGGTTTCCGGTCGTTCATCATCAGTGCCACACGACCCAATCGTTTTTTCGGGTTGCTGCATTTAAATGGCGCTACCATCTGGGTTCGAAGTACGAGCACCAAATACGTCTGTATAACGTTTTCGGACTTTGAAATTTTACGCTGTGTTTTTTTTAGTGGTTTTACACCCGCCCTAGCGCTCGCCGACGGTCTAGAGCTCTGAAATTCCGGCCATAAGCTCACCTCAGAGACCTCTAAACACCGTGCAAATTTCAAAGAGATTGGATTATTCCAACTGTACTTTATATAGGGAAAACTGCCGAAAAAACAGCCATTTTTTCAAATGCTTTTGCCCTCAAAAACGCGCATTGAAAACCGACGCACACAAGCTCCATTTAATTGCAGCAACTCGAACCAAAAGCGGTTTCCGGTCGTTCATCATCAGTGCCACACGACCCAATCGTTTTTTCGGGTTGCTGCATTTAAATGGCGCTACCATCTGGGTTCGAAGTACGAGCACCAAATACGTCTGTATAACGTTTTCGGACTTTGAAATTTTACGCTGTGTTTTTTTTAGTGGTTTTACACCCGCCCTAGCGCTCGCCGACGGTCTAGAGCTCTGAAATTCCGGCCATAAGCTCACCTCAGAGACCTCTAAACACCGTGCAAATTTCAAAGAGATTGGATTATTCCAACTGTACTTTTTATAGGGAAAACTGCCGAAAAAACAGCCATTTTTTCAAATGCTTTTGCCCTCAAAAACGCGCATTGAAAACCGACGCACACAAGCTCCATTTAATTGCAGCAACTCGAACCAAAAGCGGTTTCCGGTCGTTCATCATCAGTGCCACACGACCCAATCGTTTTTTCGGGTTGCTGCATTTAAATGGCGCTACCATCTGGGTTCGAAGTACGAGCACCAAATACGTCTGTATAACGTTTTCGGACTTTGAAATTTTACGCTGTGTTTTTTTTAGTGGTTTTACACCCGCCCTAGCGCTCGCCGACGGTCTAGAGCTCTGAAATTCCGGCCATAAGCTCACCTCAGAGACCTCTAAACACCGTGCAAATTTCAAAGAGATTGGATTATTCCAACTGTACTTTATATAGGGAAAACTGCCGAAAAAACAGCCATTTTTTCAAATGCTTTTGCCCTCAAAAACGCGCATTGAAAACCGACGCACACAAGCTCCATTTAATTGCAGCAACTCGAACCAAAAGCGGTTTCCGGTCGTTCATCATCAGTGCCACACGACCCAATCGTTTTTTCGGGTTGCTGCATTTAAATGGCGCTACCATCTGGGTTCGAAGTACGAGCACCAAATACGTCTGTATAACGTTTTCGGACTTTGAAATTTTACGCTGTGTTTTTTTTAGTGGTTTTACACCCGCCCTAGCGCTCGCCGACGGTCTAGAGCTCTGAAATTCCGGCCATAAGCTCACCTCAGAGACCTCTAAACACCGTGCAAATTTCAAAGAGATTGGATTATTCCAACTGTACTTTATATAGGGAAAACTGCCGAAAAAACAGCCATTTTTTCAAATGCTTTTGCCCTCAAAAACGCGCATTGAAAACCGACGCACACAAGCTCCATTTAATTGCAGCAACTCGAACCAAAAGCGGTTTCCGGTCGTTCATCATCAGTGCCACACGACCCAATCGTTTTTTCGGGTTGCTGCATTTAAATGGCGCTACCATCTGGGTTCGAAGTACGAGCACCAAATACGTCTGTATAACGTTTTCGGACTGAAATTTTACGCTGTGTTTTTTTAGTGGTTTTACACCCGCCCTAGCGCTCGCCGACGGTCTAGAGCTCTGAAATTCCGGCCATAAGCTCACCTCAGAGACCTCTAAACACCGTGCAAATTTCAAAGAGATTGGATTATTCCAACTGTACTTTATATAGGGAAAACTGCCGAAAAAACAGTTTTTTCAAATGCTTTTGCCCTCAAAAACGCGCATTGAAAACCGACGCACACAAGCTCCATTTAATTGCAGCAACTCGAACCAAAAGCGGTTTCCGGTCGTTCATCATCAGTGCCACACGACCCAATCGTTTTTTCGGGTTGCTGCATTTAAATGGCGCTACCATCTGGGTTCGAAGTACGAGCACCAAATACGTCTGTATAACGTTTTCGGACTTTGAAATTTTACGCTGTGTTTTTTTAGTGGTTTTACACCCGCCCTAGCGCTCGCCGACGGTCTAGAGCTCTGAAATTCCGGCCATAAGCTCACCTCAGAGACCTCTAAACACCGTGCAAATTTCAAAGAGATTGGATTATTCCAACTGTACTTTATATAGGGAAAACTGCCGAAAAAACAGCCATTTTTTCAAATGTTTTTGCCCTCATAAACGCGCATTGAAAACCGACGCACACAAGCTCCATTTAATTGCAGCAACTCGAACCAAAAGCGGTTTCCGGTCGTTCATCATCAGTGCCACACGACCCAATCGTTTTTTCGGGTTGCTGCATTTAAATGGCGCTACCATCTTGGTTCGAAGTACGAGCACCAAATACGTCTGTATAACGTTTTCGGACTTTGAAATTTTACGCTGTGTTTTTTTTTAGTGGTTTTACACCCGCCCTAGCGCTCGCCGACGGTCTAGAGCTCTGAAATTCCGGCCATAAGCTCACCTCAGAGACCTCTAAACACCGTGCAAATTTCAAAGAGATTGGATTATTCCAACTGTACTTTATATAGGGAAAACTGCCGAAAAAACAGCCATTTTTTCAAATGCTTTTGCCCTCAAAAACGCCCATTGAAAACCGACGCACACAAGCTCCATTTAATTGCAGCAACTCAAACCAAAAGCGGTTTCCGGTCGTTCATCATCAGTGCCACACGGCCCAATCGTTTTTTCGGGTTGCTGCATTTAAATGGCGCTACCATCTGGGTTCGAAGTACGAGCACCTTACACTTCTGTATAACGTTTTCAGATTTTGGAATATTACGCTGTGTTTTTTTTAGTGGTTTTACACCCGCCCTAGCGCTCGCCGACGGTCTAGAGCTCTGAAATTCCGGCCATAAGCTCACCTCAAAGACCTCTAAACACCGTGCAAATTTCAAAGAGATTGGATTATTCCAACTGTACTTTATATAGGGAAAACTGCCGAAAAAAACAGCCATTTTTTCAAATGTTTTTGCCCTCAAAAACGCGCATTGAAAACCGACGCACACAAGCTCCATTTAATTGCAGCAACTCGAACCAAAAGCGGTTTCCGGTCGTTCATCATCAGTGCCACACGACCCAATCGTTTTTTCGGGTTGCTGCATTTAAATGGCGCTACCATCTGGGTTCGAAGTACGAGCACCAAACATGTCTGTATAACGTTTTCGGACGGCGATGTTAATTTCTCCCGGTTATTCGTAAAAACCATCTGTAAATTTAAAAAGAAAGGTTACCAACATGATATTTTACAGCGCTCTGCAGGCCTGGTGATTAACCCATCTACAGTTGATCATTATGCTTACCTATTTGGTTGCACGACGGTGGCAGGGGTGTAAGAGTTTATGAAAGTTTATGGGGAAATCTTTTCTTAAAATAACCTAAAAGCTCGATTTGTTTCTTTTATCCCTGTCATCGTGTTCTTGCTGATTTTACTCCAGGTGCTCTGGTCTCGGAAAGATCATTGGAGAAAGTGTGAGGTTGGTGCACCCTAGAACCTGGTTTAAACCCCCCAGTGGCAATTTGTTTTGCCAATGACCGTTCCAAGGCGGTATCCTCAAAGGTTCTCTTGTTTATTAATTGTTTGTGGCGTCCTATTTGAATTGACATACATATATAAAACATGCGCTCTCTCTCTTTCCTCTCTTCTTTTTCGCTGCGTGGGGAGGCTGTGTTTTTGAGTGTGGCGATTCCTGATATGCATATGTTGCGTTTTTTTGAAATTTTACGCTGTGTTTTTTTTAGTGGTTTTACACCCGCCCTAGCGCTCGCCGACGGTCTAGAGCTCTGAAATTCCGGCCATAAGCTCACCTCAGAAACCTCTAAACACCGTGCAAATTTCAAAGAGATTGGATTATTCCAACTGTACTTTATATAGGGAAAACTGCCGAAAAAACAGCCAGTTTTTCAAATGCTTTTGCCCTCAAAAACGCGCATTGAAAACCGACGCACACAAGCTCCATTTAATTGCAGCAACTCGAACCAAAAGCGGTTTCCGGTCGTTCATCATCAGTGCCACACGACCCAATCGTTTTTTCGGGTTGCTGCATTTAAATGGCGCTACCATCTGGGTTCGAAGTACGAGCACCAAATACGTCTGTATAACGTTTTCGGACTGAAATTTTACGCTGTGTTTCTTAGTGGTTTTACACCCGCCCTAGCGCTCGCCGACGGTCTAGAGCTCTGAAATTCCGGCCATAAGCTCACCTCAGAGACCTCTAAACACCGTGCAAATTTCAAAGAGATTGGATTATTCCAACTGTACTTTATATAGGGAAAACTGCCGAAAAAACAGCCATTTTTTCAAATGCTTTTGCCCTCAAAAACGCGCATTGAAAACCGACGCACACAAGCTCCATTTAATTGCAGCAACTCGAACCAAAAGCGGTTTCCGGTCGTTCATCATCAGTGCCACACGACCCAATCGTTTTTTCGGGTTGCTGCATTTAAATGGCGCTACCATCTGGGTTCGAAGTACGAGCACCAAATACGTCTGTATAACGTTTTCGGACTTTGACATTTTACGCTGTGTTTTTTTTAGTGGTTTTACACCCGCCCTAGCGCTCGCCGACGGTCTAGAGCTCTGAAATTCCGGCCATAAGCTCACCTCAGAGACCTCTAAACACCGTGCAAATTTCAAAGAGATTGGATTATTCCAACTGTACTTTATATAGGGAAAACTGCCGAAAAAACAGCCATTTTTTCAAATGCTTTTGCCCTCAAAAACGCGCATTGAAAACCGACGCACACAAGCTCCATTTAATTGCAGCAACTCGAACCAAAAGCGGTTTCCGGTCGTTCATCATCAGTGCCACACGACCCAATCGTTTTTTCGGGTTGCTGCATTTAAATGGCGCTACCATCTGGGTTCGAAGTACGAGCACCAAATACGTCTGTATAACGTTTTCGGACTTTGAAATTTTACGCTGTGTTTTTTTTAGTGGTTTTACACCCGCCCTAGCGCTCGCCGACGGTCTAGAGCTCTGAAATTCCGGCCATAAGCTCACCTCAGAGACCTCTAAACACCGTGCAAATTTCAAAGAGATTGGATTATTCCAACTGTACTTTATATAGGGAAAACTGCCGAAAAAACAGCCATTTTTTCAAATGCTTTTGCCCTCAAAAACGCGCATTGAAAACCGACGCACACAAGCTCCATTTAATTGCAGCAACTCGAACCAAAAGCGGTTTCCGGTCGTTCATCATCAGTGCCACACGACCCAATCGTTTTTTCGGGTTGCTGCATTTAAATGGCGCTACCATCTGGGTTCGAAGTACGAGCACCAAATACGTCTGTATAACGTTTTCGGACTTTGAAATTTTACGCTGTGTTTTTTTTAGTGGTTTTACACCCGCCCTAGCGCTCGCCGACGGTCTAGAGCTCTGAAATTCCGGCCATAAGCTCACCTCAGAGACCTCTTAACACCGTGCAAATTTCAAAGAGATTGGATTATTCCAACTGTACTTTATATAGGGAAATCTGCCGAAAAAACAGCCATTTTTTCAAATGCTTTTGCCCTCAAAAACGCGCATTGAAAACCGACGCACACAAGCTCCATTTAATTGCAGCAACTCGAACCAAAAGCGGTTTCCGGTCGTTCATCATCAGTGCCACACGACCCAATCGTTTTTTCGGGTTGCTGCATTTAAATGGCGCTACCATCTGGGTTCGAAGTACGAGCACCAAATACGTCTGTATAACGTTTTCGGACTTTGAAATTTTACGCTGTGTTTTTTTTGTGGTTTTACACCCGCCCTTGCGCTCGCCGACGGTCTAGAGCTCTGAAATTCCGGCCATAAGCTCACCTCAGAGAGCTCTAAACACCGTGCAAATTTCAAAGAGATTGGATTATTCCAAATGTACTTTATATAGGGAAAACTGCCGAAAAAACAGCCAACATCTTTAGGCGACCAGAGGTGATAAACAAGTTGTTTAATGTAGCGAGCTTCCGAAGTAATGTTAATCACTTATAGGATCGCTCTTCTTGCTCCAATAAGAAGGAAGATATTGGACACTTTCTACAACGAAAATTGCAAATTGAGTGACCCATATAACAACATTGCGCTTATTAAAAATGAAATTCGCATATCAGGAATCCCGTCCCCACGCAGTCAAAAAGTAGAAAATAAAAGAGAGGACAGGGTAATAATAATATCAATTTCAAATAATACACCACCAACAATTAACGAAAGGAGAACATTTGGCGTATTTTTTTCTTTTGCGGGTGCCACAAATTCTGCTAACTAAATACAGCTTAAAGCGTATTACAGTCAAACCTGTGCTAAAGACCACATGTGAACAAAGACCACCTGCTCTTAAAGACCACTTTTGGACTTTCCACTGAGTGATCTTTGTAGACAGGTTTGACTGTATTGCACAAAATCGACACTATACAGGAATGTCCGAAAACAACAACAAGTCTCGGTTCAACAATCACAAACGTTCTTTGTTGTCATTATTTTTTTTCTTTGACAAAAACACTCAAACTTACTGAATTGACTGCAAAGGACAACAGCGATCAGTACTCTTCGGTAGATAAAAACTCAGTTAACTAACCTGTAATGACCGGCACGAACAAAAAAAAACGTTACAAAAATTGAGTGTATCTACCTCGAATGTCTGTCGCGCACAATGCAAAAAATGAAATATGCATATCAGGAATTGCCAAACCCAGAACAAACAGCCTTCCCACGCAGTTAAAATGTAGAGAGGAAAAGAGAGCATGGGTTTATACGAAGATCAAAATAAAATAATAAGATACCACAAACAGTTAAAACAAGTCCCGCTTTTGAATAGCCGGTGGCAAAACAATCTTCCACTGAAGGTTTAATCCAGGTTTTAGGGTGCATCAACTTCAAACTTGCCCCCAACAGGTTCTTATATGAACAAACAAGTACAAAATTAATTGTCTTTGTAAATTAATTCTACCAACTCATCAACTCGACAATTTTGCATGCAAAAGGACACAAATATTAAAGAAAGTAACAGAATGGTCAAGTAAATCGGTGGGTTCTTGCATAAAACACCACGACTACCTGCAATTTTCTCCAAGAACATTTCTGTAACAATCGTTTTTTGAAAAAAATCTCTGTGCAATACATCCGCCTGAAATGATTATCACGAAAAGAAAAGACGGAAAAAATATTCACATTTAATTCGTCAACATGAAATATCCGAGGACTATACATGTCTTTAAAGACTTTTTCAGAACACCTACCTTAAATGGCAGACAAAAACAATACAACTGTTCTTGGTCGAAATAAAATATCACATCTACCTGAAACGATAGTCACGTGCAAGTGAATTGTTCTTTTAAAACCTATTAGTATACCTGCCTAATATGGCAAAGAAATTCCGTACACCTACCTGAAAATGCAGACACGGGCAATACATTACGTTTCAGACGGCTGGGATCTGTTTTTGGAGCAGACGATCCTACCTGTAAGCGTCGTTTTCTGTCTCCAACTCTTCTTTCAAAAAGTTTATTAGCTTTAAAATATATACTTGTGTCCAAAAGAAACGATACCACTTGTTTGCAAAGACATACAATAAAACCAAACGGCTATAAACATTTGGATTGGTCTAGTTCATTCGAGAGACCTTTTAACAGCATCATGTGTCAAAAATCAATTTCATCAATCCTGCAATCAAGCATTAACAGTATTTAAAGAAGGTACAGGTATAAAACAAACATTTTATTGAACGTTTGGTATCGTTTCTCTTGGACACTAATATATTATCACTAAATACCTATAAGGGGCAAGTGCAGCCCGAAAATAAACGACGGTATAAGAACACTTCTGTTTTCTAAACCTACCATGTTTCCTGAAATGATAAAGTGAACCTGATATTTGAATTATTTTACAAATAAAATATATACAGTTACTCATTTTGTATCTAATTTGGTATCCGCCAAAGTTCAAACACCTACAACCAATATTTTAATGCTACTGCACTGAAATTGGGCTCGATTATATTAGTTACTCATATATCCAATATTCCAATATTTCTTATGTTTCGCCACATTTTTATTACAATGTATTTACTTCCTTGAAAACATTTAAAAACCCTCAAAACAGAACTTATTCTGAAATATACACATGTACGAGACATGTAAAATGTTTAATGTTCTAATTAAAACGTGTGCATGTTAAACGGATCGTTCCAAGGCGGGTAATTTTGTTCGTTAAATGGTTGTGTTGCCTAATTTGAAATTTATATTATTCCGTGCTTTATTTTACTCTCTGCTTATTTTAGATTGTGCGAAAGGATGTATTTTCCGAGTGTAGCTTTCCCTGATTGGGATATTTTACCTCTTTAGTACTTTATACTTAATGTACACTAATATTAAAGGAGTATATGACAATAAGTTCTAACGGACAGAATTTTTTAAAACTTTGCACAATTAAAGAGAATTCCTTCACAAACAAAATGATATAAAGAAAAATATAGCTTTCCAGGCTTGTTTTTGAGTAATCGCTCATTATTAGACCCCTCTATACGGCCATTTTGACGGGATTTTGAGAAAACGCACATATATTTTTTAAATGATTGTTACATCTGGAATTCCTAATCAACACCTTATATCTATGCATTTTTTTGTTTGGAATTATGTGTATGTATGGCTTTGGGTGGAATTATGTGAGATTTTTTTGTATATTTGAAGAAAAAACTTTAAAAATGACCAAAATATCCAACAAAAAAGGGAGACAATTCAGTCCCTGACTGGAAAAAAATCTATATATCTTTTTTTGTAACGGACAGATTTTTTTTAAACTCCATAAAATGACACAGTATATATTTCTAAACAAAACAAAAACATAAAAAACAGGGGCATCCAGGCTTATTTTTTTACTATATTCATTCAAAGTTGGTCATATAAGTAAAAAATATCTCTAATTTTAATTCAATTCTAAAAATATCCATCATAACATGTATAAATAGATTTATAACATGCTCATCAAAACTAATTTCATATTTTGAAAGAAATAACTATTTCTTTATCAAGAATTACATTACAGTTACCACATTTCTTTCATAAAATTCCCACAACTGCAGCCCTGAGTGTTGCCAAAGTTTCCATACATATCGAAAAACACCTAACACTGATAATGAATGAAAATCATGTAACAATCCCTAAATCTTATGATCCATTAAGTAATTATACAATTTCTGAACAACAGATTTAAGAGATGTTACTCCAGGTTTGCCTGTGTCGTTTCTCACCAAACAGCTGAGACAATCCATCTAACCCACCACGAGAGACAGCAAGTTTTATATGACTCAAATTCAAACCGGATGCTGCAATTTTCTTTGCCATTTGACATGAAAGTATTTTCTGTTTGGTTAAAAATTCAAGAGTATCAAAACTAACATCAGTCATTTTCACATGAAAGTAACATTATCTACTTCGGACGTCAAATTATCCGAAACACTTGAATCATTGTCAGAGCAAATTATCGAACCAAATAATTTACGTTTCTTCACAGCTTGGTGATTTCCATCACTAACGAACCTGCCCTTCTTGTTTTTCTCGCTTGAGGCCATTCTCACGGACGATAACTTTGTGAGAAATAATTTGAAATATTTAATCGATTGATTTTACGCAACAGTCGAAGTACTAACATTACTCAACTAACACCGGTCACTGAGAAAAATACATTTCGTGAAACTAGCACTTGCGCAGAACTATGCGCGTAAACTATTGTAATATACTCCTTTAAAATCTCCTGTGTGGACAAACAAATTAAAAATCCTTGTATGTTTCACTAAAATAAACACAATCGACTT
Source organism: Corbicula japonica (assembly GCA_038501625.1). Lineage (NCBI taxonomy): Eukaryota > Metazoa > Mollusca > Bivalvia > Venerida > Cyrenidae > Corbicula > Corbicula japonica. The sequence goes on from JAZAYU010000292.1 coordinate 452,570, forward strand.
TGTTTATCTCGGAAGACAAAACTTACTACGGTAACAGATAACGCTTCACCAAATAAAAGGTAATCATGAAAGTTATAGAGCCCGTAATGAATTACAAACATCGATCGTGACCAGTTAGTTGTGAGCCTTAGAAAATTCTTAGTAATGGCCACATTGCCAGAAATTGTTACTATTTTTAAATGCGACGAACCACGTTTCGGTCATTCATAATCGAAAGAAGAATGTTTACCTGTGATCGGCAGCTACACGGGTAGAACATTCCACAGAGTCGTGTCTTAGACGGTTTATCTCCTCTAACTCCCCAACATGTTTGTCACATCTCTGGACTGGAAGCTCCGGTTTCTTCTTTTGTTCCGTTTGAGAACTCAGATTATTGATGATCTGGTGACCTCTAGTAAACCTGTCATGATACGTCAGACAGGATTTACATAGATTCTCTCCACATTCCACACAGTGCTTGATTGCAGTAACTTCTTTGTTGTCTTTTGCACATGATGAGCACGGGTATTCAATCCATTCATCCGAACCTAGTCTTAAAGTGTCACTTAATTTTCTGCCACCGACAGCCATGCTTTTAATGTTTTTAACTTCCTTATACCATAGATACACCCTAACCACAGATACACAGAAGCTCTAACGGGATCAAATCATTTTTTTCCTTTTTATTGAGACGCAAAACAGTTATCTTTCTTTGTAAATTTTCAAAGTGATTCGAAAAGTCTCTTGATTGAAATTATATTTTGAAGAGTGTATTTTGACTTTTAAGTCTTTAACATTTTGCCGGTAAAGGAAAAAATAGACACACAATAAGAACAACATTCAATTATACATAAAGAAACCTGAGAATAACGTTCACGCAGGTAGCTCATCCGGGGACATTACATGTGTAAACACATTACTGGGCAGGTAGCTCTAATTATTTCTGTCATTTAGCGCTTTGTTCATCCAATATTTATAGAACTCTAGTAAACTTCCAACGATATGACAGACACGTCTCATAATTTGAATCTTAATTTGATTAGTATATTCTCAAGGTGGATTGACTGGTTAAGTGAGGAATATCAAAAGCGGAGTTTAAGTAGCAAAATGTTTAAAGCGTCTCAGCTACGGCTCAGTGAATCTTATATTTAAAAAAAAAATCTATAACCTTTCAACGTTTTTCGTCGGATCCAACCACTTCAAAAATTACAAACCAGCTTTTCTGTCAACATCAATTCTAAACAATGCTTGAACGAAACAACATTTTCGCCGTTGTTCTCGCATGTGATATTCAATTTACGTCTGATACCCTAGTAAAGTATTACTAAATTTGCTTCCGTCGGCATTAGTTCTTTTAATCTATCTTGAACTATATACCTATCATGCGATGTTAATTGAAAACATTGTCATTATTAACGCATATAATAATTTGAAGTGACTTGGATCTGTTTTAGCCGAGGGGATGCAAATGATTGGTGTGTTTGTTTAGTGTTTGTACAAAAAGTGGATATTTTATGCTACGTTGTACTGGTATTTTTGTAAAACATTATTAGTCTAGCATCAAGTCTTCGATGTTCTACGGACTTCCAGCCCAGTTTCTCCTGCTTAGCTGTTACACTGGAAAGAGGAGTGAAGTCTTGTTTAACCCATCTTATTGCCAGTCATTATCATTTGTACCTTATAGTGTTGTGTTTCCAGACGACGGATTTTGGACCAAAAAAAAGTCCCGTGTTCACAAAACAATCTGACATTGCTTTTCATAGTCTGTTTCTGTGAGAATGGAACATTGGTTTTGACATCAATTTCAATATATGTTTTATATTAAAAAGTGAGTTCTGTATAAATAAATCACTAGAATTAGGTATTCATTATCGGTGACTTTGAACAAGCGATGTCAGAGCTTGAGATTTTAAGTAAGATGACAATGAAAATCAATAAGACATTTTAAAAAAAGGTTTCACAAGCATTTAAATGAGCATACTGCATTACACACAAATAACACAAATCTTTTTAGCATATTTTGTTACAAGCTTATCATAGAATGATGAAGACGTATGCTGGCCATCAAAGTCAAAGTCAAGTCAAACCACTTTTATTCATTCATGTCATTTTAATGACCAAGCTTACAGAACATACTGCAAAAAGTGGTATACAATCTGGTATATAATATTTTGTAAATAATTTAACAATAAATAAAGGATGAACATGCATGTAGTACACGCTGAAAAAAGTGATATAAAATCAGGTACATAATAGTTTGAACATGAAATAGGTAATGTAAATAGCAAAATATACCAGAGAGTCAACATGATACCAATGATTTTGTTTTGCATTTGTAAGTATACAGCAACATTTTTAACTTAACTGGATACACAATACACGCACAATATATGTCTACATATCTGTATGAGATTTCATCGTTATATTTCATGCAAAATTATTTTAACTAACTTGCTGAGGTTTAAATATTCTATTCTATTTTGTGTGCTAAATAACTGATTCGTTTTAAACGTATTAGGTATCTCTTTATGTAAATTTTGCGTTTATTTTCAAAAAAAGGACACTGGGATAGATGATGGAATTGGTCACCCAACTGATTTTGGCACTTGTTACAGTATCTAAGGTTATAATCTATTCTTGACCAGCTACCCGTTTCGACTGGAAATCTATTATTTCGGCCCCTGAACTTTGTTCTGTGAAAAAGATATGATTTCGGCGTATCAATTATTTCACCAAGACAACTTGTGCTTGTTTTGTGATATGTGAACCTGTATGGGCAAGTGTGAGGTTGGTGCAACGTAGAACCTGGTTTAAACCCCCAGTGGCAATTTGTTTTGCCACTGAGCGTTCCAAGGCGGTATCCCCAAAGGTTCCCTTTTTCGTTAATTGTTTGTGGCGTCCTATTTGAATTGACATACTTATAACAAACGTGCTCTATCTCTTTCTCTCCTTTTTTCGCTGCGTGGGGAGGCTGTGTTTTGTGAGTGTGGCGATTCCTGATATGCAATATATTATTTTTTGAAATATTTTTCTTTTCCAAAGTTATCTTTAAAAATTTTATTCGTTTAACATTTATTGGTTTGATCGATTAGAGAAGCCCAGTCATTTATAGAAAGGTCCTTAACGGCATGTATACAGTACTGTTATTAGTTTCTTCTATAGGACTTCTAAGTTAACATGAAAAGTTAAGTAAATTAGCAAGTAAACCAAACACACACTATTTCATATGTTTAATATGTAATATGAAGAGCACATTTTTGTGTTTTTCAAAGTAAGCATCAATTGTGTCTCTTTAGAAAACGACAGCTCGATTAAATGAACCGGCATTTTAGACATTATTACAATGTTAGTAACTAAATATTTATGGTTAATGGCTTATTAAACTTATAGTCAGTACTGTTATCAGTAAATTAACCCGTTACCGATGTCATGCAGTGATTGTTACGTATATCAGGGCTATCCGACCAACCTTTTTGGGAGTTGTCCCGGTTAGCTCACTCGGTTACGTCGCAGGAATTGCAGGGCTAGGCGCTGTCGCCGTGACGGTGCTCGTTCGCTCCCAGCTAGAGGCATTATCATTTGAAATAAAGACAGTACAATTTTTATGTAATTCAGAAAAAAAACATGCATAATACATTGGTTAAATAAAAATACAAGCGGTAATAACAAATATTTATTATAGACAAGTTTTCTGTTTAAACTGTATGGCATGTTTGCCGTGTCTTGAGTCGTATATGAAAAACGTATTAAAATGCAAACATGGTCCCATAAAATCTGTATTTTTGCATACTCCTAAATAAACAAAAGATTCACACATTTGTTTCATTCACCAGAAATACCATAATGCACAAATAAGTTCATTATGCATTCAATTCACATTTTCAACCACAGTTTACAAATCTTGTTCCTCTGAATGTGGAAAAAATATGTGTCTAATAAGCAATGACAGGTTTCTTTTTTGTCGGTCATATCTCTCGGCTGCCTTTAACAAATTAATTTTCATCTATTATTACTTACCTCATTCATCAGAGAAATCGCATTATCTGAATCGCATATATACTTTTTATGTATCGTGAAATAATTTATGTGTCAAACTACCAAACATATGCATATATAGACTGCCGCGCTGTGAGCTTCTGCTTGGAGTTCAGGATAACAGAAATACATCGATATAAACTGATATAAGTTGTTTAATCTTCAATGTATTTTTTCATGTCTGTATCATCTTCAACTCGGTCGTACGTTATAATATACTCTGGATATATCCTGTAGTCCCTGTACACAATAAACTCCCTGAATCTGAGTCCTGCTACATCACCGACTGCTGAGTCAAACGTGAGCTCGTGCTTTTTACACTCAGGAGCGTAGCAAGTCCTGCATGGTGGCGATATTAGCGAATTGTTCGGCTTCGTTGAAATATATAGCTCCCCTAGACAAACTCTACAGAGAAGAAGCTTCTTATCTTTATGTACAGCCGTCTCCCCTGGATTGTCTACAAACATAACGATAGGAATCTATAAAAATTATATACATATACATGTCTAATCTTATTCTCAGATTCGTACTTATTTTCAAACGGTACAGTCTAAGGAATGTGGTTTATCAAATGATTAATTTAAAATAGAAACAACTCTAGCCAATCAAAGAAGCAATTTATTATTACATTACATGGACAGAACGTTCTTACCGGTGTACTGGTCTGATTTTGTCGGACTTTCCGCCGTGTAAACACCTTTTCCAAACATTGCTCTTGCTACGTAGTACACGCTCAGGCCTGTTCGGCATATAGACTTGACGTTTTGTGGCACCGTACCATGGAACAGATAGTGTTCATTAATGTCGTGGTGTATTTCCCGTCCAAGCGGAGAGCTGGCCAGTTCAGGAATGTTGTCTATAAGCTGTGTCGTTCTTACCTCTGAAGTGGACAACTGGGATAAATCTTTGAAACACTGAACTTTTTCTTCCTTCCTCAACAACTTTTCTCTGTTTTCATCATACTTCAGAAATAACGCTACATTTTCAACACGTTGTACCTTTGTTATCTTTATAAACTTGTTATTACCAACATTAGCAGCATCCTTACCTACGCCAACATCTTTAGGCGACCAGAGATGATAAACAAGTAGTTTAATGAAACGAGCTTCCGACGTAATGTTAATCTTTCTTATAGGATCGCTCTTCTTGCTCCAATAAGAAGGAAGATATTGGACACTTTCTACAACAGAAATGACAATTTGAGGGACGAATATGACAACATTGTGCTAACTAAAGTGAGTGTGATTTATTCTACGCAATTAACCAAATTGCTGATATAGAAAGGAAGATACTTGACACTTTCTAAAAGAGGAAAGACAAAATATGCGATGCACATGACCAAATGAGTCATATCGAGTTAGCCATGTTCGAAAAGCAGACATATAGGGTCCGAAAAGCCTCTAAATCATTTTCAAAATGCATTGCGTATATTTTATTGACTAAATTGCGAACAGTGTAGATTCTGAACAGACCAGACTGAGCGGTTGTGTAGGCTGATCTACGTCTATACTAGTCGCATTAGCCGTACGCTCCATTTTAAGGTCAGCGATATGATAATGCGTTTAACTTTTAATGATAATCCCAGTCAGTATTATGTTCAAGTGCAAAACGCATTTATAATAGGAGGCTTAGCTTAATGAAGATTTATAAACACGTGTCATGAAGGATCCATGAAACATCACAAGTTAACATCTCTCGTACTGGTTTTATGTCGTATATTTTATGTAATTAACTCCAACCTTCGTAATTATGTATACATAACACTGTTCTGATAATACCACCCAAGGGAGTTACAAAAATGGCTGCTTAACACAGGCGAACGAAATATCCTCTGAAGACTTTACAAGTCTTTACGTTTTGTTATTCAGTACACCTACCTGCAATGACAGATACTGGCATCACAATAGTTTTTGGACGGTTGGGATCGGTTTTTGGTGCAGATGGCCCAGCCTTTAAACGGCGTTCCCTTTCTCTTAGTCTTCTTTCAAAGTAGGGTTTTATAGCTTTAAAATATATTATCACTAAAATGCCTGTAAGAGGCAAGTGCAGCCCGAAAAGAAATGATGGTATAAGAACACTTTCACTGGCCATGTTCCCTGAAGTGACAAGGAAAATGATAATGATATTTAAGTTATTTAATAATATTTAAGGGTATTTCACTGCTATACTTTCTACTACATATTATCTTAAATTGTTATCTTTAACTATCAAGTTGCATTAAATGGCCGTCATAGCGTAACACGTTCTTAACTTAACTATACTTCTAAATGTTTACTGTTTTTGCAATGACATGCTTATTAATTAAGAACCGCCATAACATTGTCATTATTAAAAAAAAAATAAAATACCATAATCTCAGAGATGGCAAAATGAAGTTCAATGAAACTTTCCAAAAATAATCGTTTTTACTGTATCTTCATTTTACATGCGTAAAAAAGTTACAGTCCACACTCGTTGTGTCAAACTCGCTTAAGTCGAAACATCGGTTATCTCGAATTAATTTTACGGTCCCGTCAAAATGTGTTCTTATTACATATAATATCACGCCGCTTAACTCGAATTCGACTTAAACAATGTTTTCATAAGTCGAAGTAAATTTAGAACCCGCCGGCTAAAATATGCCATATAAAATCATCGGATAAGTCGAAGTGTGAAACTTGCCGCGGTCAAACAATGCGCGCGGCTTCTTCAAAGACAGAACTTGTCGGCAAAGTAGATAACATTATTTATTAATAATTAAAGTTAATTATCACCTGTTCAGTAAAATATTTACTTATTTATTGCATTCGGAAGTAAAATATTCGGATTTGCAAATGCAGTTAATTTCAGTTGTTAAAATAACAACATTTAATTACAATAATCATGACATTGTGACAACCAGACCAGTAAAATATGAGTTCATCCGTTAAGGACAACAAATGAAAAAAACATGATACAAACGTAGTCAATTCTCCCCCAAGAAGACTGAAGCACAAAAAAGCTCCAAATTTACGATTATGGGGTGAATATTAATATGAATAAGTTTACATAATAAAAAAATAACGAAAGACAACTTTGAAGACGACAATGATTTTACACAAACACTGAAACTTAACGATGATGTTTTAGCATGTAATAAATATAATCAAGTTAATATTTTTTTCTGTCCTGATTTGATAAACTAATTGATCAATTGATTGTTCATTAATGAGTACTAGCACTCACAGTCATGTCAGCATAAGAAACGTATGATATTCGTGCGTTGGCGCCAATTCGGATGTGTCGAACTTCGGATATCTCGTATAAAAATGTACGGTCCCGACGACTTCGACACAACAAGTGTGGACTGTATATGTAAAGAAAAATAGCTAGACCTAACATTTCTAAAATTCTTTTTACCTAAATTCACAAAAACTAAATAAAACAAAACATTATTGAAATGCCCTTATAATCCTGACAACAATATATTGTGTCCTTTAAAAGAAATTTCTTTTGTAGAGAGAAATCTACGATTGTCACCCATTACGCGACCAAGAAGCGACCAGGAAATTCAAGGTCATAAACAGTTTTACAAATGTCTGGTATTGTTTATATAATGTAAGTCAATAGGGCACAACATATTATCAGTACCATATTATTCATTTGGGCATTTTATTTGTTATTTTGTGTTGTTTAGTTTTCTTGTGAATTAAGTAAATAGAATTTTAGGGAATTTTAAGATCTGGTCATTTCACGTTACTCTTCTAACTTGTCTTAACATATCATACCCGTCGAGGAGTGAAAGCGAAAATGTTCTATCGGTATGTGCTTCTGTATTTTGTGTCAGAATCTTTTCGCATTTGCCCCTCGTTATACAGGTAAATGTCTACTTCCATCTCACCACACACACAATTTATTCAATATCAATCACTAATTATTAAAATAGTAAATATGCACGTGGATTATGACGTTTAATTCATTCCCAAACGGACTTAAAATGCGAACACTAAATTAAAGTGTATGCATTGAAATCAAATATTCATACCTGTATTGCAATTTGTTTATTTCCACTTCTTTTGATTAGCTACACTTAGCATATATTACAAGCAAAAAAACATAAGCATACACTTAAAATTGTTCTCAAAATTGTTAATATTCCCTCAACATCGGAGTCGGTCATAAAATCTTCCTTATATGGATTGTCGGATTGTCAGGATATGAAAAAAACTAAACAGGAAAATAATTTGAAATATGAATATATAAATGGAAATCGAAACAATCGCCGGGATTACAATAGATAAATACTACAAATGACCTTAACAAAAACATAGATATTTACACGATATACTGGTTAAATTGTTTCGCAAACGTAAGGCATTTTAAGTCAACGCTTCATTCCGTTTGACAAAAAGTTATCTAGGTCTGAATGTGCGTGTACTATTGCACATTAAAATAGAAGAAGAGGGAAAACTGAAAGCATTAAAGTAGATCAAATATAAACTTTTTCTGACTTTCTATGGAATAACCAGTTCATCATACCAAGTAAGCAAATTAATACCCAAGCCTTGCAGCTCCGCGCTGTGCGCCACCCAGTATTTGGAAATGTCAACAAATAAAATAAAAATAAGTGAACATGCCACTTTTTAATGCATTCAAAACAATGATGTGCATAGCTCTGTGATAAATGAACATTCGGGCTGAAGGTTATAAAACTGAGTTTGGAAACCAGTCTCAAATCTCAAGCATCTGATTGGCGACTGGTCGCCATTTCAGCCAATCAGATGCTTGAGATTTGAGACTGGTATATATATATATATATATATCAAAATAAATTGAGACATCTAATGCATTCGGTTGAGTAGAACATTCACAATTACAAGGGCAACATAAAACATATGATTATGCAAAAGTTTAAATGAAAAAATAATACATGGATATGTGAGTAAGTTAATATTCCTCTTAACCTTTTAAGCATAACTGACAATAGTTAAGTCTATAAAGGCTTCTTTTTCTATGTACATTTGATAAACACAAGCAAGATATGATTTAGTTCATGGTGTTGGTAAACTTCTTCTTTAAGAAACTGATATTTTGCCATCAAACTATAAATGTAAATGTAAATAATGGTTATTTAAGTACAATTATACGAGGGCTGTCCCAATAAATCGTAGAAAATTTGAATTAAAATAAAATTTCTGAACATGTTTGTGCAAATTGCACAGTTAGTTGAGACATCATTTTTTAACACATATACATAATTACAAAGAAAAAAAAGAAATTCAATAAAACTTATTAAACCGTGTAAGCGATCGGCGGCCAACGTCAATAAAAATCCGCCATATTTTGGAATTCAATAATTTACCTTTAATAATAAAATTATATAAAAAAAACCACAATATCTTTGAGCCGCAAAACGTAAACGTTGTCTGGAAGGCTGATCATTCGTTGTCATAGACATATTACATAGCAAGCGTTAGAATATCACTCAGTCAGAAGACTTTGCGGAGCATGCGCATATCGCGGCTATAACCAGAACTGATGAGATGAACGCAGCCGGTAGACCTAATGTGGTAAACAGTATGGCTGACCAACCAGACACTTCGTAAATGAATATCATCATAAGCAATGCAATTCCAGGAAGCAACTCTGAAATACACACAGATGTATTTGAAACTTTGCAAGGTTTGCCAGTGTACAAAACATAAAATCTGCGTGTGAAAAAGATTATCAAAAAGTGGCTTTTGTTTAGTTTTTTTATCAACTTGTTAGCGACACTTTATATTATCATGAACAAATATTGTTGTTCACACATGGACAGGACTGTAAAATTTGGATTTAAAAAGATGATTTGTCTATATTATTGGGCTGCACTTTGGATAAGTTTGCTGAGGAAATTATTTCATACATGTATATATCGTTTTAAACATGTATTTCACCCTTTAAAAAACCATCAGTTTCTAAGATTCTATTACTAACATTTGTTGAAAAAGTTACATAAATAACAAATATAAATTATAATTTTATGTATTTTATAAATATACCGGTAAAATTTATATCTCTAACATTTGTCGCAAATTTATTCATATGTATTTCTTTTAAAATCCTACTGTGTGCGTATTTGTACAACGTTTTACGATCAAAATGATAAAAAACATCATGTTGTAAAAAGTTAAAAACTTGAATTGTTAATGCGCTTTTCTGCAGGTAAAAGATTCGATCGATTTATGCTTTACTGCTCGGTCTAGATTAAACACTTTCTATGTGTGCTTATTTGTACACGTAAAGTTTTACTTACGTCCAATAGAAAATGAGACAAAAACATGGGTTTCCTTATTGCATCCGAATTGCCAATTTATTGTCACCTTTGCTCTTAACATGCTGTGGCCAAATTTCGTTAATAGGAGAGCAGTGAAGCAAGTGATGACTAAAGACGTCAAACAGAGGCCGAAAATCCTCGAGTCCAAAACTGAAAAACAACAACTAAACAGTTTGTTTAATAAGTTTGTTTAAATAAACACTTGGTGAAAGAGAAATAGAAAAACACAAGAATACTCTTCTTCCTACATGTTTAACCTTTTATTGGTCAAACACCGTCCACAGATTTACGTTAATATCTGACATTATTAACGAACGTTTTTGTTGTCCTAAATGTATATAAAACCAAAATATTACCTTTTGGTTGGCATTGTATATCATTACAAGTGTACAACACACCCTCCATATCGCAAACAGGATCTTCTGTTCGGTTGTATGATTCCGTTGCGTTTTCATGGTACGTCGCGCATGCCCAGTAAGGTGTAATGAAGCCCAATATCTACAGAACATGAAAAAAGAAATAGTTATTCTTTCAAATTGATAGGAAATTCATGATAATTTTCTTTTTCTTTTAAAGGCAGTCGCTACAGTTTTTTCTAACGGGTGTTAAACTACTGTACCACCGTCTAAATGCAATGTATAAAACACAGTTCACGGTCCAATCTGGGTTTTATACAGGTGTAAGACCTGAAAATAGACTTCCCTATATAACTATAGTAAACATGACATGTTTCAAAAGGCTGGCAATCATAGCTGGTACCATTTTAATAAGGGCTAACTTACATGCTTTTAAAGCTAATTGTTTCTACTGTCCATTTCCAGCAAGAAAAGTAGGGGTCATGTATCAATTAACAGAGATTTGACACCTTGAAACCGGTGGTCTGTTTTTTCACTTCTGTGTGAACTTCAAAACTGTTTTACATATGCCGTCCTAAAACCAGGGCCTTTTTTCATATACTGCATTTCCAAACATAAATTTGCTATCAGTGTGTCAGTAAAAGCATCTCATTTACTTAACATGTTCCTTTCAGGCCATACTAGCCATTTAATGCCCCCAAAAGGCAAAAAAATTGGGACTATTTAGTGTCAGCCATTGTCTGACTAGCCCGAGTAGGAACATCTGCTGGACTATTTACAAGTAATTAGCCTATAAGAAAACTTGTGTTTTTCAATATCTTATATTTTCTGTTTTTATTCAATAATATGATGTTTGCAATATATCTACCAAGTTTCAGCTTTCAGTTAGCAAAAATGAACTCAATATGAGGAATTTTCCAACACCACCTATTCTGGTACGCGTTTGCGGCCAAGCGGCTATACCTAAGAATTCATTTCTTGCTAATAAAAATTGAAAAACATCAAATTTCTCAAAAACATGGTTATGAATAATAGTAAAACATCTCAACTAATAAAAGCAATTCACTTTTTGAGCTGACACATGCAAAATGGGCCACACAGGGTATCAATTGTGGCATTTTTAAGGCAAAAACAGTTAAAAATGACCCCAAACCTAATTAAAACCTAAGTTTGCCTCCTGTAACACAGTTATACTGATTTTTGACTTTCAAATTTGCTTAAAATTGGTCAGCACACAATTTTAGTGGAAAATAACATTGCAGACAATATAAATATTCAAATGCTGCCCTCCACTTGTACTTCTTATAGGTGTAAGACCTGTAAATAGACTTCCCTATATAAACTATAGTAAACATGACATGTTTCAAAAGCAAGGGGTCTAACCTAAAGTAAGAAGATCGATGCTTTAAGACGGCCATTTCATGGAGAGTGGTGTCAATTGGTGATAAAACAGCATTGTTTTGTTTACATCGACCACTAATTCAGTAAAGTAAGTACATTTTCTTGTATTATAGGTATTGTGTATGAGATAACCACCTAGCCGCTTGTTTCAGACATCTGCTTTTGGTCCGTTTTTGTCTGTCCATGCAGTGGTTGAAGCGTGAAAGAAGGGATAGCGACATAGGGGTCCAAACTCTGCAATGTCTGCAGACTGATTTTGGGAGCTTTCGAGAATTAGATTTCGCCTTGCTGTGTTTGCGGGGTGCGGCATACACTATTTAACACTTTAGAACGTTTCCTGTGCTAATAGGAGCCTCTGTGTTCATGTTTTTACATTTACGACGATTTCATGGAGAACTGTCTCACTTTAGGACAATTTCATGGAGAGCTATAAATTTTGGAGATGTTAGACACTGATTAATTTATAATGAACAGAAGTATATCTGTAATTTTTATTGTAATTGTACCATGTATTGAACATGATTATATTGGCAAGTCAAGAACTGCACCCATTAAATGCAATGAGCACAATTAAGACCAGTATATCATTGCTTGTTAGGTATCCATGACTGTACTATACTTTAGTGCTTAAAACGGATTACGCGACACAATTTCACCTTAAGACATCCCATTTTAACGTATGCACCAGTCGAAAAGTCATATGAATCCACTCTCCCACCCCCACCCCCTTGCCGGAAGTACGGGCGGGAAAAGCCATGTTTAACCATTCGGATGTCTCGGCACTGCGAGGCAAGTGTGATGGTTTTGATTTAGCGCCAAAGTGTCCTTGATTTTTATTATTTACACTAGTCAAAAGTTCTAAGTGCACACTTGATAAATGTTAATTTTTCCAATAATTTGATTGAATCTTTCAAAATAGTGTAAATTACAATGAAGAAGAATCAATATTTTATTAAAGCACACCAAAAATTTAAATCTGCTTAACCAGATTAAAAAATAATAATATTTTAGCTCACTTGTTCTCAGAAAGCAATTCTCAAGTTAATTATCATTGCATCGGCTATCATCTGTGATCGTTTTCTCATCTCTGTATAATTTAAATTTCATGCAGATTTAAAGGAAATACTGTAGTTTGCCATTCCATTGCACTGAAATAGCTTTCTGTAGCTTTGTAATGGTCTGCTGGGCACGATGAGCCAACACATTCAACTTTATTTTATCCATAACGTTTTTACAGGATTTCAAGGAGAAAATTCCATTTTTCACACAATGTTTTGTGCCAAAAGTTTTTGAATTGTCTAGCAGTTTGGGATGATACAATTTTCTATTATAGATGTGTAACAGCCTTCCCAAACGAAAAAACTGTATTCATTTCGATAAAATTGACCAGTTTTCGGATACGCCTTTTGACCGAATAAGCGTCATTTTCGAATAATTCGATTTTGAAGTTTATTGAATTTCTATAAATTTTAGTTTTAAATTTTATTTATTGGACACTTATCCAACAAATGTTACACTAATTTTTTCGAGTTTACGTTGTTTTACGTAAATATTTAATGACGTAATTGAGTAACATCAGCGTTCAACGTAAGCAACGTAATCAATCTAGAAAATAATATCGTTTGATTTTCTTCTTAAATTAATAAAATATGCAAAAATAAGGTATTTCTTTTGCATTTACGAAAACCGTCAATATTTGTTTACAACAAATTTGAAGTTGTGCCTGTGAAAAGAATTTTGACACCATCTTCAGATATTATCAAGTTCTGATTAAAATCAATTTAATCAGATATTTTTAGTAGGTGCACTTAATCCCTACTGTTCCCAGTGTTATTGGCTTTTTTGCTGAAACTTTCAAAGTTTATATAATTTCCAATCGACCAGTATTTCGACATTGTGTTTAATTGACTACATGCAAAACATATTTATTATGATGATTTTAGTACACGCATTTGTTCTCCTCACCTTTTTTATTTTTATGTGGATGTATTCTTTTTAGGGATAGCAACGAATAGCAAAATTGTCATTAGAATATTTTGATGTACAAGTATTGTAATATTCGATAGTTATTTGTATTTGCGATCTCTTTGCTGGAGTATGCCGTATGTGTCTGTCAAACAACACTTCCGGCTTAATAACGACTTTCCAATTATAATAACGTTTCACATCAGGTCATGCTAAAGTAAGATCAAATCTCGATTTCTAACATTTAATGATCATGTGCTGTCCGCTTACTGATAAATAACATTAAGTTACTATAAAAGAAGTCAGTGTACTTTCGTCGTCTTTTGTACGTGCATTTACGGGACATAGTAATTTTATGGTGATACCGTTGTCGTCACGGCAGTTACGCATGTTGAATTGAGACGATAACTGCATTAAACTTTTAAGTTTCTAACTATTGGAGGAAGCAGAATGAAATCCAAGTGTTGTTAGCATATTAAGCATTTCACTTGTTTGAGTTTGCACGTGACTGCAATACCGATCGGGATTGGATGCGCGTGATACTGATTATGCAAATTATCTTTATTATGACAATCATTTGATAGGGCTTTTTACCTTTTTAGCTTTACCCAATGGTAAAGTTTTGAATTAAAACATACACCGGCATTAGTGAATTCACACCTCATGGCAAAACACTTTATTAAACACCGGTCCGTATTGTTATCAAGAAGCCCTGATAATTGATATTAATGGTCACTCAAACTGCCAATCACTGTTAATTGGTGAAAGTATATTGACTATGACACTTCTTATAATAACACCAGGTGTTTCTGTTCATTGTACATCGAATTTAGTGGAAAATTAAATTTCCTGACCAGAATTAATTTACATTTATTCGCTTTTCTTTGTATTTCGTTTAACAAAAATTAATATTCGAACACTTAAAAGTATTAGAATGTCTCGTTTCACAGATGTTGATCTAGGTGATAATAATTTCAGCGGTGATGGAGACGTAAGACGTATTTTTTTCTTAGTCGTCTTCAGTGGTGAGGAGATATGGGATAATTTTCTTTTTCTTTCGGTTTCCTTCCATTTTCTTCTTAGATTCAACACGGGTTTTCTTTTTCTCATGTTTGGAACTAGACCTAAAAAATGAAAACAAGAGTTGGTGTTAAATCCATTAACAATGGCTTTCTTATGTAAGTCTCCATGAAATTGTCCTAAGTAAGGCGGTTCTCCATGAAATTGTCCTAAAGTGAGACAGTTCTCCATGAAATCGTCTTAAATGTAAAAAAATGAACACAGAGGCTCCTATTTGAACAGAAAAACGTTCTAAAGTGTTAAATAATGAATGCCGCACCCCGCAAACACAGCAAGGCGAAATCTAATTCTCGAAAGCTCCCAAAATCAGTCTGCAGACATTGCAGAGTTTGGACCCCTATGCCGCTATCCCTTCTTTCACGCTTCAACCACTGCATGGACAGACAAAAACGGACCAGAAGCAGATGTCTGAAACAAGCGGCTAGGTGGTTATCTCATACACAATACCTATAATACAAGAAAATGTACTTACTTTACTGAATTAGTGGTCGATGTAAACAAAACAATGCTGTTTTATCACCAATTGACACCACTCTCCATGAAATGGCCGTCTTAAAGCATCGATCTTCTTACTTTAGGTTAGACCCCTTGAAAAGGCTGGCAATCATAGCTGCTGGTACCATTTTAATAAGGGCTAACTTACATGCTTTTAAAGCTAATTGTTTCTACTGTCCATTTCCAGCAAGAAAAGTAGGGGTCATGTATCAATTAACAGAGATTTGACACCTTGAAACCGGTGGTCTGTTTTTTCACTTCTGTGTGAACTTCAAAACTGTTTTACATATGCCGTCCTAAAACCAGGGCCTTTTTTCATATACTGCATTTCCAAACATAAATTTGCTATCAGTGTGTCAGTAAAAGCATCTCATTTACTTAACATGTTCCTTTCGGGCCATACTAGCCATTTAATGCCCCCAAAAGGCAAAAAAAATGGGACTATTTAGTGTCAGCCATTGTCTGACTAGCCCGAGTAGGAACATCTGCTGGACTATTTACAAGTAATTAGCCTACATTGTGCCAAACGCGTAATTCTCAAGAACGAAATTTTCGTCGAAAATCCTTTTACGCGCGGATAAAGTGAAACATTCGTGTTTTGAAGTAACATTTAACACATTCCAAAAGAAATTCGACAGTTATAACTAATTTTATTTTCTTTATTAACATGATTATTCGATACTTCGAATTAATATCAAATAGCGATACGGGAAACTATATATAAAGTGTAGGTCCATTCGGACAAAGCTCGTTTCGAATAAGTATGTTGAACTTTTGGTTAAATTTTAGCTAAGATTTTAAATTCGCACATTGGCCAGAGCGCGAAATACGCAAAAATTTAGCCATCGCTAAATAAAATGATACCACAGTAATTATTAATGATGTGCACTATATACCTTTACAGCAATGTAAGTTTTTTTGTGTATACAAAATTACCCCCCCCCCCCCCTTTTGAAATTGACATATCGAAAAAAATTAACATGGTAACCTACATTTTTCTTTTTTATTTTATGTTTGTTATACATTGGTAAATATATTGGTAGTGTTTGGTGAAATTCTATTATGTTAAATTTTAGTAAACTTAAAAACATCCCTTAGAATGAAAAGATTTGACGATAAATCATTTGTCGTAAATTAGGTAATACTTAACTTTTTATATGTGTTTCATTATTTATATTGCAATATTAAGCCATTTATTTGTAATTTAGAATGTCTTTAACTGAAAAATAGCATTATTTATGATATTCTCGTGATACATTTTATGATTTCATGCCGACAAAGAAGTCTATAAAAATCGTAAAAATTGTTCAAAATGTGACATCTTTGGTATCTAATAAAAACAAGTAACCCCGGTGAGGTCCCATTTTTATTTGGTTTTTCTTTACATAACATCATGTTCTTGACATAGACAAAGTTTGAATGAAATCTATTATTGGGAAATTTTTTATGAAACTGTAGCGACTGCCTTTAAAACTGTAAACATTATTTTCGTTGCACGATCGGATTGAATCTTACTGCCCACGCTGCCGCCTTGAGCGAAATTAAATATCGTCGCGATTATACATGAAAGGTTGATCCAGCCCAACCGCAGTCGTTCATTGACCTTTAAATGCTGCATTTCTAGATTATTTTAGCACAAGAAAGTGAGAAAAATGTGACATTATATTGATATCTTTTGTATTTCCGTGGTTTTCATCAACATAACATATTTTTCTCCAGCACCATAACAGCTTAAGTATGTTGTCCATTTCATACCTGTAGTGGAAGGGTTGTGACAGCCAATGCTATTAAACTGACTGCTATAATCTCCTTCATGACGTCATAACAAAATGGCGTACAAAATTTTATTATATCATTCACTTTTTACACGTCCATAAGCCTTCACATTCACTGTGGTGATTAACATGAGGCACACAAACATTCTTCTTTTGAATTATTTTCCGCATCAACGTGACCTAATAACTGATTAGTTTTGAATAAGGATGTAAAATCAAGCCGGTATATAGTCTAATTAGTATATAAAACAAAACGCGGAAATTATCTAACTAAATCAGAAAGGAAGTGTTTGTTTGAAAATTATATTTTTTAATATGGAGCATTGGTTAATCGAACTAAAGATCCGCAGTTGTGCCGTGTGTAATTTTTTCTCACCTGTTCAATCAGTAATGTTATCCAGAACGACATTCGAAGGTCGTTGGGCACGATAAATATGTTTTTAACATATTTTTTTACACGCTTTGTTTCGAAATCTCCACTAATTTAAGCGATTTGTAAATTATAATTCAAAGCTGAGTCATTGTTAAATAACTATTATTACTCCTGATTTTGGGCACGTCGCTAGGTGTTTTCGATCATAGTTTTTTTTAGTTGTATCTACATTTAAAAGTATTTACAAATATCTACAGGATTATTCATAAAATCTGAAACATTTTTGAAATTATAGGCATACAATTTTCACATAATAATAATCTAGAGGTTACTTGAGAAAGTTTTGTTTGATAAATAAAATACCATACTTTAATAATGAATGATGAACATATATCCAAAATAACATTTATATCAAATGTTCAATGAGACGTCAATTTTGGGTGATTATGACGTAAAGTCTTTTCTTGAAATTCTCTATGGCCGATGAATTTTTCTTTGGGGGCATTTAAAAGATAAGGTCTACACATCTACACACCAAAACCAACATCAATGCAAGTGCTAAAAATCATCAAAATGGCCAAACAATTTAAAGAAAAGACTTGAAGTCATAATCACCCAAAATGAAAGTCCCATTGAATATTTGTTATAAATATTTCTGGATACACGGACCGCATTCCTTAATTCAAGCATGATATGTAATATATCAAACAAGACTTTATAGCATTTAGATAATTGCTATGTGAAATTTAAATGCCTATGTTTGATTATATTAACGCTGTTTAATTTCAAGTGTCAGATGTTATGAATCATTTATATTATTTTTTCCTAGCTAAAAAGTGATTCTATTATTTTACTTTTATAAGTTTTTTTTGATATGATGTAACCATGAACAGGCTCAATCAAACCGAGCCTGCAATATTTTCATATTTGTCGTTTTCGGAGGCTTTCAAAGTTCCCTTTTCATCTTTTTGTAATATACTTAAGGACTTTGAAAACGCACCCTTGGGATAAGTGTATATAAACACAGAAGACGCCTTTTATATCAAACATATTATATAGCTGTGTAAAGTACAACTCATTGCCGTCATTTTGATACCAAAATATTTAAAATTGGTTCATTGATAATAAAAATATCGCGTGTTCAAGACAGTAACCCTGAAATCAAAAGTAACACTTTAGCCAATACAAGCGTTCGTTTTCAATGATATGCCTTTAATTGTAATGCAAGCTCTATAGGCGTGAAGTGTTACTTTTGATTTTAGGGTTACTGTCTTTAACTCGCAATATCTTTTGTATA
Source organism: Corbicula japonica (assembly GCA_038501625.1). Taxonomy (NCBI): domain Eukaryota; kingdom Metazoa; phylum Mollusca; class Bivalvia; order Venerida; family Cyrenidae; genus Corbicula; species Corbicula japonica. The sequence goes on from JAZAYU010000292.1 coordinate 471,600, forward strand.
AATAGACCAATCTTAAATATTTTACTATCAAACTGACGGCAATGAATTGTACTTTACAAAGGTATGTGAAACATTTCATTTCAAAGGCCTTTTCCAAGTTAAAATACACTTATCCCAAGGGTGCGTTTTCAAAGTCCTTAAGTATATCACAGTAGCGTTGTTTGTGCCGCGTGGCAGCTGTAAAAATCTCTATGTACATTCAATCAGTGCTGTTATCAGTTACGTTCTTAAAAAGTTTGAAGGTCGTTGAGCACGATACTTGTGTACATTGTATTATATGTATGTTAATAGTATTTCTAAAATTACTTTTGTTTAAATAATTCGGGCAGTTTAAAGATGGGTGATTTCATATCCCAGCCAATATAGATTCGGATATTGTTCAATCATCCCAAGGATATACTTCATGCTTTTTAAATTTTGGCTTTTGGCGTTGTCTGTGATATGCAGGATTTATCAAATCCCCTGTCGAAATTCTATTTCGCCATTTGTTTTCTCGTTTAGAGCAAACCCATTCTATTATCTTGGGACCATACGTCGCTGTACATGGTATTGTATAAATCTGAAAATACCGCATTGAAGGTTCACCGCCGTATGCGTACCATCGTTTGGAATGGATCAAATTGTACTGTTTATTAGTGTAAATATTGAGTTGTACTCAACCTGGGGCTAGGTGGCGTGGGCAATAATATGCATTTCCATCACTGCATTACTGTCCAAAACGTTGTTAAAACTTTCGAATATATCTTGTTATATTTTTCCTACAAATAACTTTCCATCGATAGAGCACATATTGTTTGTGGCAAAAACTGTGAAATAACAATAGAGGGCGGTTTTTCAATTTAGCCAACGATCTATAATAAAAAAAATAATAATCGATCTCTGTTATCTGACAGCTCAACGGCCTCCTGTCTACAAACCAATTTTGCCCTGATATGGTATGTAATATATTTCTTATCTTGATTATTTTAATGTTCGTTTAAAAACCTTAAAAACAATCTTATCATGTAGTTTATTTGGAGTGTAGACAGAGAAATCATTGAACATATCGAAACCAATCTTTTAAACCACAAGATTCGAACATATCACTAAGTATTTAATCATGGCTGTAGACGGGAAGACGGTGATTGGTCCTTTACCACTGGGATCGGAAGACTGGATCGAGTACCCCTGTTCTTTGTGCAAAAAAGACGGAAAGACCATTGCTTCAATCAAACACTGTCCGGAATGTGGAGAGAACCTCTGTAAAACCTGTCATTCGTATCATGACAAGTTTACTACAGGGCATCAGATAGTGGATAAACTGAGTTCGAAAATAGGAAAGAAGAAACCAGACCTGCCGATCCAGATATGCGAGAAACACGGTGGAAAGTTGGTGGACGTTTACTGTCCCGGTCACGACGCCGTTGGTTGTGCTACCTGTGTAGCCGTTGATCATAGGTAAATATTTTTCGTTCTGAAATGTTGAAACACTTGTTTTGCAAATATCTGCAACATTAGAGTATTGGTTAAAAATAAAGTATTGGCTCAATATGTTAGCTTACATAACAGAGCAAAACCTTTCGTTAATAGTCTTTAAATTGATCTTATCATGTCCAACTATTTCCCGCGTTTCTTACAGTTTTCCGTTGACCACATCTTTAAGTCTGCTCAAAGTACTTTGTACATACTTCTTTATAGTATCGTCGATATGAAGTTACTTTGTTAAGAGTAGTAACAATAAAACCTATAGGTACATGTAACCTACGCATGATTAATTCAATATTAACCATAATGTTCTTTTAACTCTCTTAAACCTAATGATTGACTATAACAAACGTTAAAAGTGTAAATCAGTGGTGCACTATCCGATTGTTAAAAATGGATTATAACATTTCTCATGAGTGACGATTGAAACACATCTTCTATTGAGACAATAAAGTCACACGAGAATATTGTTTATGATGGATGAAATTATCTGACGTTTGGGTAGAAATTATTTATTTGCGTGTTATTCCGATAATAATATATCATGAACATGGATGCAAAAATTGATAATTATGTTAATTCTAAGCTAAGTTCAATGACGAAAAATGGAAGTAACAGTAATTTTATCGTTGAAAGTTTTAATCTCGTCAATGCTTTACAAAATATTTTATGTCCAATATACCCCCCGAAATAAGAAACTTTCAGAGGTCATGTAAAATGTTTTAAACACGGTCTTTATAGAATGAATAAGCATGTTTTTTATTAAAACTCCTTTTATTTGTAACAAGGGTTCTGAAAAATCCACGCCTGAACCAAGGATTGAACCCGGGACCCCTCGCATGCCAGACCGACGCTCTACCACGTCGCCATAAGAGCTAGCTCAATGGCGAGATGGTACAAGCGCGGTACTAACTCAACCATAGCCGGGTTACATATTTAAATTTTAATCCTACAAGTACGGTAGAGATAAAGTAAATCAATGTGTTTATGTGATTTAAATCATAGGTTTAATCTAGTTTTGTGAGATATGACGAGTTTTATGCAGAATTTTGTCTTTTTTGTATCACGATTAAAGTAGTAGACATAACGAGTATTGAAATGAATCCGGAATGTAACCACTTTGCATTCAGTTAAAACCTTTCAGTTTCTTTCCTCATATCTAATTAATAATGATAATCAACTAAGTCCTTTAAATTTTTAAAGTTTTAATAGAAAAATGCCATATTATTAGAATTAAAGTTATTCTTTTTGTATAGGTTTCTTCACTGAAACGATGAATTAAACAAGTTAATTTATTGTTAAGACATGCCAGAAGATACCACATGAAATGATTAACATGACGTAACGAATAACATTATACAATTATTTACTTATTAGCTGGGAAATATGCTGTGATAATGACCTAAAAAATCGTTATTGACCGAGGCGATAGCCGAGGTCAATAAAGATTTTTGCGGTCAATATCAACAGCATATTTCCCAGCTAATAAGTAAATAACTGTTTTATTACATGAACTATAAATAGTTTTAATGTGACAATGACAACTGCATGCATCTGCATATCTCATATACCAAACAAATTTTTGTTTTGCGAATATAATGTAGTGGAATTGGTGGTTTTGAGGCGTCTGTTCAAGGGAAACCTAATTTCTTATATTAATTTTATCCTTCTTATTATTTATTTTTATTATTTTTCATTTATTATATTTATTCTATTCTTAAATTCTATTCATTGTGAAAAGCGACAAAAAAAAATTTCAGCTAAAGGAAAAGACGCAAAAGTATTCAAGAAGGTGTACAATATTTCCATTGTAAATTTTCAGCTCCTGTAGAGACAAGCAATTCATTCCCGATGTGGTGAAAAATTCTTCGACTGAAAAGCAATTTTCAAAGCTTGAAACTAGATTGAAACAACTGTTAACCCGGCTAGATAAAATGAAAAATAAAAATCAAGATCGCCTCCAGCAATTGCAGAACGAAAAGGAAGATATCCTTAAAGAAATAGGAAATCTCCGGACGAAGATCAACGACCGTTTAGATCAAATGGAGAAAAATCTCGTATTTGACGTAGAATCTAAGTTTGCAGGGAAAATTCAGACAAGCATTCAGTGTGGTGAAGCATTTGACAACATCGCCTCCTCGGTCGCAAAGAGCCAGAAGATTCTCCAGGAAGCCAGAAATGTCAACGACGTAGAAATGTTTGTTCGGGTGAAACAAGAAAATGAGAATTTGAGTGGAAACAAGAGAAGATTAAAACAGCTTTCTTCTGAAAGTGACATAAGTTCAATTAAACTGTCTCCGGGCAAACTTCAAAACGATTTATTTACAGAAGAAGATAATATCTTCGGTTGTATTTCAGAAATCCTAATCCCCAGATCCATAGAGCATATAGGCGATTTTAGCGTTCGCCTACAATCAGACAAAGAGTCATGTGGCATTGGTGATTTTTGCTATACCACCGGAGGTAGTATAGTTTGTACAGACTGTGGTAACAATCAACTTAAGAAATTGGACAGTTCCTACAACGTTACAGAACATCTCGACCTGCCGGAAAGTCCAGCAAGCCTTTGTGAAGTAGACAGCACACAACTTGCAGTCACTCTCATTAACGTCAAGAAAGTCCAGTTCGTTTCCCAGCAACCTCTGAAGCTTGGTTGGTCATTCTCTGTTGGAGATTGTTGTCGCGGTATAGAGTGTCTCGGGGGACATCTTTACGTGTGTTGTGGTGGTTTTGATTGTGAAGGTCTGGGTCATATAGAAGTTTATGATTTAAATGGAGGATTGATAAGAACCCACTATGATGGTCCAAGTTTTCCGAATATTTTAAAATCTTCTGGCATTCGTAAACTATTTTTAAATGACACTATAGCCAACAAGCTATATACATTTAATAAATTTAACTTCTCTTTTTCCGAAATACAGACTAAATGGTTATGTGTTAAATCAGAATTCTGCAGGATAGGAAATAGTCAGCTGTGTATCACAGGATATGATTCTAACAATATCATGTTGATATTGGAAGATGGGGAACATCAACAGGAGCTCCTGACGAAGGAGAATGGCATTGTGAAGCCCTGGGCCGTGTGTTTTGATGAGAAACAGTCTCGTCTCATCGTTTCGTTAGATGGTTCAGACGTAATAAAAGTGTTTAGTGCTGTCCACTTAGCTGGTCCTGTATAGGTTCAAATTAACCGGCGCCCTTCTTTCTGTCTTTATTGTGGTGTATTTATCGGTTTATTACTGAATACAATCACTGAACACTACGTTATGAATAAACTATTTTATATTAGTTCCGAAAACCATTCAAGCTTTTATCTGGGTACCATACGCCGCTGAACATAGAATCGTATTAATCTGAAAATGGTTCCAACTAAAGGTTCCATGTCCATCGCCATATACACACCATCGTTTGGGATCGTCAAAATTGTACTGTTTATTGGACAGGTGTAAATATTGAGTTGTGCTTAACCCGGGACTAGGCGGCGTGGGCAATAAGATGCATTTCCATCACTGTCCATGAACAGGCTCAATCAAACCGAGCTTGCGATATTTTCATATTTGTCCTGTTCGATGGCTTTCAAAGTTTCCTTTTCATCTATTTAAAAAAACTCGGCTAATTATACTTTTTTATTTGGTAAAATATACTAAAATGTTATTTAATGTTCTGAGTATTTTTTATGAGCTTGATAATTATAACATAATCATACGACAACATTCACTGATTGTGCTGTTCTACAAACTAATATAACTACTTACTTACTTTATAAAACATTGTAATAAGTTGTAAGACCTGAAAATAGACTTCCCTATATAAACTATAGTAAACATGACATGTTTCAAAAGGCTGGCAATCATAGCTAGTACCATTTGACAAAGGGCTATCTTACATGCTTATGAAGCTAAGTGTTTCTACTGTTAAGCAAGAAAAGAATGATTCACGTATCAATTAACAGAGATTTGACACCTTAAAACCGTCGGTCTTTTTTTCACATCTGTGTGAACTTCAAAACTGTTTTACATATGCCATCATAAAACCATGGCCTTTTTCATATACTACATTTCCAAACATAACTTTGCTATCAGTGTGTCAATAAAACCATTTTTATTAACTAAACATTTTCATCTCGGACCATTTAGCCATTTAATTCCCCCAAAAAGGCAAAACAAATGGGACTATTTAGTGTCAGCCATTGTCTGCCCGAGAAGGAACATTCGGTGGACTATTTACTGGTAATAAGCCATAATGAATCGGACAATGTTTAACCAGACTATAAAACTATTGTCTATTAATTGAGCCTATAGTTGGGTAGATCTATATGAAAATTTCAATTATTGTTAAATCTGACAACAGTGCATGCTAAGAGGAATGTTTTGTGACTAAAGGAATTAAGAAATTTTGAACCCCCTGTTGAAGGCTAATTTAAAAAATAAAACTTACTGCTTGTAATAAATGAGATTAGAACAAAGACATTTAACACTAAAGTATTAGAAACAAACGCATCATAGTACACATTTAATAAAACATGGAGATTTATACGCATTATCAATTCTGAAGGGCATTCACTAAAACAGCATTAAATACTTGTCTTGTATTACTATGTGTATTGTTTTCAAAGCTGTGGAAGAGGTCGGATATCAGTTGTTTGATGTTGTTGTATTGATGTTTAAAACATAACTGAAGGTGACGTGAATAATTTATCGACATACGGTCAACCCTGTATTAAGCAGCCCACCCAAGGGAGTGACAAGAAAATTCAAACCCCCGTTAAAAGCTTATTAAAAAAAACTTACTGCTTATAATAAATGAGATTGGAACAAAGACTTGTTACATTTTTTTGCTAAACTTCATCTTATAGTACTTAAATATTAGAAACAAACGCATCGTAGTACACATTAAATAAAACATGGTGATTTATACCCATTATCAATTCGGAAGGACATTCACTAAAACAGCATTAAATACTTGTCTTGTATTACTATGTGTATTGTTTTCAAAGCTTTTGGAGGCGTCGGATATCAGTTGTTCGATATTGTTGCATTGATGTTAATAACATAACTGAAGGTGACGTGAATAATTTATCGACAAACGGTCAACCCTGTATTAAGCAGCCCAACCAAGGGAGTGACAAAAAAGTGACAGATACGAAATATAACACAATGTAAGTTTAGGAAATTTAAACATGGCTGTTAAAGACCGATGGTTGCTGAATGCAGGTGGCTGGTAAGGCAGGTTCAGATGTAAACGTTACTTTTTGCTGATGACATTTTGCTTTATTTTTACTGATAAGGTTAGTCTGCAGAGACAACTTGATAGCACATCCATCTGAATAATCACAAAATCCATTTTAATCTCAAAGAAAAATCTCAACAAAACAAAATAAAATTGTATTTTTGAAAAAAACCACAAAAGGTTGATACTGATTTTCAGTTCCGGTATGCTATTTCTGTTCTTCAATATGAATTTATTCGAAACAATTTATCAAGTTTTCATGGCAATGTTTAAGACATAAAGGGACACAACTCTTAAAAATATTAACTCGGCTTAAACAAAAATGGAAATAAGTTAATTAGAAATTGTCACATCCAGCAGACACAGCCTCCTTACACAGACAACAAGTAGAGAGGAGAGCATGGTTAGGCAACAATCAATTACAAAATAGACGCCACAAACAATTTAAGAAAGTGAAACCCCGAGGAATTTTATGCATCATGGCACTGGGATCAAAAATTAAGATAATTTTTAAAAGTTCAACGAAAACAATGAAATATGCAGACAACGATTTGTATTTCTGACAAGGTTTATATATAAATTGGCAACGCTTTGACGAATATGAAACTGACCTACAGAATAAGGTTTTGTCATTACCCAGCTGTCGTTTGTTGTTTTTGATAAAAAAGAATGACAATAGATGAGAAGAAAACTTTGAAAGGCACAGAACACGAAAAATATGAAAAATTGAAAATATTACAGGCTCGGTTTGGTTGAGTTTGTTCATGGGCAGTGATGGAAATGCCAGCTTGAACACAAATTAATATTCACAAGTGTCTAGTAAACAGTATAATTTAACCCAACCTATATTGATAGCCTAATACGTTAACAATATTGCTATCACTATACATCACGTGAAGAGACATTAAATTTTTAAGTTAGATATATTAAGTAAAGGATGTCGACGGATGCAAATTTACAAGTAGTACGAGGGTACGCGAATAAGATCGAATGCAAAATTTAAGAACGAGGGGGATAATAATGCTGCTCTCAACCACTGTTTAGAATCAAGTTTGACAGAAAGGCTTTTTGTAGGTTTAGTGCGGTTCATAAACCTGTAGTAAAGGTAAGAGATTTTTACATAAGATTCACCGAGCCGTAGAAGGTTTTATATATTTTGTCACCTAAACTCCGAATTAAATATTTCTCACTGAACCAGTGCCCAAGGTTATAAAGCTGAGCATGGAAACCAGTCTCAAATCTCAAGCATCTGATTGGCTGAAATGGCGACTGGTCGCCATTTCAGCCAATTAGATGCTTAAGATTTGAGACTGGTTTCCAATCTCAGCTTTATAACCTTCAGGCGCCCAAGGTTATAAAACTGAGCATGGAAACCAGTCTCAAATCTCAAGCATCTGATTGGCTGAAATGGCGACCAGTCGCCATTTCAGCCAATCAGATGCTTGAGATTTGAGACTGGTTTCCAATCTCAGCTTTATAACCTTCAGGCCAGTATATCCATCTTGAGAATATAAAATTCACATAAAGTGACCCGTCTATCATATCATTAGAAGTTTAATTATGGTCCCTTTATATTGGATAAACCAAGCGCTAAATGACAGGAAAAAAAAAAAAGAGCTGCCCGCCGAATAATGATTGCTAAGCTTTGATTGTAACACATACTCGTATTTAGTTTGCTTTAAACTAAAAAAAAACAATCGAAGTCGTAATATACTCTTTCAATATAATTTCAATCAAGAGACCTTTTTTTTCGATTAATTTTAACAGCTTAAAAAGAAAGACAACTGTTCAGTGTCTCGAATTACATGCAAATCTTAATTTGATCCCTTTAGGTCGTTTCTATTGTACATGTACGAGGAAGTGAAAAACAATTAACCTTACTATCATGGCTGTCGACGGCAGAAAATTTAGTGACACTTTAAGATTTGGTTCGGATGAATGGATTGAATATCCGTGCTCACCATGTGCAAAAGACAACAATCATAATGCTGCAACCAAACACTGTGTGGAATGTGGAGAGAATCTGTGTAAAACATGTCTGACGTATCATGAAAAGTTTACCAGAGGTCACCAAATAGTAGATAAACTGATTTCTCAAACGAAACAAAAGAAACCGGAGCTGCCAGTCCAGAGATGTGACAAACATGGTGGGAAGTTGGTGGAGTTTTACTGTCCACGACACGACGCTGTTGGATATTCTACCTGTGTAGCTGTCGATCACAGGTAAACATTCTACTTTCGATTTCACAACAGATTTCGTTTTCAATTAGATTTTGACCCATCCTTAAACGTTTTTTGCACTGCAACACTTCAAAAGACGCTGATTACTTTTTTTGTCATGCAATGACTGTTTGAACTGCCGCTCCCATCAGAAGGCGCAGCGTTCTACTTCCAAACACGGTGTCACTGTATATAAACCGATTGTATCTACCGGATATAGCGCACTGATTGTCACAAAAACATAGTAAACAGTTCAAAAATGAGGAGATTTTGTATGTATTGTAATGAGAAATCCAATCGACGGCGATATTTTAAAGATGATTTTAGTATATTTTTCGGATTTAAGAACAACGGCTTGATGTAAAAACATGTATTAAAAGTGCTGAATACGTTATGAAATATAAGGGCCTCGGTGCCTTAATATACTGCGGCGACACGAAACAATTGGATCTACCTGACTTCATTAGTTAACACCCAGGTCGCTCTGAGAACTACAATTTACAAAAAGCGATAATTAATGTCGTCCCAAAATGTTTTGGATTTGATAAACATAGTTTCAGGTTTTTTAAAAGTAATAGTTTCGAAACTGAAGGTTCACGATTATAAATACATACGCAGGTAGGCGTGACATACAAATTCTGAGGCAAAGCAAGTTATTTAAATACTGATATTTTAAGCTGATAATAAACCCTTTACTAAATGTACGACCAATGTAGATCATCGTCAACTGAAACATCCATGTCATTTGATCGGAATATACAATGGTCACTTGTTTTCAGAAATATTCTAATAAATGTAATATTAGCAAACAGTGTACAGCAAAAACAACGTATTACATATCTCATGTAGTAAAGGGACTACATATCTCATGTAGTAAAGGGTCAAATGGAACTTTAGCAAAGGAATCAATGTCTTGTTTTCCGCCCAAAGATTGGCTATCACAAAGGTCTTCCCTAGAGAGTCAGGTATGTTCCCATGCTGATTTCAGTTAAAGAAATGAACGAATTCGCTTTCTAACATAGTCTCATAATACATTTATACTAGCCATTAATATACTGTTTTGATAACTGATTTGTGTAAACTATGTGTATGCCAATTTATCAGTTACAAAACAGTTTATAGTTTATTTCGATGTTTGTATGAAAAAATAAACAGTCGCCCAGCTTCGTTGGGACTGACAGTTTTTATACAAGCCTCCAAACTAACAATAACCTATAGTCACTATTGTTGAATCATTCTGTTTTATTATTTTAAAGTTCTTCTCTTCGTGTTTTTGTACGCCATGATATATAACTTCTCCAAATATACCCGATTTGTATAGACAATATCGGAGACGAACTCCTCCATATTACATAAAAGCATACACTTGATAAAATCAGCAAATGCGCATCGCCATAAGTGATACAAATTATTGGAAAATCATTCAACGAAGATCGCACTACACGATACAACAGAAATAGGTGTGTTTGCTATAAATGATAGTATGATAATGCTATAGATGATACAGTCATTAAGAAATACACCCCTCAAACATTTTAATAATTTACACTATCTATACATTTAAAGCAATGTTGTAATTTAATAATCTGTATATTAATGTCATAGAGTCATATAACAAGTATGTATTCGTGCATCAGAGCGTTTATTTGTAGAGAATAACAGTATTTTGATACAATCGTGTAGGTCATTTGCCAGACCTTCTTGTGATTTAATGCAATTTTGCAAGTTTTTATCCCTATATATGCGCAAAACAAATGGTATTACAACCAATAAGGACTATACAAAATATAACGTACTTGTTTTTTGTTGAAGGTACTTAAAATGATCCTAATAATTCCGATTTCAATGTGTTATTTACGGATTGTTTACATCGCAGCCATGCAATCACCTTACTATATCCGGCATATGATAAAATTACTCAAAATGATGTTGATGATATTTTGATCAATATTAATGATATCTTTTATGAAGCAAGTTTTGGTATTAACAACAAACTGTCATCTAAACACAAACATAAAAAGCATAGGAAGGCAAAAAATAAATGGTATGATTCTGATTGCCTAACCCAGTATAGACATGTAAAATATTTGAGTCGTCAATTAACAAATGAACCATGGAATGAAAATTGTCGCAAAAAAGGTTTGGTATGAACAAAAGCAATACAAAAAATTGACTCGTAAAAAACATAGACTATTCAAAAGTAAATTAGTTGGCAGTCTTTTAAACATAAGAGATAAAAATCCTTCTTCATTTTGGAAAACAATTGATATGCTAAGAGACAAGTGTAGTGATGATCCATCCACAAACCTAACTCCAAGTCAGTGGACAGATTACTTCAACAAACTACTTAACAATGACCAAAGAAATAATTATGATGAAACTGATAACGATGTAGAATGTAAATATGTAAATATTAGTACTGAATCCTTGAATACGAAAATTACTACTGAAGAAGTATTAAAAGTAGCTAAATCAATTAAATGCAAAACTTCATGTGGGATTGATGAAATTACAAATAATATGTTAAAGGTGTCTTGCTTGTCTTATCCTGAAGTTTATGTTAAACTCTTTAACCTCATACTTGAAAGTGGTATTTACCCCACCATATGGACAGAAAACATTATAAAGCCTCTGTTCAAAGGTGGAAATTTTAATGGTCCTTCCAACTACAGAGGAATTGCCTTATCCAGTTGTTTTGCAAAATTCTTCTCAAAGATCCTTTGCAATAGACTAGATACGTATCTCGAAGACAATGACATCATATGTAAAGAACAGATAGGCTTTAAAAAAGGATGTCGCACAAGTGATCATGTGCTTACTCTCAAAACCCTTGTTGATAAAGCCTTTAAAAAGTCGTCAAAGCTGTATTGCTGTTTTGTTGATATGAAAAGGGCATTCGATCCCGTTAACAGAAATGCACTTTTTCATAAATTAAACAAATACAACGTTAAGGGAAATTTCATCAGAATTCTAAAGAATATGTACAACAATGTCTCGTACTCTGTAAAACTTAAAGGTGGACTGACAAGTAAACTTGATTCAAAAGTTGGAGTAAACCAAGGCTGTATCTTAAGCCCGACCCTTTTCTCAGTATACTTAAATGATTAAGTTAATATCTTTGATGATTCTTGTGACCCTGTAGAATTCCAAGACATTAAACTATCTTGTCTTCTGTATGCTGATGACATTGTCATACTATCAGAAACCAGTTCAGGTCTTCAGTCATGCCTTGATAAACTAAATGTGTATTGTAATAAGTGGAACTTAACAGTTAACCATGAAAAAACAAATATAATGATTTTCAATAAAGCAGGCCGTACTATTAAAAACGTAAAGTTTATGTATGCTGGAACAGAACTTTGTATTACTGATGAATATAAGTATCTAGGCATAATATTTAAACCTTCTGGTGTTTTTACCCAGAGTACTAAACATTTTTGTAACAAAACATTAAAAGCTTTATTTTGCATAAGAAAACAGTTACTTTCTGACAAAAATAATGTTTTACCACATTTAAAACTATTTGAAGCTTGTATTAAACCAATTCTGTTATACTGTAGTGAAGTATGTACTTTAGATTCTATGGTGCACACAAATTATGAGATTGAAAAAAGGTTTCATTTATATGAGCCTGAAAAAAATCAGATCAAATTTTGCAAAATGCTTCTTGATGTAAATAAAGCTGCAGTCAATATGGCAGTATTAAGTGAACTAGGTGCTTTCCCTATTTACATTCAAGGTCTTAACAACTCAGTTGGCTTTTGGCACCATATTTTAGCAAGTAATAGCAGTTCAATTGTTCATAAAGCATATCATACCAGTATTGGATTAACTAGAGGTTTTGGTTCTAACATTAAAACAATGTTAACCAAAATAGGTTTTCAACACATATGGCAAAATCAGAGCACTTTCTCCATTAAAAGGTTACGTTCTGCAATTTTTACAAGATTAAAAGAGCGATTCATTACATTTTGGCAAAACCATCTTCATAATGATAACTCAAAACCAAATGGAAACAAACTTAGAACTTACAGAAATATTAAAACAAAATATGAATTAGAAAAATATTTGTTAGTTAATGCTGACAGAAAAGCAGTATCCACTTTTGTCAAATTAAGAATAAGTAATAGCAATTTGTTAATTGAAAAAGGACGCCACCTAAATATTTCTTTAGAGGAGCGTACCTGTCCTCTTTGTAAATTAGAAGTTGAAGATGAGATACACTTTGTCTTGAAATGTAATGAGCTGCAGACAGAAAGGAATAATATGGTTAATCTGTTGAATGACTGTGTACCATCATTTAGTTTGCTTAATGATGGAGAGAAATTGCAATTTATTTTAGGCAATTCATGTACTGACATTGATATTTTAAAAATATGCATTTACAGCATTCATAATTTATATCAATTAAGACTGTCAAAGTTATCATAGGGTTATGTTTATAGTTTAACAAGCAAGCACTGTTGCAGAATGGAAATCCACATACTGGATTAACAATCTCCGCTTGTTGTATATTTCTCTATTTATTACTTTTGATTATAATTACATTAATATGCATTGTATGTTTGTATTGTCTTTGTACTGTTGTGGTAACAATCCTGTTTGTTTGGATTTAAACCAATAAAATGATTTGATTTGATTTGATTTCATTTATGATACAATCGATTTATATACAGTGAGTGTAGCTGCCAATCAAGTTTTTGTCGCTTACGGAAGTTTAACTGAAAATGACGCTTTATAAAGATTTGAATGATGCATTTAACTACGATGCAAAAAGTCGTGACTGAAAAGTTAAGCAATCTGAAAACGCGATTAACTGTGAACAGCATTCTGTCAAGTAAACTTTGCCGCTAATTCTCAACGAAAATATCAGTCACCACGCCAAGCGATTGACGTTTTGGCCGCAAGCCAAAATCTAACTGAAAACGAAATCAGTAGTAAATATGATCAGAGTATACTCTTCAAACGCTAAACATAATACGATACAACATTTTCACCATATTTAAAAATTTTATTTCAAATTTAATTTAACCAATGCCAATTTGATGAAAATTCAATCGTCCCTCCACCGTTTGTAGTGTCTTAGTTTAATTCAAGATTTGAATGAACTTCCAGTCTGGGATAAGGAATCGGGGAAATTCATCACGTCGTTCCTTTTATTGTTAATCAATTTGTGTGGAACTGTCGATTTAATCCGTTTAAGGTCTAAATTTTTTACTTAATTTTTGTTATGAAACCAGTTCGCGAAATAGAAGCTCAATGAATTAATTAAATTCAATATTTTCAGTTCCTGTAAACGAACGGAGTCTATTCATGACGTGGTCAAATCTCTTCCGATTATCAAGGACTTTTCACAGCTTGATATGCAGATGAAACAACTCTTGGACCGGATCGGTGAACAGAGACAACAGAAAAAAGAACAAATCAAACAACTGCACAAAGAAAAACATGCCATTATGAAGGAAATTAAGAACTTGCGGAAACAGATTAACAACAATTTAGATATTATGGAGAAATCTCTAAAAGATGAAGTTGGTTACATGTTTGAAGAGAAATTACAGTATACATATGACTGCATGGCAACGTTCAACAATATGAGTTCTTTGGTTGAACAACGACAGAAAGCTCTACATGATGCCAGAAAAATTAACAACGCAGAATTATTTGTTCAAATGAAAACTAGAGACGATAATTTGTCTGACATTCAGCGGAACTTGAGTACGCACTCCCATGAAAGTGTATTGTGGATTGTAAAATTATTTCCGGGTAATTTGCTTTCCTCACCTTTAGAAAAGAAGGAAACTGTATTCGGCTACATTTCTGAAATAATTGATCCTAAGTCGGTTAATCTTGTAGGTGACTTCAGCGTACGACTACAGTCTGACAAAGTATCGTGCTACATAAGTGACTTTTGTTTTACCGAGAATGATCGCATTTTCTGTTCAGATAGTGTCAACAAGCGGATTAAGAAATTGGACAACAACTTTGTCGTAAAAGAGCATCTGGACATGCCCGACATTCCAGTTGGCATATGTGAAGTAGACAACACAAGGATGGCGGTCACCTTGCTTCAGCAGCAAAAAGTCCAGTTTGTGTCCCAGAGTCCGCTGACTTTGTTAAATTCTTTCTCTGTTGGAGATTGCTGTAGGGGTATTGATTGTTATGATGAAGAACTTTATGTTTGCTGTGGAGGTTTGAAAGAGCAAGATGAAGGTCCGGGTCAAATTGAAGTGTATGACTTATGTGGACAACAAATTCAAACAATTGATGAAGGTCTTGGCTGGCCATGTGATGTGAAGGCGACAGGCAGAAATGAAATATTTGTTTCTGATAACGACAGTGGTATGGTACTTAAAGTTAATATTGCCGACAATAATTGCTCAACAGTGCAAGGATCGACATTAACGTATGCATCAGGTTTTTGCCGGATAGGGGATCACCAGCTGTGTATCGCAGGATGGAATCCAAGCAAAATAGTGTTGATAAGTGCTGATGGAAAAAGGGTGCAAAACCTTCTCACCGAAATCGATGGTATAGTAAAACCAGTGGCAGTAGGTGTGTGCTGTAATGACAAAACATGCCGCTTATTTGTCTCGTCGCCATTCTCAGATGTCATCAAAATATTCGATGTTATAACTTGAAAAGAGTCATAATATTATCCACTTTTAGTTTAATTTCATGATAATATATAAAAGTTGTGAATAAACGTTAATTTCTTCATGTTAAGCATTTTATTACGTAATATGACTGGCGTACACGTAAACAAAAACTACCAGGCACGCCTAAAAACTTTAACTTATATAAAAAGTAGTTTATGGCATATTTGGTGTTTTTGAAATCAAATTACTCTCATGCAAATTCTGATAAATATTAGGGATTGTAAGCAACAATCCTTCTATAACATTATGTTTTCTAACATAAAATACTTCAAAAACTTTAAGGTAAAAGTTAAATAAAGGCATTCAGACTTGAAACCATGCCATTCAATATTTATACGTAATGTTATGGTAAAAGTTAAGCAAAGGAATTCAGACTTGAAACGATGTGCAATTTAATATTTATACTTAGTGTTAAATTGTGAGTACAATTTAGTGGTTGAAATCATGCACCTATAAATAATTAAGTTCCGCACTTCAGATATACACTTGTCAAAAGTTCTAAGTGCACACTTTTCAATTTTGAATTTCTCATAGTAAAAGTATCCTAATTTAAAGAAAGTTTGACGTTATGTTGAATATGATAAATTTATAGTAATTATTTAAGTACCGCACTTCAGATATAAAGTTTAGTGGTGATGGTTTTTCAAGGTTATCATTCTTTATTTCCCTTTTGAATTTTATGCTGGTCTCAACTAGTGATCGAGCCTATTAATGTTTTCTCGAAACGCAGAGAAGCCACATCATTAAAACCAACCATCACTAACTATACCTTTGAAGTGGCGGGTTTGTTTACAAAAGGCGTTCCTGGAATGATCTTTTTAGCAGGTGCTCGTGACATAGTATGATGCTACACGCCCGGTAAACACTGCCTCCTTCACCAAAAAGTGATGTTAAGAAACTGAGGCATGTTCACTTCCGTGCTGGAGGCATCGTGATATTTTTGTCAACAAAGGTGAGTACAATATTTTTTTATTACATTTTCTTTAGAAAACATAAGTTGTTTCAAAAATCTAAGAATGTCATTCCATGTAAATATGATTGAACCTCGTGTTCGACACCATTTTTTCGTCAGATATTACAAACTGGCTTGTCTACAACTTTTACAATGCGAAAGAAACTTGCATATTTAAATATAGTCTATCAAAATGTTTGATTCTGGGGCCTGTTATTATTGATATAGTTCCGCAGAACACATGTGTCGCCTGCTTGGAAAACGTTGAAATGTGGGCCTATGTTTAATCATATATAATAAAAATATTTTATTGAAGTTGATTTCAATACTACACAACAGAACACATGTGTCATCTAAATTACATTTAAAAGGGGAATAAGTAAAATAATGGTGAAACCTGAGTTATCATTTTCAAAAATTGTTTTGTAAATGCAGATGAGTTATTCAAAGTATTAAGTGAATTAATTGAAGAAGTAATTTCCATTTTACAGGCAACACTAAGTTTCATGTTAAAGTTGCATTTGAAAGGCATATTAGTCATAAAATATTGCAACTGGAGTTATCATTCTGAAAGGGGCATAACTAAAAAAATATTGAAACTGGAGTTATCATTCTTGTCGTCACAGATGGCATTGTTCGTGCTGATGATATATTTCAAGTATGAAGTGAATAGGACAAGTACTTTCGAAGTTATAGGCAACATTAAGTTTCAGGTTAAAGTTGCATTTGAAAGGGGCATAACTCAAAAAATATTGAAACTGGAGTTATCATTCTTGTCGTCACAGATGGCACTGTTCATGCTGATGATATGTTCCAAGTATGAAGTGAATAGGACAAGTACTTTCAAAGTTATAGGCAACATTAAGTTTCAGGTTAAAGTTGCATTTGAAAGGGGCATAACTCAAAAAATATTGAAACTGGAGTTATCATTCTTGTCGTCACAGATGGCATTGTTCGTGCTGATGATATATTTCAAGTATGAAGTGAATAGGACAAGTACTTTCAAAGTTATAGGCAACATTAAGTTTCAGGTTAAAGTTGCATTTGAAAGGGGCATAACTCAAAAAATATTGAAACTGGAGTTATCATTCTTATCGTCACAGATGGCATTGTTCGTGCTGATGATATATTCCAAGTATGAAGTGAATAGGACAAGTACTTTCAAAGTTAAAGGCAACATTAAGTTTCAGGTTAAAGTTGGGGGACTACCGGACGACGCCGACGACGACAACGACGCCGACGCCGCCGGACAATAGGATCCCTATGTGTCTACCTGCTATCGCAGGCGACACAATAAATGTAGTCCCCAAATGGTCTCTGAACAAAACAGATATGGCTAAAGGTCACATTTAGCGAAGTAAGCCCATTTTAAAGGAAGTGCTGGAGGCATAGGGATGGTGCAGGCGGCATCGACGATGTGCTGGAGCCAAAGCCATCATGGTTTTTACAATTGATGTACGCTTATTAGACGAATGCAATATAGATATGGTTCATAAATATTAATTATAAATGAAAGAAGCTTAGACCTGGACGAACTGCAACGGTAACCACATACATCCGAGCATTCTACTTTAACTGGGACTTTGGCGTCCCTATTATGAATTTATTATTTTCCATTTTATTTAGGCAATAAAGACTTTTCGCATTTTCGACAAAATTGATGCCATAATGCCAAAGAGTTGACTTAAAAACTTACGCTAATTATTACATTATTTAAAAATCGATTCGTGTGCTGCTTACATTTAAAGCGTACATATCGTAGATGAGGATCAATTCATGTCTTGCTTACATTTGAACAGGAATCTAGACCTGGTAGTCTGATCTAAAGCGTACATAATGAGAAGCTGGTGAACAATTTTGTCTTGCTTACATCGAAGCGTAGATGAAACTTAACTGATGATCAATCGTTTGCATTTCAATGCCAACTAGTTCTACGTTCCAATTGATAATGTGCTGATTTTATTGTTCATTATTTTAACAAATTTATCGAATATATTTTTATTTTTATATTCAGCAACCACTTCTTCAACACACACACAAGCAAGAGCTCAGGTTTACCAAAGGAGAAAAAACTGTATAAACCTTAGCACAGCATCGGGAGAACTACAGTGAGAACAACCCAGAAGTCAATTTGTGTATAAAATAAACGGGCCAAGGTTATTGCACTCAACAAGACTCAGTTTTGCAAAGGCATTATACCAGTGATACATAAATACGTTAAACTTTTGATGAGCAGAGTAGATTCAATCTGGACAGTGTTTTCATTTTCTTTCTAGGGAGTCCTGAATGGAAATAAACGTGTAAAGATTTATTTTGTGTATTTATTTTCTTTAGAAACTGAGATCATCAGAAAACATGACTATCTGTTGGTCTACATGTTAACAACAATGTCAAACTAAAATAATACCTAACAATATAATACTTAAGTTACATCGTACTTGATTAAGAATTAATGAAATCCTCTGGGTTTTTTTTCTCGAATACAGTCTCATATTGTAATTAAGTTACAAAAGCAGGCAAAATGCAAAAACTGACACACACACTGCCACAATTAAATGTATTTTAAATCATCCAAACAAACATTTTGGTCATAAAGCGTAAAGAACTACTCTTTGAAGAACCGTCTTTGGCAGATAGAATACGCTGTATTGACTGCAACCTTCTGGTGCATTTTTTAACATGAAAGCTTCTTCTCCAATTTGAACTATTTAGAATCCGCAGATTTCGCAAGAAAATCGTTTTTACTTGTACCAGAATTCATGGCAAATCTGAAATGGATTTTACAATAAATAAGAAACTGTTGAATGATTATAAAATACTAAGCATGTAAAATGTGCATTAGTTATGCTACTTAAATTTTAAAATGACTTAGAAGTAGCGGTATCTGAGAGTCATAAACATTCTCAAACGAAATTTAAAATATTTAATATTTGTCGTGTTCAGTGGCTTTCAAGTTTCCGTTTCTCATCCATTTTATTAAAGAATGAATATACATGTATTTAAGTAACTTTTTAAAGTCTGATATTTTAAAGTTATAATGGAATTCTTACGTAAAATTATACATGATTTAGAATTGTGATAGCAAAAAAGGAGGCGTTAAAAAGATTGCTCTGGCTCCAGCACCTCGTCGATGCCGCCTGCACCATCCCTATGCCTCCAGCACTTCATTTAAAATGAGCGTAGTTCGCTTATTGTGACCGATAGTCATATCTGTTTTGTTCAGGTACCAATTGGGGACCATATTTATTATAAATCCACCGATAAAATGTCTATAGCAGAAAATTAAAGGCCCCAGAATCAAACATTTCGATGGAAGGTACTAAATGTGCAAGTTTCTTTTACATTGTAAAAGTTGTAGACAAGCCAGTTTGTAATATCTGATGGAAAAATGGTGTCAAACATGAAGATTAATCATATTTACATGGAATGACATTCTCCGATTTTTGAAACAAGTTATGTTTTCAAAATAATTTAAATACAAACACATTGTACTCACCTTTGTTGACACAAAATATCACAATGCCTCCAGCACGGAAGTGAACATGCCTCAGTTTCTTAACATCACTTTTTGGTGATGGAGGCAGTGTTTACCGGGCGTGTGCTAAGAGTACTTATACGTACGAATTTCTATTTTATTTCATAATATACGTAAAAGATATTTCCCATATGATTCAGATCATAAATAGATAGCAATTTTCGTTTTACTTCGAAATGAAGAAAACGGAAGCTACTGTTCATATCGCAAACATGCTCAATTATACCACGTCTGTACCCTTATTGTTATTTGAAGATATCGTTGACTTAAACAACTAGTATGCCCTTTTAAAAAAATCATTGTTTATCATATTTTATTGCAAACTAGTTATTAGAACAAAAAAGGCGTATGTTGGTTATCAACAAACGTAAGGATGTACGAGTGTTCAATACTAGCATTTGTTGCCTGAAGGTCTTTTTACTCGAAAACATAAAATCAAACAATCCAAACTTCAATGTTTAATATTCAGAGCTTATTTCGTGCTATTCGAAGTCAGCATCAATTGCGTGTCTCTAGAACAACGGCAGCTCGGTAAACTGGGTCGGCATTTTAGATATTCTAAAAATGTTAATAACAAAACGATGGTAAGTTGCGTATTTAATTTGAATAAAGACAGTACATTCTTGCGGAAATTCAGAAAATAATACACGTTACAAAACTTGGTTAACAATAAGTACATAATTAGGCAATAGAAAAAATATTTTAGGTTCTCATCCCCGCACACCTCTGTCCAAAACCTCACGCCCCCAAAAAAATTATTGGTAAGAAAAATCGGAACATATTCTATTCCGGACAGAACGGGTTTTAGACCATCCCAGATATGGAAAAAAATCGTGGCTGACAGTGATAAAATAAAATGTTCATCATTTCAAAGCTTACCGAAGGTGATATTGTCACTATTAAAGACTGCTATGGCTTCAAGCAAGAATAGGCACCAACATGCTACTTTTGTAAGTTATCATGATTTTTTTTTAAGAAAGTAAAAAGATGGACGAATATTCTAAACCATATGTTCTAGTAACTATAAATGCCATTTTCTCAAAATTTTAAGTTAGTTTTTTCCATTTTCTCAGGTATTTCGTTGATAAAAAATTAAAATGAAAAAGTGTCCACCCGTCCCTTTTCTTCCCAAAATCCGAAAGAGAATCTAATAATTTATTTTCTCTGGCCTTATGGTAAAAACAAATATATATTACAGACAAATTTATATTTTAACTAAAAAAATAACTGTTTTCAGACACTATAGTTGCAGATTAAAACACTAACGGCTAAACACGCATTTCATTCACCAGAAATATTAGATTACACAGTTATGCTCACAATGCATTCAATTTACATTTTCAAACATAGTTCACAAATATTGTTTATCTGAATGTCAAATAAGTAATGACAAGTTGCTTTTTGTCGAGTATATCTCGGCTGCCATAAACACAGTAACTTTCATATCTCCTTTATCAGAGGAATAACAGAATCTGAATCGCATACATGTATATACATTTTATGTATCACGACATTTAATATATGTGCCAAACTTCGAAACATTAATAGACTTTGGCACTGTGAGCGTCTGTTCTGAATTCATCGATACAAAGAAATTGATATAAATTGTTCAACGGTCAATGTATTTCCCCATTTCTGCGTCATCTTCAACTCGGTCGTACGTGATACTATATTCTGGATATATCCTATAGTCCCTGTACACAATAAACTCCCTGAATCTGAGTCCTGCTACATCACCGACCGCAGAGTCAAACGTGAGCTCGTGCTTTTTACAATCAGGAGCGTAGCAAGTCCTGCATGGTGGGGATATCAACTTATCGTTTGGCATCTTTGAGATATATAGCTCCCCGAGACAAACTCGACAGAGAAGAAGCTTCTTGTCTTTATGTACAGCCGTCTCACCTGGATAGTCTATATAAAATTAAAAATACAATAGTATAAATATAAACCAACTATATACAACTAAATTTTGGATTTCAACATATTTTTTAATGTTGCAGTTTGTAATATTATTCACAAATGGGAAACGACATGAAAAAATAGTGATTTTAGCTCGACTATCCGAAGAATATGTCGAGCTATTGTACTCGCTCTGTCGTCGGCTGTCCCGCTTTGGTTAAAGCTTGCATGCAACCTAATTATATCTTTAAAATTACTATAGATACATTTTTTAAGAATTGGCACACTTGTGCATCATCATATCCCGAGTGTTTATGCTAAAAACCATAACTCTAACTTTCTTTCTGACATAGAATTTCAAATTAAAGTTTGTGTGCAAGCTAGTGTTCAAACCGATAACTTCCATACTTCTTATACTACAGCTTTAAAAACTTTCAACACTTGTACACCCTCATATTCTGTGAGTCTATGTCAAGAACCTTAAGTCTTTCTTCCATTTTGATCTAATTATAGACCTTTTTTAACTAAGAATTTCAGGTTAAAGTTTGCATGCAAACTAGTGTACGAATTCATAACTTCCACAATAGTTATACTACAGTTATGAAACATTCAATACTAGTTTATCATCATATTCCAGATGTGTATGCCAAGAACCATAACTCTTACTTCAATTTTGATAAAAGTATTGCCCTTTGTCTACTAAGAATTTCTAGTTCAAGTTTGAGTGCAAGCTAGTGTACAAACTCATAACTTCCATACTACTTATACTACAGCTTTTAAACTTTCAACACTTGTTCATCATCTGAACTCAAATGAGTATGCCAATAACCATAACTCTATCTTTCATTTTGCTTAAATTATGGCCCTTTTTTGACTTAGAATATCTAGTTAAAGTTTGCGTGCAAGCTAGTTATTTTCATACTTCTTGTACTATACGTTTCCAACTTGAGACACTTGTTCATTATCACAACCCTGAGTATGTGTGCCAAGAACAATAACTCTAATTTACATTTTCATCCAATTATGGCCCTTTATCGACTTTCAGGTTAAATTTGCATGCAAGCTATTGTACAAAAAATAACTCCCATACTACACACACTTCAGCTTTAAAATTGTTAACACTTGTTTATCATCATATACCGAGTGGGATAGTCAAGAACAATAACTTCATTTTGTTAAAATTATGGCCCTTTTTCAACCTAAAAATAGGGTAAAGTTTGCGTGCAAGCTGGTAAAAGCTCATAACTTTTATACTATTAAAACTAAAGCCTTGAAACTTTGTAAACCTTTATCTTATCACACATAATATATACTAAACTATACCATGTAATACTATACTATATAACATGCAATACTATACTACATACCATACCATACCATACCGTACCGTACCGTACCGTACCGTACCGTACCGTACCGTACCATACCATACCATACCATACCATACCATACCATACCATACCATACCATACCATACCATACCATACCATACTGACACTGTAATTCACTGCACTGCACTGCACTGCACTGCACTGCACTACACTACACTACACTACACTACACTACACTACACTACACTACACTACACTACACTACACTACATTAGTATGGAAAGCCGTTGTTGTCTTGTTAAAGTCGTTTTTAGGCTGTCGCCTTGCCGAAATCGAAGACTCATCCTAGGACAACACGCACTTTTTACTGTATTATTGCGCCCACAGGCGTGTTCAAATAAACTGGGTTCTGCGGTTACCACGAGATCTGATGAAAAGTTTAAACAGACGTTGCAAGCACAATAGTTACCTGATTGCAATCTTAAAAATAATTTAGAATGAAATCATTTCAATTAGAAGACCATATTATTTATTATATTTGGACCGTTTTGGATCAAAATTTCGTCTGAAATGAAAAACTTTGCCCTACAACCATTTTTTTTCTTAAGATAACTTCAAAATTCGATGACATGCCCTCATGGCGACCTTAGGAACATATAACAGTAAAATCACTTCGATTTAATTTCATAAGAAGTTCTTTAAATTACCCAATTACGAAAATACAAAAGCGTTTAGGCAATTTAGTACAGTTAATAAAAATAGTCAAAGCTTGAAAATCCCTAAAATTCTATTTGTAATGAATGAAACACAAAAAAACGAAGCATCGCAAAACCAAAACCAATTGAAATGTCAACTTGATCAGATACTGACAATATGCAAGATTCTTTAAAAGTTGTTTTAATTATGAAGGGAGAAATCAACCATTTTATATTTGTCATCTATTTTCGCAACCATGAAATTAAAGGCCAAACACACTTTTTCTGATTACTCAGGCATTTAAATTGATGTTTAGAGTTGCTTTGTTTTTGTTTGGCGGCAGATAGAATTTTAGGGATTTTTTAAGGTCAAACTATTTTTTACCGTTCTAGCTATTTTTCTTAACGTATAAAAATAAACTTACATTAATAACATTGATTTATGAAAAGTTTGATGGAACTGCATTTTTTTCCGTTAGGAAGATTGTGATATTCTTCCTTTTTTATCAATGACAGTTTGATGACAACTGTTATAGCACCAACATATAACGTGACAGTCTAAAAACCAAAAACGAAGAGGCAGGAACGGCGTACCATATATTTGCATTCATTTATGTAAAATGGGAATGGCTATTATTTAAACTCCTATGTCGTATAAACTATATACCTATTTTCCTATTTTGTAGCTCGATATCATATTACCTGAATTTTACATAGCCCAGTGTGGAAGAAATGCGGTTAAATCACTTTTAACTTAGTTCATTAGAAATATTATATATTAATATTGGATTTATTTATAATGCAAAAGCGCCCCCTTTCAGTCAGACTTTTTGAAGCGTTGTTTCTAGACGTTCGTTAGAGCAGTGTGATACTGATCAATGACAGAACCTCTAGATGATCCAGACTACACGACACCCACACCAACATTATACAAGTTTTAGCTTTCCAAAAAGCTAGTCGGTCATTAGCATGACCTTTTAACATTGTTTCAATATTTTGAGTTATGCCCCTTTAAAAGACTTTAATATGAAACATAATGTTGCCTATAATTTTGAAAGTTCTTGTTCTATTATCTTAATTGTTTGAATACATTACCTGCATGAACAAAGCCATCCGTGACAATAAGAATGATAACTCCTATTTCGTTATTTTAAGAGTTATATTCCTTTCAAATGGCTTTAATTTGGAACTTTATGTAGGGTCAACCAAAGTATTTCTAATTCCCATAGGGTTCAAATTCCCGATATCTATTAAATATTATTTCTCTCATCTTAATTCCTAACAATATATTGGTGCGAAGATCTGCATTCCATCTATTCGAAAACACACAAGGGGTTAACTTACTTCTAAGTTGACTTACTTGTAAGACAAGTATTGCACTCTAACCGAACAGACCATACTTTAAACGCGGAATCGCAAATACGGTGCCACAAATATACATACGCTGTTCCGGCACTAGTCCACCTCTATTAAACAAGATATAGGCTCAAGATATAGGGATGAATTGCTTTCGTTTCTTTTCCTGACATGTAATCCCTGCAAACAAGAGGCCCTCGGATGAGGAGAAAAAGTTCTCATATATTAAAACGGACTATGTGGTGCAATGCAACCTTTAAATGAAAATTCGAAGTGACAATCCTCTTCATTCAGCAAAACGAATAATACAGCACACGAGGTAGTGCTGGTCAAGTACCAGTGGGCGTGTTTGTTTTACAAGCTGGCAACAAAAATGCATTTTACACGTGCCTTTTTGTTTAAATATCTTCTATCTCGACTGCTCGAATTTATCTCCAACATAAAATTAAATAATGCATCCCAAACAAAGCCGAAAAATGTACTGATTCACTTTTTATATCTAAAGACTGCTAGTCTGTTGAAAATCTCGCAGTTTTACCATTTCACTTGGATAATGTTTGGAGAAATGATGCAAATAAACACAAAAAGTATGATTAACCGTTTAAACTTTTGGATAGATAGCTTAAGTGAATAACAATATCAGTTTAAACTTTAGAATACTTGGAATAATTGTGTTTCATGGAATTCATTATCTTCGACCTGGTCTGTGGACTATAGCACGAACTTAATCTTGGCTGCCGGCAATTTATAAACTGATCTCTTAAAAAAGCTGCAGTAGCATTGTCTGTCTTCTCAAGCAGGTATGTGCAGGTCGACTTTGATTTACCGGGGAGCGGTGCTGACTTGCCAGTCCCGACTCAGCCATAATGTATCCCGACTTTGATGGTAATTTCTTATCACTCACATGGAATACTTCCAGATTATAACCTTTAAATGATTGATCAAATATGGAAATTCTGTAGGCTTCGCTTATATGGATTACCAGTGGCGTCGATATATAAACGCAAATAAGACAAGTACTGTTTCGCCATTGGTAAAAATTTGTCTGAAATGCAAACTTGCAAACATAAATGTTTGTTTTTTGTCTGTTTGTTTTTTGTCTCCTGTTCTGATGGAATTATTGTAAATGAAACTCAATCACCTTTATACTTTCAATATTTCTTCTTTTTCCCTGTTAAAACGAAGCTTACATAGTGTTGTTATTCGTGAATAATTAGATCGTCTATTATTGAGATTTACATGAACGTGCCAATAAATGAAATCAAAGTCGAGCTCAAACGTGCAAACCATACCCGCGAAACCCCTAACCCTAATGAATGTCTGATCCCACACTCACACTTTGTCCATGCTAAAACAATAGCATTATTTTTACAAGTACAGTAAATTAGACAACACAAGCAATTATCATAACATATTTTATGTAAATGACGACCGTCTAGAATAAACTATAAGACCACCACCTTTTGAAGTAATCTTCTGGCTGAGAACAGTGACATAATGTCAATATTTTGGTCATAGAATTAATTAAATACAAATAAATTTTTATTGAAACAGTTTCAGAGTAAATCCTATTTACAATAACAAAAACAATCAATGTGATCAGCACAAAGTTCAAGTGAAATTAATAAATCCATCCAACATACGAATACATTTCTTTTCCGTCTCCTTACGGTCACTGACCTGATTTGACCTGAATTGCGGACCTAAGTATGTAAATAAGCATCGCTTGTCTGCTAAGTGTACACATACGCATCGACTGTGGAAATTCCTATGACCTAGAAGGCATCCAGTTTAACGATACTTCAACAACTGCATTATTTCTACACGTCCTGAATAAAAGTATAAATTAAGTATACAAGAAACATGATTGTCTACTTAATCTACATTAATGTCTTTTCCGGTAAAGGGCTTCTCTACATATCAAGCAATCAAACATCAGCCTCTACACTATCCTTTTACTTGCGTCTTAGGAACAGGTGGCATAGTCTAAATCATACGTTCTGGACCGTGAGTCACTGTTAACCGGTGTTCAGGCTAAGATCTCAAGTTTGGTCGATTATAATATGTCGGTCATCAGGATGACCGACAATTATACCATACCATACCATACTATAAAATACCATACTGTACTGTACCTTACCTTACCGTACAGTACTAAACCGCACCACACCATACCATAGCATACTATTCTATATTATTTATACTGCACCGCACCACACAACACAACACCAGACCTAACACAACACACCACCACACGACTACATACCATACACAATACAATGTATCAAAGGATCAGGTGAGTGCGTTATGGCCATTGTGGCCCTCTAGTTTTAATTTTTGGTTTAAATTATTTATATGGCCAGAGCAAGAGTTATTAACAAATGACAAAAAATGGGATAATTGGGCGTTGAGTGGTTAGGAAGTGGAGGGTCGGAGGTGGGAAGAGATAGTGGATAGCTGGGTCTGGGATCAAGGGTGTTTCGGCTGGGTTGTGTAAATCCTCCAAAAACCTGAACGAATAAATTAATTGTAATTTATTGATTTCTTAACTTGGATCGGGAAACTTTTGTTCATGTGTGTGTCGGGGGGGGGGGGGGGGGGGGTATAATAAACTCCTGACTATCCCCAGTTTAAATAGAGCTCAATTTAAAATGTGCTTTAGGTCCGACTGGTCGAATAGTCGAGCGTGCAGTCAATTCCGACTGGCTTTTATTATAATATAGTTATCGAGTAAAAATCCATTGTCTCTCATCGTTTATACTCACTAATATTGTTTAATCACATTAAATTGTTAAATGTGAATTACATGCATGGTCTTTGAACAAGTACTTGCTTTAAAGTTAAACTACGATCAAAATATATTGTTTGATAACCATGCAAATTTACGTACAACTTTGACAAGTTTAATATTTTACAGGAAATACGCGGTTATTTATTTTTATGTTCTTCACTACGGGTTATACATTTTACCAACAAAATTACGATCATTTCTTCAATTTTCAGAACAAAATATAGAAAATATAAAATAGTCTGCCTTAGTGAAACAACTCTAAAACTCTAAAAACACCAAAGTAACAACTTATTATGACGTTACCAATTCTTACCAGTGTACTGATCTGATTTTGTTGGACTTTCCGCCGTGTAAACACCTTTTCCAAACATGGCTCTTGCTACATAGTACACGCTCAGGCCCGTTCGGCATATAGACTGGACGTTTTGTGGCACCGTACCATGGAACAGATAGTGTTCATTAATGTCGTGGTGCATTTCCCTTCCAAGTGGAGATCTGGCAAGTTCAGGAATGTTGTTAATAAGCTCTGTCGTTCTAACCTCTGAAGTTGACAACTGGGATAAATCTTTGAAACACTGAACTGTTTCTTCTTTCCTCATCAACTTTTCTCTATTTTCATTATACTTGAGGAATAAGGCTACATTCTCGACACGTTGCACCTTTGTTATTTTGATGAACTTGTTATTACCAACATTAGCAGCATCCTTTCCTACGCCAACATCTTTAGGCGACCAGAGATGGTAAACAAGTAGTTTTATGAAGCGAGCGTCCGAGGTAATGTTGATCTTTCTAATAGGATCGCTCTTCTTGCTCCAATAAGAAGGAAGATATTGAACACTTTCTACAACAGAAATGACAATTTGAGTGACGCATGTGATAACATTATGCTAACTTAATTTGTAGACATTAGTCAAATACGGAACAATACGGTCTAAAACGCATATTCACTACCCAAGACTGTTTAACTGACTGAATTGCAAACTGTGTAGACTCTCAGTTCAGGCTGCACGGCTTGCAGATATATTAAATGTAGAAGTGAGTGTGGTTTATTCGATGCTATTAATTTAATTGCTCAAAAAAGAAGATACTGGATACTTTCTAAAAGACAAGGGACAAACTACGCCATGCACCATGACCAAGTGAGTCATATCGAGTTTGCGATGGCCCATGTTCGAAAAGCAGATATAGAGGGTCCGAAAAGCCTCTAAATTGTTTTCAAAAGGCATTGTGTATTTTTTATTGACTAAAAGGCTAAGAGTGTTACTTCTGAACGGACTGAGCGGTTGTGTAGGCTTATCTACGTCTATACTAGTCGCATTAGCCGTACGCTCCATTTTAAGGTCAGCGATATGATAATGCGTTTAGATTTTAATGATAATCCCAGTCAGTATTATGTTAAAGAGCAAAACGCATTTATAATAGGAGGCTGAGATTAATTAAGATTTATAAACACGTGTCATGAAGGATTCATAAAACATCACAAGTTAACATCTCTCGTACTGGTTTTGTGTCGTAAATTTTATGTAATTAACTCCAACCTTCGTAATTGTGTATACATAACACGGTTCTGATAATATTATGCAATTTAATATTTCTCGTGCACAGAATTCTACAGAACCTGGTTCTTAGTAACAGGATTTAGCTGTTTCAATGACCCTGTATTAATTTACTCAAGACATTCATACCAACTCCGCCTACAAAATAATGTCATTAAATACTATGATGTTAGATGCTTATGAAAAAATACACCATAGTATCTCATATTATTCCTAGAGTTTTGTTCTAAGGGAGTGATCTTAACGAAAATAAACACTTTAACAGCAACAGTTTCAGTTTTGAGCAAGGTAACTGTCATTTCCTTAATAAGTCGTTCAGAAGCTCAGTCACATTAAATGTTCCATAATTCCTGCCAACTATAGGTGAAGACAAATTAGATCGTATTTAAGATTAAGCGCCTTAGAGCACTGACATAAAATGTCAGCTGGCAATATAAGAACAATGTAATATTAACGAAATTATCAGACTGAGAAATGATTCTTATGTAGTTCAATATTAGTTCATTACTTCTGTATATTGCTGAAAATAACTAACATACCATTGCAATATTTACCGCAAAATGACACATTAAGTTAAAGCTATAAAATATGGAAACGCATAACTACGTACATAACTAATTTACGTCGGCAATGAAGATGCGTTGATAATACGCAGTTCGAGTATAAAACTGTCTCAAATCTTCTTTATATACAAAACAATTTTATGACAAGTTACATTACCATCGTTCTTCGTAAAACTACCCATATGAAATAGACGATAAAATTTTAAACAACAACAACAAAAGAACATTTACATTTCATTAATTATACGTCAACCTTAAAATTTATATATCCTATGAATACTTTACAAGTCTTCTCGGTTTTGTTATTCAGTACACCTACCTGAAATGACAGACAAGGGCAACTCCAAAGTTTTTGGACGGTTTGGATCTGTATTTGGTGCAGATGGTCCAGCCTTTAAGCGTCGTGTTCTTTCTCGTACTCTTTTTTTAAAGTAAGGTTTAATACCATTGAAATATATCAACACTAAAATGCCTGTAAGAGGCACGTGCAGCCCGAAAAGAAATGATGGTATAAAAACACCTTCTTCACCAAAAAAGTTCCCTGAAATGCCAAGGAAAATAACAATGATATAAATGTTGTTTAATAATATTTAAGGGTGATTCACTGCTATACTTTCTATTACATATTATCTTAAATTGTTATCTTAAACTACCAAGTTGTACTGGTATTAAATGACGACTGCAATTAAGCACATGCTCCATTACCTTCTATATTTTACTCTTTTTCTCTCTCAACAAAGTCGTTCAAATTTTTCAAGCCATTCTAAATTGATTACGAAGAGACTGAGGTTTCTGATTGGGTTGTCTAACAAATTTAAATAATTTCTTACATAAGATCGATCTCGTGAAAGCCTTGTGTAGGAAACTCGAAAAAAAAAGTGCGCCTTTCACATTTTGTTACAGGAAACTTTAGTTCATGTAAAACTGCCCAACCTTATTTAATATAAATACAGTGAACCATTGACAAAATATTAAATTTAAGATACACATTTTCATATTTTACGTTTCACAAATATACATGTACTAGCCCGAATTTCTAAACCGCCACCTAATATAAGTGGAATTTTCTAAGTCGTCTTGTAAGCTATTGACCATTTCGAAATTAGTGTCTAAACTATGGAAGTTGGTATTTCCGTACAATCGGTCAGGGGGGTACGCGTATGTATGACGACATTGCAGCTATGCGTAAAATTAATCATATTTTAATTTTTTTATTGAAATCAACATTTTCAATTGACAGTTACTGAATATGTAAAAATATATTAAATGACACGAGAAATAATTTCGTTCTATGTAACTTTATCAGTTCTCTCAGTTAAAAATTGGGATAGCTACGTTAGCTTCGTCCGTGAATGTTGATAAAGAATGAGAAAAGTTTACATTTATTAGTACCTACATTAGATATTTTTATGGCAAGTTACAATTTATAGTTAAACCAAATAAAATGAATAAATGTTTTCGCCAATTTCAACATTTAACCCTTGTAACACATATTTTTTCTCAATACGCTCTATATATCGCCATTATTGGCAACCCCCCTGACCAAAGTACGATCGGTACCGGAAAACGGGCTAAAATGGTAATTTCGAAATCGAGAATTCTAAAGAAAATTGGGATGAAGAATAATGAATATAAGATACATACGTCAGTTAAATTATTTTATTAAAACATAATGATTTCATTTAGAAAATTAACTGCAAATCACGAAGGTGCTGAAATTCATTTTCACAAAAAACATCAACATTTAAGCACACAGTTTTAAAAGCGAGTGTGTGCTGGGATTTAATTTCGCGCATTGAGGAAAGCACAGATTTTTACCCGCGCGTAACATGATGATACCACAGTAATGTAGGACTCGTGGGCCGGTCCCAAATCGTATATAGATATATCCTTACGCATCTTAACTCCGCCCCGTGACTTATCCTGCGATAATTCACCGGAAGCTTTTGATTATTTCTTAAATATTCTTCATTGAAATCAAATATTCTTCATTGAAATCAAATATATATATTTTTCAACACAGACTTTAATCCGTTTGACCAAAGAAGTTATCTACATCTGCATGTGTTTGTGATATTGCATATTAAAATATTTACACGTCAACTTCATTCTCTACGATGAAGTCTTATTCACCTAAAGGAATCATAATTTCTAATGGTAAACAGTGTGACGTAACAGTTTAAAAGGCGTGGCTCCAGAAGAACCGTTCAAAGTTTATTGGACGTTGCACAATGTTTTGGCCTCTGACGAAGCCGATCATGCACGGTTTGCCACGAGTTGTTGCGAAAAAGCGTGCAGTCATTCACTTTGTCGTGAATATGGCTGTTCTAAAAGCCATAAGAAAAAGCCGTTGTATTACGAATTCTTCTAATAATTTCTGTATTTATGAGAGTATAAATATGTGTAAATATAAGGATGAATCGAAATTTGATGTTTTTCATTTGGTTATGAAAAACAGTTGGATTGTTTAAATTATGCGTGAAGCCCTTCGGGCTTCACACACTTTAAACAACCCAACTGTTTTCCATACCCAAATGAAAAACATCAAATATCGATTCAATCCTTAAATAGAAGAAGCGGGAAATCATTTAACAAGAAAACTATTTCTGACTCTCTTCCTGCTAATACCGAGTAAGCAAATTAATACCCAGGTTTCCTTTTTGGGTGAGAAAAACAGTTGGACTGTTTAAAGTACGCAAGAAGCCCTTCGGGCTTCAAACACTTTAAACAAGCCAACTGTTTTCCATACCCAAATAAAACCATCAAATATTGATTCAATTCTTTAATCAATGCGTTATATTCAGGCATATCACTGCTCAGGGGTTGAGTACAAATCAATATCTACATATGCTAAGTTCCCAGCGCGATCCGATCAAGCCCGATCAAGCAATCGGGTACTGGTCTGGCTCGGTCGGAATGAGTGAGCGGGAGCGGTCGGAAGATCAACCTTGATCGGCATCACTCGGGCTTCCTACCCAAATTTGTTTGACATGTCAAAAATATTCAAGTAGCGATCGAGTAGCCAAGCGGTCGAGAAATGATCGTATATTGGTCGAGAAGAAGATCGAGTTGATCGAGAAGCAATCGTGTAGCGATCTAGTTTGGTTGAGATTGAGATCTTTTACCCGATCTGTACACAATCATCTCGACTTCTACTCGAGTATTATCCGATCGCAACCCGATCAAGTCGACCTCTGTTCAAACTGGTGTCCAGAGTAAGGTGGTATCATTTGTTGTGGGAGAGTTGACGTGGGTTGAGTGTGTGAGATCCTAATTTCAGGAAAGTAAATAGTTTTTTCATACTTCAAAGCTTCCCTTAGCTTGATTTAACATATATACAGCACATGAATGTTTAATGTCATGCAAAAGTCAAAATAAAAGAGAAATATGTAGCAAGACGGTACCTTGAAAACAGACTTTCTGTGGGAGTCCAAACGTCCTATACGTCTACAGTTGTGAACAATAATTATTACTACAACAGGAAGAAAATCCATAACAAGGTCAACAATGTCTTGTAGGATAATTTATTGAAAAACAGTCGAAATATACAAAACAGCATTCTCCAAGTGACTGTACTTATAATTTTACATCCATATTAGTTTACAAGTTTACAAAGTAGGCCTTCCCAGAATGCGAAGTATGGTGTACAATATAGGCCATTAATTTCGAGGTTTCTGTTAGTATTCAAAATACATGTTATAATGTAGGAATGTAAGAAATGTATTTCTACTATTATTAGAAGTGTTTTGAAATTTTGAAGGCAAGTAACATATTAATAAGTAAATTATGTACACAATCTTTCTCATGCATTGAAAAATTTTCTCTCACAGATGAAAGATTGGTAACAAAATGTTTGAAATCTGTGCTGTTCTAAACACGACGGTAATGACGTCTTGAAGATGTAGGGCTGAATAACTGACCGTGTTGTTTAGAAATTCACACTTTTTTGAAACAGTTCTGTTTGTCAGACATTTGTGGAATACTTTAAAAATATTATAACTGCAATTTTGATAAAGTTGCTTCATATTAAACAGATAAATGGATAAAGACCAATGTATCAGTATTCAGTTATACATTATCGAAAATATCGAATAAAACATATAAATATTAGATATTGCGAAGTTGAAGTCACAAGTTGAAAGTGTTCATCAACTAGTTTTGTGAACAATAAACATTCTTTTCAATATTTTCACGATAAACTGAATCATAAGATGCAAAGGCTTCATTCAGTTGAGAGATGACATGAACAAATAAAGATCCCAAATACGTAATACCGATGAATTATTCTGAAGTCGAGGTCTTGCTGCGAAAAATGACTTTAAAAAATAGTGTTTGTTATTGTTGCAATATTTGTACTCACAACATAATGTGTGTTATGTGTTGAAAACGTACGTCGATTGTATGTGAAGGTATATGCTTGTTTCTTAATAATATTCCCGAACAAACATACACATGAGAAAGAAAAGAGAGAGAATGAGTGATGAGAGATAGAGAGGGAGGAATGATAACTTAAATTTTGGATTGTTAATGAACAAATTAAATTTAAAGAACTATTTACATTGTTTGATATCTTCCACTAAACAATCATAAGGATGTTGTAAAGCCGAAGTGGCTCAGTACTCTACGTAAATACGACAGAAGGAACATAATCACAGAATTGTTTCCCGTTTAATCTTACATTATTTTCCTCATTTATCTTAAACGCATTGTCTTTTTAATTAAAAATCTTATAGTATCTTCCTGTTTTAGGCTTACTTATCACAAAACATATAACACATTGTCTTCTCTCTTAAACTACTTTAGAATTGCTTGTTTTATAATTGCTATTGTTCTTTTTAACATCAAGTAACTCAATGTTTCTTTTAATTAACTGATGCGAACGGAAGTTCACAAACATCGCTCAATTACTAAGAACAGTGCATTTTGATGCTTATGCAGCTACGAAAATCACGTTTTATAAAGATTTTGTCCATACTTTATGACGTTAATTTTTGCAGCTTAACGTAATCTGTTATGGTATCCATTTTCAACATGAGAGATTGAATTTATTATTTTGTAAAACAATCATTTTATGAAATTATTACCTAAACGGAATAATGCGACTAACGCAGACGGTAGTGTGCTGAACAGTATGGACGACCAACCAGACACTTAGTAATTTAATGACATCTTTACCCATGCACCTCCAGCTAGCAACTCTGAAATATACACAGAAATACTTGAAACGTTGCAAGGTTTGTCAGTGTACAAAAAAATTAAAATCTGCATGACTGTGAAAAACAAGATCGAAAAGTGGCTTTTTTATATCAACCTGTAAGCAACAAATTAATATCACTCTTTACAAATATTGTCCTTCATACATGAGTAGGACTCACTGACGTGGATTTTTTATGTTGATCAATCCATAATACTGGACTGCAATTTGGATAAGTTTGTTCCATGCATGTGTTATGCAGTAAAAAATTTACAATTTTTTTCTTTATGCTATTAAATACTTAGAAATAATGATCAGTCATAATTATTTTATACATGTACATAGATATGACATCCGACAGTTAAAGTAACAAAGATGCAGAATCTTAATTTCAATTGAGAGGTTGTAAAATTGTCAAGTCGCTAAATATTTGGTAACTATGGTGATCTTGACAACTATCTTTGACTAATTTGCATAGACAGTTAAGTTGAGATCTCCAACTGGTAACATATACAAGAGAAGCCGTACCTAAGCAGAGCTTATTATATGGTGACATAATTCGCATGTAACGATCGTCCGGACTTTCAAAAGAACAAGTACTTTAAAATTTGAAGAGCTTACTCCCTACTAGTGATTGAAATTTGGACAATTAGCAGCCATGCGTCAAGGAAACAAGGAAACTATATTAGAAGGCTACCAAATCTTTGTGTGCGTTGTGGAAATACACATGCAGCGAATCGATGTCATGCGTTTGATGCATTGTGTAACAAATGCCGCTTGGTTGGACGTTCGCTAGAGTATGCAGGTCTGTGGAAAAGAAACACAAGACAAAAATTCACGCAAATGTGACAACAACGAGAGGATGACAGCATTCGTTCGCCGGCAAACCGCGGAAGCCGCGCTACCTTTCATCAACGCAGAGGATGACATTATCCTAGAAATGCAAACTAACACATCAGGATTGGATTTTGGAAGACTTAAACGAGAGCAAGTACGGGATAGTCATTCACAATGCATAGTTCTACAGGAATCAATACAAGAAAGTGCTCTTGAAATAAACATTCTGAAAAATGAAAACCATTGCTTATTGATCTTGACAACTATCTTTGACTGATTTGCATAGACAGTTTAAGTTGAGATTTCCAACTGGAAAATTTATGGTATTCTATAAGAAACGTATTTGTTGTTAAATGTTAAACTATATAACTTGTTTTGGATTTTCCAAATGTGAATATTAATAATTCTTATTGCAAACGGTTTTCCGTAGCTTAACGGACTAATTTAAAGTTGAAAATTTGGAAATATAATTCGTTAATTTTCTACAAAACAGTGCCTAAACAGAGCATATCACATGTATATAAAGTTTTAAAAATGTAAAACGTAAAAACCATCAGAATTCTATAACTCACATCTGTTGACAAAGTTGTCAGTTGTACATTAAGGAAGGAAGCTTCCATTAGGCCATAAACCACAAATATAATTTATATGTATTTCATAATTATACCAGTAATATTTTGCTCTCTAGCATTTATCGCAAATTTGTTTATATTTATTTCTTTTAAAATCTTGCTGTGTGCATGTTTGTAAAACGTTTTACGATCAAAAATGATACAAAATATAATATTGTAAAAAGTTTAAAAATGTATTAGTATTGTGCTTTTCTGTACGTAAGACATTCGATTTGTGCTTCATTGCAGGGTCTAGGTTAGACAGTTTCTATGTTTGTAAAGTTTTTACATGCTCCGTTTTACTTACGTCCAACTGAAAATACGGCAAAAGCAAGGGTTTCCTTATTTCTTGCGTATGGTACTTCTATTTTCGCCTTTGTTGTTAACTTGTTGTGGCCAAATTTCGTTAATAGGAGAGCAGTGAAGCAAGTGATGACTAAAGATGTCAAAGAGAGGCCGAAAGTCAGCGAGTCCAAAACTGAAAAACAACTGCACAGTCTGTTGAATAAGTCTACATATTATAAATGAAAACATAAAAATTAGCGAAGAAAAACACAAGAATCTTCCACAATCTTCTCTTGGTCAAAAACCGTCCACAAATTTACGTTAATATTTGAGTTATAAACTAACGTTTTTGTTGTTCTATATTAAACCAAAATATTACCTTTTGGTTGGCATTGTAGAACATTACAAGTGTAAAACAGACCTTCCATATCGCAAACATGATCTTCTACGGAAGCTCGGTAGTATGATACCGTCGGTGCTTTTTTATGGCATGCCCAGTAAGGTGTAATGAAACCCAATATCTACAGAACATGACAAAAGAAATAGTTATTCTTTCAAATTGATAGGAAATGCATGATAATTTTCTTTTTCTTATAAAACTGTAAACATTTCTTTTCGTTGCATGCTCGACCGGATTGAATGATACTGCCAACGGCACAACGCTGCCGCCTTGTTCCAAGATGAGCGAAAGCAACTATACATTAGAAAGTTGTTCAAGCCCAATGGTGTGCATATGATGACGTTTATTGAACTTTAAATGCTGCATGTCTATATAATTTTAGAACAAGACGGAGAGAAAATGTGACATTATATTGATACCTAATGTATTTTCATGGTTTTCATCAACAAAACATAGTTTAATCCAGCAACATAACAGTTACAGTACGTTGTCCATTTCTTACCTGTAGTGGAAGGGTTGTGAGAGCGAATGCTATTAAAATGACAGCTATAATCTCCTATATGACGTACATAATTTTATGATATCATTCACTTTTTTACACGTTCATAATCCTTCACATTCACTGCTTTGGAGATCAAGGTTAATGATGCATAAAAGCAGTGTTCTTTTAAATTATTCTCCGCATATACTTGACTAATTACTGATTAGTTTTGAATAAGGATGTAAAATCATGGTGGTATATAATAGTATTTATTTAGTATTCATAGTAAAACGCGGAAATCGTCAAGCTTAATCAGAAAGGAAGTTTTTGTTTGTTATGTAGATTTTTTTAATTCGTTAATTGAACCTATGATCTCTTTTAACATGTAGCATTTGTTAATCAAACCTAAGAACTGCATTTATGCCATGTAAAAATTCGTCTCGCTCATTCAATCAGTGACGTTATCCAAAACGGCTTTCGAATATCTTTGGGCACGATAAACTATGTTTAAAACTTTAAACATAATTACTTTTGCACGGTTTATTTCACAGTTGCCACTAATCTAAGTTATTTTTAAATTAATGTTAATATAAAATGAACTAAGGCACTGGCTCTTACCGAGGTCTAGCTGTAATAATCTCGGATAATGTTTTATTTTGTCATGTATTTGTCCAAAATATTAAAAAATAAATTGTGTCTAACATTTGTTAGCCTACTCATGCATGATATAATTATGTGATTTTTGGAAAGAATTTAAGTCTGCATCAACTTTCTCTGACTTCAGCTGCACAACGTGCTATCTGACTTTTACTAAACATTTGGGTTTTTAATGTGTAAAACATAATGGCTTCTTGCTTAAATTTTACAACCCAAATGTTTTCCATTACCTCGATAAACGCAATATTGAATATTGATAAATTCTTTATTGATGCATGTAATTTCTAATAATTATGTCACATTGTGCGTGGTTTATTATTGACTGAAATATAAATTTTATTTTGTAGAATGTTACCTTGATTAAACTTGAATTTGTAACTTGTAATTGCACAAAATTGTGCCATGCTATTCAAAAATATATACCGGTATGCATGTATATGCATAAAGATATAATATAGACCTAAAAAGTACTGTTTTATATACATCACATTAACACCACATTGAGACTTCAATATATAGTGTAATACATCATCTAGATTTGGGGGTATATTTGTGCAAAGTCACTTGAAAATATCTGCAGGAATGACAATGCCATAGGGATTTTCAGTTATTAACATATGATATTCAAGCTATAGGTGCTCTGTGAAAAATATTGTGACAATATGGTACATAATTAAGCAAAGTTATTTGAATGTGCATGATAGAGTTACTCGTTTAAGTTGAAAAATAGTTCAGCTATTGTGCCAAATTAGATGAAATAATCTCAATCAATTAAAAATTAACATGTACAATGTCATGTAGTCTGATTATCCATATGTAACACTCCTTTACAGGTCTGAGTAACTGATTTGAAACAAAATGCTTCTTTATATCTATTTTCTTTACCAAATGAATTGCTGTTGCCAATCAAATCATGCATTAAAAATGTTGTTGGTCCATTTTTTTAAATGTATAACAATGTTAAGAGATCTCAGATTATTGTAAAAAATGTAAACCTGGGAACACTTCAATTGAAAATGCCATTATTCATAACCACTTTTGGATCTCTGTCTGGTAAGTATTTATACATGCAAGATATATACTGGAAAATGTGAATTTCAAGTTCTTAAGCACATTTCAGTTGGTGTTTTCTTGATTTTTTTATTTTTTATTGCAGAAAAGTAGGCATCACTACTGTAAAATATGAAAATTTCTGTGTAAAGTTTTCTGTGTAAAAGTCCAGCTAAAGCAGATCCAAGTACTGGTATTTTCAGATTTTCACATGTATTTAAAGAGGCCAAAAACCCACTGACATGGCAAGAAATGTTTTTTAAATGATTATAAAGCTTTTATTTTTTTAATTTTCTAAAACACAACTTTTTGATGCTGAGCATATTTAGTGACACCATGCATATTTAACAAATTTGCAAAAAACCACAACAAAACAAAACAGGCACCTTGCAAATAGTGTATTTGATTATACATGTACCTCACATACATATTTTGATTATGAAATCATGTTGAAATGTGCACATGACAGAAAAAAATGGTAATAAAATAACACTTTTAAGGTTTTAGAACTGTAATATGCACTTTTGAAGATTGGGATTTTGTTGTTTTCATTTCCAAGTACATCCATTTAGACATCTAAACATGAGTTTTAAACTAGAAATGTGTCCAAAGGACACGGATGCCCCCGCTATGGGTTTTTCATAAAGCAGTAGTGTAGGACAAGTTGTGTTCACGAGATATATTCCTATTACAAGAAAATTCTATTTTTATTAACAGTGACCTTGACCTTGGATCCACAGGCATGGGTATTGTGCGGACACACCGCCTTGTCATGGTGAAAATTTGTGCCAAGTTATTTTGAAATCCCTCCATTCATAACAAAGTTACAGCCTGGAGAAGAAAATTCTATTTTTAGTAACAGTGACCTTGACCTTGGACCTACAGGCTTGGGAATGTATGTGACACACAGTCTTAATATGGGAATCAATTAAACCAAATTATTTAAAAATCCAATAACAAATAACAAAGTTACAGAGCCGACACAATTTTGCACGAAATTTATATTTTTAGTAACAGTGACCTTGACCTTGGACCTACAGGCATGGGTGTTGTATGCGACACACCACCTTGTCATGGTGAACATTTGTGCCAAGTTATTTTGAAATCCCTCCATCAATAACAAAGTTAAGGGCCAAGTGTATATTTTGCTTAACACAAAATGTAAGTAAAAAAGGGGCATAATTTGAAGAACATATTGGAAGCAGGGTTATGGGTCTTGTTGGTTATAGTTTCAAAGTTATGGGCAAAATGCATATTTTGCTTAACACAAAATATAAGAATAATACTAATGTAAATGAAATTATCAAATGGCCATAACTTTTGAACAGAACATGTAAGAGCAAAACCCCATCTTTATGCACAACAACATATCAGGCCAAGCATTGTGGTAAAGTTTCATTAAATTCCCACCAATAGTGTAGGATGAGTTGCGTTCACGAGATATATTCCTATTAAAACTAATGTAAATGGAAGTATCAAAGGGCCATAACTTCTGAACGGAACATGTAAGAGCGAAACCCCACCTTCATGCACAACTACATATCAAGCAAAGCATTGTGGTAAAGTTTCATTAAATTCCCACCAGTAGTGTAGGAGGAGTTGCGTTCACGAGATATATTCCCATTAAAACTAATGTAAATGGAAGTATCAAAGGGCCATAACTTCTGAACGGAACATGTAAGAGCGAAACCCCACCTTCATGCACAACTACATATCAAGCCAAGCATTGTGGTAAAGTTTCATTAAATTCCCACCAGTAGTTTAGGAGGAGTTGCGTTCACGAGAATATCGGACGGACGGACGGACAGGAGCAACTCTTAATACCCGTCGCCATTTCATGGCGGGGGCATAAAAACATTTACCGTGCGTAACTCGAGAAATTTAGTATTTTAGAAGGGGACCCTCTGTTTCGGAAAATGGGCTGTAAAATCAAACATACTAGAAGCTAAATTCATCTCTATTTTTTGAAACCTTGTTAAATTTAGTAAATAAAGGCTAATTGTTTAAGGACATCATATCTGAACAGGAAAAAACAAGCATTGTGTTTAGAATTTATTTTTAACACTTGATAAATTGACTTTTTAAAAGTGCTTATATATAGTGCTTTTTAATAACTTTATAGACACCTGACGGACAAGTAAATTTCAATATGATCAATCAGCAAAATATCTATACACATCATTTTTGTTATTGTTATGGTACTTTCACGAGAGTTTCTCATTTGAAAAAGCATTGAACTGCTATATAGAATATTTTCTATACGTTTTTGTTGTAGTCACTCATTATGAGACATTGGCCATATATTTAAAGAAATGGGTTTAAAAATTAAAAATGA
This sequence comes from Corbicula japonica, assembly GCA_038501625.1. NCBI lineage: Eukaryota > Metazoa > Mollusca > Bivalvia > Venerida > Cyrenidae > Corbicula > Corbicula japonica. The sequence continues at coordinate 513,700 of JAZAYU010000292.1, forward strand.
GACTAGGGCTTAAACTTTCCAGAATCAAGAAGATTTCTTACTTGCAGCAAAGAAAACCAGTTATATTTAGCCGGGACATTCCCCATATAGAACGAAAACAAAGCTTCGTGATTCCGCTAGAAATACACCTTCATCAAAATGTGTCCAATTATTTACTCCAAAGAAGTCATCTTAAATGAAAGAACTGCTTTTTATGACCATTCAATGTTAACATCCATTTCTCCCAGTAATGATTCAACATCAAACACTCGGATGCAGTGTAATGCCTGAAATACCCGACGATGGTGAGAATGAATATATAGATGATCTGTTGACAGACAAACCAAGTGATCATTCTCAGTATAAAACAAATATTATTTCTATTTCTCTCATACCAAGTGTCGTCAAGGCTTTAGAAAGTTAGAAACCAGGGAAAGTTTGTTTGTAGGTGGAAATCTTTCTACACATCAGACGGAAGAAATTTTCAAGAATATCAAGAATATTAACTTTCCTGTTCTTTTCTAAAGCCTTGACGACAATTGGTAAAACGTCATTCCTTTTGTGGTGTGACGTTGTTAGTTTTTGTTGCGGATCAAGTAACATATGTCCCTGCAACAGTTCTGTTTCACTTTTCATTCCAGTCATAAATTGAATCAAACGACCTCAAATAGTTTCTTTCCAACCCAGAAAAAATACATACACTCTGGACTGTATCTCATCTGTCGAGAATCACTGTTATCAATATATGTGTTTATAAGTGTGTATTCTGCAAAAATTGCAAAAAAATATATATGACGTGAGATCCCAGAAATATAATAATGCATCGTATTATTTCCCTTTTCTTACTTGTTTACCTTATAAGTTCATTTACCTACTCCGCATTTGTTAGTTTTTATCCTTACAAATTTTATACTGCACCTCCAGTCCCGAGCTCGCACCTCCAGTCCTAATCAAATTTTGACAGAAAGTATCCCTATAAATGCGATTTCACAACGGGAAATAAGATTTATGTATGTTTTATATTTAATGCTGATCGTCTAATGGAATAAATGTGGAGCAAACTGTCATTTTGGAGAAAACTACTGATTTTCTTTTAACCAACCTTTTGAATCTCACTTCAGTTTCGAAGGAGAATGAGGAAATCAGTGAAACTACTCAGCGCACATAAGGGTCATTCTAATTAAGGTCGAACTTTGTCCTTATTTTTTTTGGAAACGTTTGTTAAGATCGTGAAAATATTGCTAAAAAGACATCACCTACCTTGTTGTTGTCGAATTTATACACGCACCTCGCTCACCGGAATACGCGCACCTCATTTTATCGGCATCACCGTCGGGACTGGAGGTGCGTGTTTAGTAGCAGTGGTTTTCATTTTCTTAGAAATTTCACACACAAATTATATCTATTGATAATATCGGTGTATAAACACAGTGTGTAACAGTCTACGTTATTAAGGTTTGTATTTTAGACCACTCCCGTCAACAAAAACAACAAATGAAAACAAACACGGAAGTGAAAATGTTAAAATAAATCGTGGATAATTTAGTGACAAATACATTCTGGAAATTGTTAATTTAGCATCGTTGTTAAGAATGTCGTCCTCTTTCAACAATGACGCTGTTGTCTTAGATCTTAAGCTGAAATTGAATTGGATTAGCGGATGAACTGAAGCGATTTGACAGATAGGAAATGTCCTGGCACAGTGTTTATAAATTGTTTGAAAAAATTTAGCGCCTTTTATACGGAATCGACCCTACGATTTCGACGCGCGAAGCGCGTCGAAATCGTGTCGATTCCGATTACGGTATTGCGCATGTCTAACGGTCTATACCAAGCGGGTTTGAAACCGCGTCTTCCGGTTTGCAAAATCTGACTATGGGGCGCGACACGGGAAAAAGTACATTCGGACCGTTGACGAAAATAGAACCGAAGGTACCTTTCCCGTGGCGCGCCCCAATATCACTTTCATCATTGCAAAGTAAGGCTTTTTCTGATTGGACAATATGACTTGGATCCAGATTGCTTGCTTCTGGATTTATAAACTGAAAAGCCGCCATTTTGTTTCTCGATTCACATTTTCAGAAGTTCTGATTCCATATGTTAGATAACAATTAAGATTAAACTCGCCCTAAAAATCAGGTAAATAAGTTTCTACAATGATTAAAACCTAATATTGTCACATAGTTAGAGTCTAACTGTAGACTTCACAGTACTGTAGTGATGAGCATTACGGTAGTTGTTCGAAATTTGGTAAATTGCAGTGACACCGGTTTCCACGACATTCTAAACATAGGAATTTTACTACGTTTTTATTTATTTTTTTACTGAAATCATCAACAAAAACAGTAAGTTTAACATTGCAGATTAGATGGTAATATCGATTGCTTTCGTTTTAATTTGGTGTTGGAAAGTGATAAGGTATTACGTTGAAATTAACTCTGGACAGAACTGGTCAAATGAAATCTGACCACAATTTTTGAAGATACAAGTGTTTTCATGATCAGGACTTGAACCCAAAGTTTGCAGATTAAGCATAAAGCTACTCTGTTAATGAAAGTTGTTTGAGGCATGGTAAAGCTGTGTTTACCAAATGCTATCTGAATAATGCTTCATTAACAACAAAAAGAAATTTTTAGAGCTGCCTTTCCAAAAAAAAATGAGGCATATTCTAGAATTATTTAAATAAGAAGCACGGCGAAGCCGTGTTAACCACTTATTATTTATTTCAGATTTTAGGAATAACTGCTCAGCAGAGGTGTAGAAATTTTGTTTTACCCACTTTAAATAGGAAGCACGGCGAAGCCGTGTTTACCACTAATTGTTTATTTCAGATTTTAGGAATAATTGCTCTGTCAGAGGTGTAGAAATTTTCTTTGACCCAATCGCCTTACAGGTTGAGTGAATGAGCAAGTGACAGAAAGTACACTTGCTCTTACATTTTAAATAAAATACTCTCTGTAAAGCTTTGTTTACCAATTTATGCTATCTGAATAATGCTTCATTTACAACAAATAAAAATTATTAGAGCTACATTTCATTAAAAAAATGAGGCATAGTGTTGAATGATTTAAATAGGAATCACGGGAAGACGAGTTTACCACTAATTATTTATTTCAGATTTTTACCGGACAGGTCGGACAGTCCGGCGACTTTAAAGAAGTCTGTCACTAAGAAAAATAAATTAAGTCATTGGAATGTATATGCATGTATAGGCAAATAATATCATTTATAAATTTTGTTTTTTGTAATTTGTATTTCAGTTTGAAGTATACATATAAAAGATGCCTGACAAATCTGGTTCAAATAGCATGAAACTGGAATAGGAGAAAAATAAGACTACTGGATAGGTAATTTTTTTTAATTTACCTGTAATAAACTGTACAAACACTCAAACAGCACAGAATCTGCCCTTCCTTTACATGCCTTTGCATGGCTGGACAAACCCACTAGCCCGACGCCTTGGACAAGCTGAAAATTGTATCGGACAATCTCAAAATATCTGATTGCTTGTCTGTGGGCAAGCTCAATTTTTTTAGTGTAGACTAGTTTAAACGTTAATTTGATATGCGCCATTCTCTTTTATGCATATCATATTACAACAGCAATAAGTTTATTACAAAATAACATGTTTTGAGATCTATTTTAACATTATCAAGCCCCCCATGTAATGGTTTCTCTTGAATTTCCTGTTTCTTTCTTTACTGTTAATACTGACTGAATTTGCTTATTTGGGCAAAAGTGGGACTACATTGTAGCTGAAATGTTTACCCAGCTAGTTTTAGACTACATTTCAGTTACTAAAAAATCTTAATTTGTCCAGCCCTGCTACGGTGTACCATAATCTCTGGCATATTCACACAAAATCACCCGAACATGCCAAATTTTTGGAAGACACAGAATCAAACGCCACAAAGTTTCTCTGCAGACCATGTTGTAAATACATTATGGGTCCCTTTGGTCACTTATTTAATCCTTTATTTAGTGGATAAATCTCATAATCTTGTTCACGGTTTTTAGAAAGAAAACAATGCTGTTTTAGTTTTCACAGTCAATAACTTAACATGCTTCATGGACACACCTTTTTAGCACAAATGGTCAGCCCATGTAAATCCAGATCAGATGGCATATATGTAGATTCAGATCAGCTGGCACATCTTTATGAGGTCTTAAATGTGATAACACTCTGGAATTAAAGCTGGCATGAAATGTTCCATCATTTCCATCTTCCTTTTATGTGATTTTAATAAAAAGACCTTACATGTAATAAATAAATTATGGCAACAGTATGAATTGTTCACTGTTAACTGCAACAGCAATTTATGTACATCTTCATAAGCCACAAAAGGTACTGTATAACTGACTTACTAGTTATCAGCAAAGATTTAAAATCAAACTTTTTTTTTTCAGAGATGTGTATCACCAAGATTATGAAGCCTATAGATACTTATGCACAATTGGTAGACAGCTACAGCACAGAATATGAACATTAACATAGTAAACAGATAAAAGGTTTGCATAAATTTTCTTTATTTTCATTTATTAAAGCTGCATGAATGTATAATAGCAGGGTTGGCCTATTGACTGGTCAATTGAGTATTGAGCGGGCCGGTGGTCAATAGTGGTCATAACTGGTCAATGCTGGTCATTACTGGTCAATTTTGTTCACAACAAAACTGTCCAAAGTGTTCTTTAAATCATTCAAAATCCTTTAGGCCCTTACAATAGCCCCTGTATTGGTCTAAGTGGTACTTCATTTATGGTTTATTATTGGATAAGCTTTAAATAAACACAACTTCTTAATTGGTATGTGCCTATGTTCAATAAGCAAAAGAAATGTATGTCTTAATATTTTAAATCAATTTTAACTGTCGACAAATGAATTTATAAAAGCCTTAAGATATAAAATTATTTTTGAAGATAAATTCATTTGCGGTTGATTTTAATATTTCAGGAAAACAGCTTCACATGAAATGCTGTGGGAATACCAGGTTAACTGTTCTAGACAGTAGAGGAAAGAGAAGGAGAGCTATCTGATCCAGTTATTACGAATTTCAGTGTTCCACAGGGATCCATATTAGGACCAAAATACTTTACGATGTATACCAAGCAAGTCGAAAACATGACTATCACAGTTGGTGAGACATCTATTTTAGCTTCAAATGACAGCATCAGAAATCTTGGGGCTCACTTCACACCACAAATGGACATGGAGAAACATGTCAACACTGTCTGTAGATCTGCCTACCACCAGCTGAGAATCATCGGATGCATACGGAATTACATTACAACCGATGCTACAAAAACATTAGTTAATTGTCTAGTAACATCAAAGCTTAACTATTGTAATTCATTGCTCTTCGGTATTCCAAAACTGACAATGAATAAACTACAATGGGTTCAGAATACAGCTGCCAGAATCTTGACAAAAACTCCTGGTCATGACCTTAAAACACCAGTGTTCAAGGAACTTCATTGGCTACCAATATGTCAACGGATCGATTACAAGGTCCTACTATACACTTACAAGGCTCTCCATGGACAGTGCCCACAGTACATTATTGACTTATTGTGTGTGTACCGACCAGCTAGAGACCTTTGTTCTAGCAGTTCTTTAACACTTTTAGTACCACATACCAGAACTGTGACTTTCGGAAACAGTAGCTTTAGCCATGCTGCACCAAGGTTATGGAATGCACTGCCAGAGTTAGTTAGAACTGCACAGACACTTGACACTTTCAAAAGACAGCTAAAACACACCCTTTCCGCTCATACTATGTATAATGTTGATTAACTGGATATATTAACAATCATAAGACATTGGGTTGATTTTGAACGGAACGAGATGCTATAATGTGTTATCTACACATCAACGCACTTGTTTTTTTTTTAACTTTCTACTATGTTTTTCATGCAAACTTTTTTATCCAAGTTTTATTTTTATTTTTTTCTTTTATTTTAATTTTTTTCTCTGTTTTATTTGCCCATGCTTAATTAATTCTTATTGTATTATATTGCTATATCTTGCTTGTTGTAAAGCACTTTTGAATATATGAAAAGAGTGCTATATTAATCTGGACTAATTTGAATGTGTCATTCTATTTAGATAATAAATTTCTCTACTGTCACTAAGTGCCTTTTAACTAAGAGTTTACAGGAAAACTGGTGCATTCAACATCTCAAAGGATTCTTCCAAACTTCACAGAATCATTCAGCTCACTAAGATGTAGTGTTTCATCTATTATGATTCAAATTTCTACATTATTTTATATTCAATACCATAACAAATAATTTGGTATTTAATATTGAAAATCAAATTATAACATGTTTAGTAGCAAAATGTTTCTTATTTTAAAAACAATATATATGTGATACTTAAAATGTTCACTTATGAAATTAGTATCAATTTCTTGTAAAAAATACTTATTTTGTAAATTGTTAACAAGAAATATTCTTATTACTCTTCATGATTTTTGACAGTAAGGTTAGTAATGTAAATTGAGAACCTGAAGCCAGACTTGTTGATTGATATCTGATTAAATATATTTTATTTCCTTTGAATTGTAAGGAACTATCACATGTTATCAATCTGACGCTTTTATCACATATTGTTTACATGTGCTTTAGGTCTTACTTTTCTTAATCGGTCAAAATCTCAATTGTTAGGTTGTAAATGTCAATTTTTGAAAAAGGTATATAAACAGAATTTTCTAGGTAAACAACAACAAAAACTTTGTGAAGGAATTAGCTAAAACTTTGTGACTAAATTAAATAATACTTTGTGAAAATTTGTGAACTGTTAAAGGGGCTTTATGAACTTTAAAATTAAAAAGGGAAATTAAGCTAAAATTCTTAAGACATTACTTTGTGAATAAAAAATTATTAGTTGTAAAATTGTTATTGTGGATTTATTTTATAAACCGCAAATAAAAGCTTAGAAACCTTAAAAGACTTTGTGTAGAACAACCACTCTGTGTAAGACAACAATAAACCCGTGTAACACCAGCTGTTCAAATAAGCGCTCACCGCAGAACAAGAGATTAACATCGCAAAAGTCGTTATACACCAAAAGCTCTTCATAATACATCTTACAACCTTGATCAGCTTTGTTTAAAAGTAAAACAACAAATGATGATTTGTTTCTTTATTTTACTGTTAAACATTCGATACACATCTCTTGAAATTCGTCGATTCCGAGAGAGGCAGTGCCTTAGTTCATATTATAAAATCAAGGCATCTTATAAAGCTATGCAGTGAAGCCAGTGATAATCTTCTGGATCAACAAACAAACTGAAGTGTCAAGAGCTGTGTGCCATTGGGAAACATTATAACACACCACACCGGTTGAAAATGTGTCTTGACAATTGACAAAAAGGATGTTAAATAAATGAAGCAATTTGATTTTTTCCATGATTCTGTCCCATATAATTCCTTGTCCCTGGATCATCATATCAAACAGAAAATTCCATTATTTGATAAACCGGGGGAAAACATGTCAACCAGTCTTGTTGTAAAAAAATTATTTATTATACAAAATGGTAACAGGGATTTCTACTAAATACATTTTGGGCAACATGCATTCCAAGATATTCACGAAGAATTATCCAAGTACGTTTATAATCGTGTATCGTGCGTTTCGTTTGTAACCTAAAACGTTCACTGTACTGTAACAATCCCAATCTATCAACCAAAACAATAAACATAAATATTATGTTTATGCAGTGTAGACCCAGAGTAGACCCTAATTTTTTTTCGGGGGGGGGGGTTGGGTGGGGGGGTAGGGCGGGGGCGGCTAGTTTCTTCAATGTTTTTAGAAAACAGGATCAGTCTTCAAAGACTGTGGTGTAGATTTGTTCTTGTGTCATGTGTTTTATAAAAATTATAAAAGAAATCTCATAGGCCTACCTCGTGTACAGTTCTCAGCTATTTCACAAACAATATCTTCGACTACCATGGGCTCACATGTCTGAATGACGAACATGACCAGTGACAAAAAACTCTTATACAAAACTGAATTGTGGCGCTGGTGAGTGACTGAACATTGCGAGGTCCATTTCACAATTCAACTTCACATGAAGGTTGGTTCTCACCAGCCTTACATCTTGTTTTCAAGAAAAACTCCATGCATCTGATTTTTCCGTCACTGGGCCTTATGCTCCATTGAATTTAAAGGCCTAATAATCCACTGACAAGCTTCCATTCAGTAGTTTTCAACTTGATTTCCTAAGTCTAAAAAATGGCCGATTGCTAGTATTGCTATTGGTTACAACGAACGACAACCTACTCTCTAAACTAACGATTTATTTTTTTTTTTTTTGCTTTCCAAAATGCTAGTCCGATAATAATGCTAACGAATAATAAATTTTAATTTTTAAAGATATTTTGTAATTAGCGATTTATAAAAATAAGGCCAATAAACAAAATTTGTCAAAACAATACTTTGCCGTAAGTTTTTACCGGTCAGGTTTTTCCCGTGTTTATATTGCCTTATGCTTTGCACAGCCGGTAACCAGAGCAAACTTCCGTGACATCGAAAAAAAAAACTTGTTAATGAATGGGAATTCCTGCGAACTTAAGACGAGCTTAACGCTCGTGTCGCATTGCGACCCGAGCTAGAGCTCGATATTACTCCTGATTAGGGGTACGTCACTGGGAAAGGTGTCTTCCGTCATAAATATTGACATTTAAGTTGTTACTACACTTATAAGAATTAACATAAATATGTTTACATAATTATTTCATCACTAAATAGTGATTAAAGAACACGTTTGCTAATATATTGTTGTTATTTTTACATGCATAATAAATAATATCACAAAATATTTCTTTATGTTTAGATGCGCTAAGTAAATCATAATTGGGGCAGGGTTCATTAGTACCCATAGAAATGCCTATTTCTTGTTTATTAATATGGTTAAAAAGTCTACATAAATATAAAAGATAGATCAGGTCTTATCAAGTACGTAAAATATAATTATCATTTGAACCATCGATATTGTAATGATTTTTATTCACAAATGAGAAAAAAAGTTTTTAAAAAAGGTGAAACATGCTGTGATGAATGTACTCGGTTGTGTAAGAACAACTTAGACTGCATATTCCAGGTTCGACCTTTTATTTTACTCTACATAACAAACAATAATACGGAAGTGACGTCTGCGACGTCACCAATACCTAGTAAGCGTTAACGCGCCATATAACGTCTGCTGTAACGTTATGGAATTTATTCCATGACATACTCCGGGTGCCAAAATGATTAAATACATCATGAACATAAATAATGATCACTCTGAAACAGGTACATTAATAAATTAACATAAAAAAATTATCACTGCATGAAAAATGTTTACAGTCTTTGTTAAATTATCAGCTTTTAAATTCTAATACTTGAAACGTCTGCAAATAGTTACGCGGAAAGTATAATTTTTAAGAAATTAAATGTCACTGATGTAAATTTTACAAAACACTGATTGTCAGTTGACCGTACAAGATCGTCTCTCCCGCGAACGACCTCCTCCACAATGGCGCGTCTCCATAATGCACGTGGCTTGCATCCACAAAAATGTGCAGAATATGTCATCCGAATCTGATGTCATGGCAGCTTCCGGTGATGAACGATAGTAGTGGCGTTGAAACTTGGTTTCTATGGCTACGTTAAGGTCCTTCACTATTTCAGTCCAACTTGTTTGAATTTTATCTGGTAACGGTGAATCCCAGTCAAACTTTTCCCGCCAAATTTCTTGCAATAGTAATTTCGCACGAATCGTAACGGGACTAAGAATTCCAAGATCGTATATTCGTGAAGTTTGCTGTAGTATTTCTCTTTTTGTGTAAATATCTCTGTCTGGAATGTGTTTGCCTGTAAACATTAGCCCGTCAGTTGTAGTGTTCCAGCGCATGCCGAGTACCTTGGTTATCTGGTCTCTGTCTAAAACGCCCGCCGCTAACGCTGTCTGTCTCAGCGTTGCACTGTTAGAAGTCCATGATCGTAAGTTGAATCCAGCAGACGACATGATGTCACGTGATTTCTGAAAAAATTCTATGGCCGTTTCTTCTTGTGGTAATGACGTGAGGATATTGTCCACATACAGATCTTGTCTTAGCAAGTCACTCACCCAGCATGGGTTGCTTTCAAGATGTTTATGTATGGTTGCAATTAATATAAATGGCGAACACGTTGCGCCAAATAATACCGATCTGAAACGGTAGTTTTGTAGTGCACTGGTAGGATCGATGGGGTCTGTCAACCACAGAAATCTTGTAAAATCTCGGTCTTTTTCATGCAAACCAACGTGTAGAAACGCCTTTTCTATGTCGCTGGAAACAGCGTATTCATGCAGTCGAAATCTCAGTAAAATGCCGCTCAAGTCGTTTAACTCGGGTGGTGTAGATTCCAAGCAGTCATTTAGACTTGGCTGGTTGCTTGCTTGTTTACAGCTACAATCATATACTACTCGGATAGGTGTGGTTGTTGAGTCCTTTCTCACTGCATGGTGTGGTATGTAGTGTGCATCAATTTTGTTTAACTCAGTTTCTGGAACTCGCTCTATGAATCCTTTTATTTCCTGTTCTTCGATGATTTTTCCATAATGCAGTAGCATTTCCGGTTCCTTGTTCAGGCGAGCAAAAGTGCTCTCTGTTCTCCGTTTCGCGATGTGGTAATTGGACGGTAATGGTTCGTGATCAGATTTCCAAGGTAGTTTCGCTACATACTGGTTGTTTTCGAATGTTACACATGTCTGTTTGTATGTCTCTAGTACGTCACATCCGGTCTGTTTAGGGATTTGTTCACACACTCCAATACTTTCAAGATTCCAGAATTTCTCAAGATCACAAATCGGTGGAGGTGCTGCTATCACGTTCATGATATATGTATTATTCTTATGCATGGGGGTGACCGGAAGTGGTCCGGACAGAAGAAATCCGAGCTTTGATGCCACAGCTGTCGGACCATCGCCGCGAATCACTGTATCCTGTATGATGTTCCAAAAGTGATCGGCGCCTACCAGAACTTCAATCTCGAACAGGTCTTTTAATGTCACATGATGAGCCAACGTCAACCCTCTCAAGTATGGTAGCTGACTGACTTGCCTCGGTGTGCTGTTATTAAGTGGTGCTGCTATTGTCGGTATTATTAGAACGCTTAATGTAATCAACTCACCCCCTAGGGTTTTAAGATGTATTGTCGCCTTGTCCAACCGACGTACGGACTGGGTAGAATTTCCAAATGATGCTAGGTGTATTACCTCACTTCCGGTGCGCGCAATCTGGAGTCTGTGTGCCAACTTCTCTGTTATAAACGATCTCTGTGCACCCTCATCAAACAGGACATTTGCTTCTACTTGTAACTTGTCGGTGCAGATCGGTGCGACAGCTGTCTTCAGTAAAACACCTTGAGTCGGTTCACATGACGTAGTATGTAACGTGAATGTGTATGGCAGTGAGGACGTGGGTTGCGTTGCTGGAAATGGTGGAGTTAGAGGACAATGTTTGCGTGCGACGTGCGTGTTGCAGAGTGTTGATGACGTGGCGCTACAGTCTGATTGTTAGAACATATACTGGTGTGATGTTTTCGTTTGCATGTACGACAACGGAAATGTGACGGACAGTCTGATACTTTATGTGAGTGTAAACAGTTGAAACACAAACGTTTTTGTTTGATAACCTGTATTCTTGTATTGTGATCTTTCACTTTAAAGCAGTCGGCAGGCAGGTGGTTTCCTTCACAAAACGCACATTTTGGTTTATGTTGAGCAGGTACCTGTTTATGCTGTAAGTTCTGTGTATCGCTATGTCGTCTTGTGCTTGTGCCTGTATGAAATGAGGCCGTCGGGATGTACGCGCTTTGATGGTTCGTATCGTCTAGTCCCGCCTCAATAATGTTTAATTCCCGATTAAAGGCTTTCCGTAAATCCCGTAATGTCCACCTTTCCGTCTCGTTTATTCTGGCAAGGTTTCTGCGTAACTCAGAGGGAAGCTTACCTAGAATTACCGGCACAAGTAGACCACCGAAATTCTCCTGATTTTCACCTAATGTTTCAAGGCCCCGTACATTTGTTTCTAGTTGATCATAGTAATTTCGGAGGCTGTCAATTTGTGAACTCGGGGGCGGCAAATGTAACAAGGCTTGCATGTGGGCATTTATAATTTTACTAGTCCTGCCAAACCTTTCCGTTAACAACTCTAATGCCTCAGTGTAGTTAGCGTTTGTTAAACTAAATCCTGCTACGGCTCTGGCTGCATCACCTTCTAACTGGGATTTAAGGTAGGTGAACTTTTGCGCATCCATTAAGTGTGGGTTCGAATGAACAGCTGCATTAAATGCGTCCCAAAAGCTATGCCAATCAAGAATATCTCCTGTAAAGGTGGGCAAGGTCAGCGTTGGTAGCTTATGATTATTTAAGTACGTACTTTTACTTACAGTTTGATGCTGCAAACATGTGTTGTCTGTTACCGTTTGTATGTTGAAATCTCCCACGTATGACGGCCCGTCGGTGGTGTCTATGCGAGTTACCGCTGGTGTTACCTCGGCCTCTTCGGTCTGGTTGTTGCTGGTGTTCTGTTGTGCACGGCAATCTTGAGCGTTTCTTAATCTCATATACTCTCGGATCTCTCCAACTCGTATATTTAGCTGGGTTGTGTAATCTTCGGTTGCTAGTATCTCGTCCGTAATATCCGCGGTTTCTATCGCCTCTTGTACTTTATCGTTTAGCGAAGTTAAAATCTCACATTTCTCTTCAATACCTCTCAGCAATATGCGGCACTTGAGTGAAGTTGAGTCTTCTTTAGCCGCCTCAAATTCATCAAATCTGGTGGAAATTGCCCGTCTGTGCGCTTCTCGTATTGATAGGATTTTCTGTAGCTTCATATTTCTTGATTTGTTTCGTCACAGCACCATAAATATGCGATGAATGCACTCGGTTGTGTAAGAACAACTTAGACTGCGTATTCCAGGTTCGACCTTTTATTTTACTCTACATAACAAACAATAATACGGAAGTGACGTCTGCGACGTCACCAATACCTAGTAAGCGTTAACGCGCCATATAACGTCTGCTGTAACGTTATGGAATTTATTCCATTTGCTTTCAATACACGTAACACACGTAAAATATAATTATCATTTGAACCATCGATATTGTAATGATTTTTATTCACAAATGCGAAAAAAAGTTTATAAAAAAGGTTAAACATGCATATCAGGAATTGCCGAATTCAGAACTTCACACACCCAAGAAGAAGAGAAAATGAGGGAGAAAGACCGTTAAAAATATGGTCAGTTTAGAGGTTACCGCTTTGGAACGCCTTGGAATGGTCAGTGGCAAATCAATTTGCCACTGGCGTAAAACCAGGTTCTTAGGTGCACCATCCTCATACTTGCAAACTAACTAACCAACTCTACATTTTGCATGCAAAAGCACACAAACATACAAAACATAAAAGGTTAAAGGAATTGTCAAGCAAATGAGAGGGAACTCAATGATCTTACCGAGACCAGAGTCCCTGGGGTCAAATCAGCAAGAACAATGGTGCCAGTTATGAAAAACAGATCGAGCTTTTAGGGTTTTTTAAAGTTTATTTTCACTTGAAAATTTCAACGGCTTGATGTTTATTTTTCAATTATCATTAATGCTCATTAACGGGCTCAATCAGACCGAGTATGCTATATTTTGGTATAAAAATATATAAAAAATTTGGTACAAAAAACGTTCCATCGATACAGCACATATTGTTTGAGGCAAAAACTGTGAAATGAAATAACAATAGAGGGTGGTCTTTCAATCTAACCAACGATCTATAAATAATAATAATAATAATAATAATAATAATAGATCTCTGGTATTTGACAGATCAGCGGTCTCTTGTCTACCAAAAAATTTTGCCCTTATATGGTAATTTTTAATATTTTTCTTATCTTTTTAATGTTAGTTTAAAAGCCTTAAAAACAATCTTATCATGTAGTTTATTTGGAGTGTAGACAGCGAAATCATTAAACAGATCGAAACTAATCTTTTAAATCACAAGATTCGAACATATCAACAAGATTCGAACATATCACTAAGTGTTTAATCATGGCTGAAGACGGAAAGACGGTGAGTGGTCCTTTACCACTGGGATCGGAAGATTGGATCGAGTACCCCTGTTCTTTGTGCAAAAAAGACGGAAAGACCATTGCTTCAATCAAACACTGTCCGGAATGTGGAGAGAACCTATGTAAAACCTGTCATTCGTATCATGACAAGTTTACTACTGGGCATCAGATAGTGGATAAACTGACTTCGAAAATAGGAAAGAAGAAACCGGATCTGCCAATCCACAGATGTGAGAAACACGGTGGAAAGTTGGTGGACATTTACTGTCCCGGTCACGACGCCGTTGGTTGTGCTACCTGTGTAGCTGTTGATCATAGGTACTTATTTTTCGTTCTGAAATTTTGTTACACATGTTTTGCAAATATTTATTACATTAGAGCATTGTTAAAATGAAATATGGCTCAATTTGTTAGCTTTCATGACAGAGCAAAACGTTTCGTTAATAGTCTTTAAACTGATTATATTATTTATTTCCAACAATTTCCCGCTTTTCTTATAGTTTTCCGTTGACCATATATTCAAGTTTGCTCAAAGTACTTTTTTGTGTAGACACTTCTTTAAAGTGTCGTCGATTAACCATAATGTTCTTTTAACTCTCTTCAACCTAATGATATACTACATGTATTACGAACGTTAAAAATGTCAATCAGTGATGCACTTATCCAGTTGTTTACAATGGATTATAGGAATAACCATGCCGTAATTTTGAAGTTTGCGACGGTATACACAGATTTTAATGGTCGCAAATATTTTTAACGGCGAAGGCGCAGGATTCTTCAGAATGCCTTCTTCAGGATTGTTTGTCATAACAGGAAATGACGTCAACGTCAAACGACAGTAAACAAGGAATTTTACGGTCGCAAATTTTCGCCATCTGACCAATCAGATTGCTCGAAATTTATTTAGTGCGTTAGAATATAACATTTATCATGAGTGACCATAGAAAAACATTTCCTTTGTGGACAATAAAGTCACACGAGAATATTGTTTATGATGGATGGACATTTCTGAGGTTTGGGGGTTGGGAAGAAATTTTAACTTATTTATGTGCGATTTATTCCGAGAGAAGGATGCAAAGAATAGACAATTATGTTAATGCTCAGCTAAGTTCAATGACGAAAACTATAAGTAACAGAAAATTTATCGTTAAACATGAAGCAATTGAAAGTTTTAACCTTCTTCAATACTTTACAAAATAATTTATGTCCAATATACCCCCTGAAATCACTAAAATATTTTTAATTAAATACGAAGACATGTCAACGGTCATGTAAAATGTTTTTAACACTGTCTTTATAGAAAGAATAAGCATTTTTTTTTTTAATTTAAACTCCTTTCATTTAAATTTAAGCCCTACAAGTATGGGAGAGATAACGTAAATCAATGCGTTTCTGTGATTTAATTCACAGCTTTAATCTAGTTTTGTGAGATACAACGAGTTTTATGCAGGATTGCATTTTGTCTATTTTTTTTGTATTACGAAGAAGTAGACATTAAGGAGTATTGAAATAAACCCGGAAAAATCAAAATTTTATTGATCAGATTTTTCGCAATTCCGAAACAAGCGACGAAAATTTAGTAAAACTCCACGTCATTTTTCAGGTCGAAACGGCGCTTTTCGGCGACGTCAAGCGTAAATCTTGAGTGAAAACTCATGAAAGTTACATCAGTGGAAAGAGAATTTGATTCTGTACAATATTATTAAAACAGAAAACGGAACATTCGAAATACGTCAAAGTTACAGCAGAAAACATTCAGTTACGGTTCTTTTGACGTCATGTCCAAAAACTGCCGTCAGTGGCCATCTTTGAAGACCTGTATCTTTGAGACAAGATAAAATATTTTTTAAAAATATTCGGTTTCATATCGGAAATATGGTCAATTAACTACATGCAAATTTTCATTAAAGTACTCGAAAGTTGAAAAATCGGCGCATTCCACCTTAATGCGCAGAAAAGTGCGCAAATCTTACTACCGAAATCGTTTTTAAGGAGTATTGAAATAAAGCCGGAAATTAACCACTTTGCATTCAGTTACAACCTTTCAGTTTCCTTGCTCAAATGTAATAAGTAATGAAGTCCTTTAAATTTTAAGTTTTGATTAAAAATGTTAAAATTATTAGAATTAAAGTTGTTCTTTTTGTAAAGGTTTTCTTCACTTAAACAATGAATTTAACTGGTTGATTCATTGTCAAGTTTTACCATCATAAATTGGAATTCAAACACTCGCGTTTTGAGAATTCTTTATAAAAAGACATGTTCGATTACAACTACTGATTTGGAGGAAATCTCAAAACAATATTTCAATTGAAATGATACATGCGCAGGGCAATAAACCTTATAAACTAATTGTAGATATTTCATAACTTTTTGAACAGTTAACAAGATTTAGAAGAATATAAATCATTTAAAAAGTTTATTGTGTTATATGTACTAACAAGGCTAAATATCGAGAGGAAATGTAAGTGTTTAGTTCGTCCGGCTAAGAATGTTTTTACTGATAACTATAGAATGTTTTTACTGATAACTATAGAATGTTTTTACTGAAAACTATAGAATGTTTTTGTAATAAGACATATCAGAAGCTATCACGTGAAATGATTAATATGATGTTTCTCGTAATGAGAAAAGCGACAAAAATAAGTTCTAGCTAAATGAAAAGACGCAAAAGTGTTCAATAAAATTTGCATTTATATTTTAATTGTTTATTTATAGCTCATGTAGAAACAAGCAATTCATTCCCGATGTGGTGAAAACTTCTTCGATTGAAAAGCAATTTTCAAAGCTTGAAACAAGAATGAAGCAATTGTTAACCCGGCTAGATAAAATGAAAAATAAAAATCAAGACCGCCTCCAGCAATTGTTAAACGAAAAGGAAGATATCCTTAAAGAAATAGGAAATCTCCGGACGAAGATCAACGACCATTTAGATAAAATGGAGAAAAAGCTCGTGAATGACGTAGAATCTAAGTTTGCAGGGAAAATTCAGACAAGCATTAAGTGTGGTGAAGCATTTGACAACATCGCCGCCTCGATCGCAAAGAGCCAGAAGATTCTCCAGGAAGCCAGAAATGTCAACGACGTAGAAATGTTTGTTCGGGTGAAGCAAGAAAATGATAACTTTCGTGGAAACAAGACCAGATTAAAACAGCTTTCTTCTGAAAGTGATATATGTTCAATTAAACTTTCTCCTGGTAAACTCCAAGACGATTTATTTACAGAAGAAGATAATATCTTTGGATGCATTTCAGAAATCCTAATCCCCAGATCCATAGAGCATATAGGCGATTTTAGCGTTCGCCTACAATCAGACAAAGAGTCATGTGACATTGGTGATTTTTGCTATACCACCGGAGGTAGTATAGTTTGTACAGATTGTGGTAACAATCAACTTAAGAAATTGGACAGCTCCTACAAGATTACAAAACATCTCGACCTGCCGGAAAGTCCAGCAAGCCTTTGTGAAGTAGACAGCACACAACTCGCAATAACTCTCATTAACGTCAAGAAAGTCCAGTTCGTTTCCCAGCAGCCTCTGAAGCTTGGTTGGTCATTTTCTGTCGGAGATTGTTGTCGCGGTATAGAGTGTCACGGTGGACATCTTTACGTGTGTTGTGGTGGTTTTGATTGTGAAGGTCTGGGTCATATAGAAGTTTATGATTTAAATGGAGGATTGTTAAGAACCCACTATGAAGGTCTAAGTTTTCCGAATATTTTGAAATCTTCTGGCATTGATAAACTATTTTTAAATGACACTGTAGCCAACAAGCTATATACATTTAATAAATATAACTTCTCTCTGTCCGAAATACAGAATAAAGGGTTATGTGTGAAGTCAGGATTCTGCAAGATAGGAAATAATCAGTTGTGTATCACAGGATATGATTCCAACAATATCATGTTGATATCGGAAGATGGAGAACATCAACAGGAGCTCCTGACGAAGGAGAATGGCATTGTGAAGCCCTGGGCCGTGTGTTTTGATGAGAAACAGTCTCGTCTCATCGTTTCGTTGGATGATTCGGACGTAATAAAAGTGTTTAGTTTCGTCAACTAAGCTCATCCTGTATAGATTAAGATCAACAGGCATTTGTCGTACTATTTATATCGTGATGTATTTAATCAGTTAATTCCTGAATACCATCCCTAAACACTATGTTATGAATAAACTTTCTTATATTAGTTCCGAAAACCTTTCAAAGAAATCTGCTAATTATACGTTTTTATTTGGTTAAATATATAATGATATTTAATGTTCTTAGTATATCATATGAGATTGATGCTTATAACAACATCATACGACAACTTTCGCTGATTGTGTTGTTCTACAAACTAATATAACTACCGACATAACTTACTAACTTAATCAAACATTGTGTTAAGGTATAAGACCTTTAAATAGACTTCCCTATATAAACATTAGTAACCATTACATGTTTTAAAAGGCTGGCAATCAGAGCTGGTGCCATTTGATAAGGGGCTAACTTACATGATTTTGAAGCTAAGTGTTTCTACTGTCCTTTCCAGCAACAAAAGTAGAGGTTACGCATCGATTAACAAAGATTTGACACCTAGAAACCGTTGGTCTGTTGTTTTTTTTTCACTTCTGTGTGAACTTCAAAACTGTTGTTCATATGTCATCATAAAACCAGGGCCTTTGTTTCCTATACTACACTTCCAAACATAAATTTGCTATCAGTGTGTCAATAAAGCATTTTTATTAACTAAATATGTTAATTTCAGACCATACTAGCCATTTATTTCCCCCTAAAGGCAAAACAAATGGGACTATTTAGTGTCAGCCATTGTCTGACTAGCCCGAGTATGAACATTCGGTGGACTATTTACAGGTAATAAGCCTTAACGAATCGGACAATGTTTAACCAGACTATGAAACCATTTTCTATTAATTTTGCCTATAGTTGGTGCATTAAAATTTCAATAATTGTTATTCTGACGGGAACAGTGCATGCTAAGAGGAATTTTTTGTAAATGTAGAGGAATAAAGAAAATTTGAACCCCCGTTGAAAGCTAATTTAAAAAAAAAAACTTGCTGCTTATAATTACTGAGATTGGAACAAAGACTTGTTACATCTTTCTTTGCTAAACTTCATTTGATACTAAAGTATTAGAAACAAACGCATCATAGTACACATTAAATAAAACATGGAGATTTATACCCATTTTCAATTCTGAAGGACATTGACTAAAACAGCATTAACTACTTGTCTTGTATTACTATGTGTATTGTTTTCAAAACTGTGGGAGACGTCGGATATCAGTTGTTTGATATTGTTGTATTGATGTTAATAACTTAACCGAAGGTGACCTGAATAATTTATCGATATAAACTACTAAAAGTTGATAACTATCACTTTAAAGATTGTGTTTATTACTAACATAAGGTTGAAACGATAAAATATGTGCTGCGATTCTGAAAATTTGTTCATTTGACATCAGCTTTGTGCCAAAGAAAAAATGATCCGACATACCTTTGAAGTGGAACTGATGTTTAAACTTGGTAGGGGCAGTACCTAGATCCCTGTCAAATTTGGCATAGAAAAAGTATTCTACTTTTTACTGATGACTGCTTTATTTTTACTGATAAGGTTACTTGATTGCACATCCATCTGAATAATGGGCTTTGAAGGGTAAATGTCAACAAAACAAAAAATGTATTTGAGAAAAAAAAACAACATAAGGCTGTTATTGAATTTCAATCCCGGTATGTCATTTCTGTTCTTCAATATGAATTTATTCTAAACAATATATAAAGTTTTCATGGCAATGTTTAAGACATAAAGGGATACAACTCTTAAAAATATGAACTGGACTCAAACAAAAAGGGAAATAAGCATATTAGAAATTGTCATATCCAGCAGACACAGCCTCCCTACACAAATAAAAAGTGAGAGACCATGGTTAGGCAATAATCAATTTCAAAGCACAAACAAATTACGAAAGTGAGAGCCCATCATGACACTGTTGTAAAAAAAACCCAGATAATTTGTAATTTTCAATGAAAACAATGAAATATGCAGACGACGATTTGTATTTCTGACAAGATTTAGATATAAAACTTTGTCGAATATGAAACTGACCTAGATAATAAAGTTTTGTCAGCAATCGGTTGTGGTTTGTTATGTTTGATAAAAAGCAATGACAATAGATGAAAAGGAAACTTTGAAACTCGCGGATAAGATCGAATGCAAAGTGTAAGAAACACAGGGATAATAATGCTCCTCTAAACCACTGTTTAGAATCAAGTTTGACAGAAATGTTAATTTGTAGGTTTATCGCGGTTCAATTCGACATAAAACTGTAGGAAAGGTAAGAGATTTTTTAATTTTATCCACCGCAGTTTTATGTCGTTCTCTCTTTTATACTGAACATAATCATAATGGAGCGCTTGAATTGTTTTAAATCATTTTCAATTCAGAAAGATTTTTAAAAACTACAGTCAAGACTAAAAGAAGAAATAAACATGAATGATCAAAAGATAATACATTCATTTCTTCTGCGTCGATATTTGTAAATTTTGACTTACTGCCTGTTATTTGTTATTGTAATGAATTCAGAATCTTAATTATTTAGATATAGAACTAAATTTTCTTCCTAATGACTATGTGCGTTATAGAACCTCTTAGAGACAAATATTTACCCACTTGTAGAGCTGCAAACGGAAAAGTACACTTTGCGATAAAAGCATGACACGTTGAAACTTGTAGAGCTGAAAACGGAAAAGTACACTTTGTGATAAAAGCATGACACATTGAAACTTGTAGAGCTGCAAACGGAAAAGTACACTTTGTGATAAAAGCATGACACGTTGAAACTTGTAGAGCTGCAAACGGAAAAGTACACTTTGTGATAAAAGCATGACACGTTGAAACTTGTAGAGCTGCAAACGGAAAAGTACACTTTGTGATAAAGCATGACACGTTGAACAAGTGTTTTGAGTGGCATGAGATGTGATTTTACACAATTATGAAGTCATTGAACTATATGTTTTTTTGTAAAAATGAAGTTGCGCTCAACAAGGGGCTAGAGGGCATGGGCAATAATGTTTGTCTCCGTTGCTGCCCTTAAACAGGTTTAATCAATATTTTCATATTTGTCGTTTCAATGTCATTTTCCCTTTTTATCTATTTTTCTATTTTTTTTTAATGAATATTTTGAAAAAACGTTCCTCCATTAACTTCATTTTGTCCCCTGAGATACTGTTATTCTATCCCACGTTAAAGCAACAGCGATATTTTAATAATTGTAGACATTTATGATGATCACGCTATAATACAGTTGAAGATTCTTGAAATACGGTTCTTCCTTTGGATAAATATAAACCTCTTTTAAATTAACTCATCCAAATCTTGTTAATTGGTTGTCTGAAAATAGATCCTTTTTCCTATTCATTACTTGTGCATCCCATGCATTCTGAATTCATTCCTGATATTGAATAAAGATTATAATATTAGGGTAGCAAACCTCATTGCTTACTTTGTTTACACATGTAAACAGCTAAATTAAATAGTTCTTGATATTGATAAGTTGCATGATAATGATGGCATTTTGAAAAAAAAAAACAAACAGATGTAAAATTTAAGATGAATCGATATCCAGTTAAAGTTGTACATGTCCAAACCTAAATTATTCAAAGTTTCATGGTTTTATCACAATGTAGATTTTGGACGTTTCTGTTGTTAGCTGCTAAACAACAACGTAGCAATCCAGAACGTTGAAACGCTTACGCTCCTCCTCTAAACCTAGGAGGCGCTCCTCATACTTAGATTTGTTTTCTAGATCTTACCGTATTTATTGACAAGTTGAAATATAAGGCTTTCTTGTGTTTAACTAAAATATATTAGGGTCCGTATATGCTTATATGACCAACAAACTGTAAATTACATGCTGCGCAATCTCCTGTGATTGCAATAGTGTTATCAGTTATCAGTAACGTCATTTAAAGGCAATTGAGCCCGATACTTATGTATGCTTAAAGTACATTTAAAATTACTTTTGTTTAATATTTCGGCAAGTTTTTAGATGCGTGTTTTCAATATCTAAGTCAATATAGATTTGGAAATTTCCCCCCCCCCCAAGGATATACTTCCTGGTTTTTAATTTATTCCTTTGGCGTTCCTTGTGATTTATATTCAAGGACCAACTGTCATATTCGGTTCTATTTAGTTCCGCCCATTGTTTTCTCGTTTAGGGTAAACCCATTCTTTTGTCTGGGTATCATAAGACGCTGATTATGGAATGGTGTTAATCTAAATACAGTGTATAAAAGGTTCCATGTTCACTGCCATTATAATGCATACCATTGTTTGGGATGGATAAAAATAATACTGTTTAGTGGTGTAAATATTGAGCTGCTTTTAACACCTGGGGAAGGAACGCATGGGCAGTAACATGCATTTCGGTTCCTGCCCATGAACATATTTTGATATTTGTCGTGTTTGCTGGTCACGAAATTTAACTGCCAACTCACATGTTTGCAGTTGATATATACTTGATGAATTTAGATCAAAAGGTGTCTATATATCCATTACAATGAACTAATGTAACACTTGCAATCCTATGCATATGTTTTAGGTTACCATAATTATGATTATTTCACTAACCCACTCTATATAGTAACTTCTTAAACAAATTGTATTGTTACCCTGTAATCATTATGGTTTTTCTGTCGTTTTATTAAAAAATTTGTCTTGGATAAAGAATGTTTTGTAAAACCAAAATTGTATCTTGGCGATTCATATGAATATGGTTTTGAATTAACTTGACTTAAAATATCAATTAATTTTTCTGAATTTATTCGTCATTTTTTTTAAATATTCAAAGCTTGAAACAAGAATGGAACAGCTTTTGACCTGCCTTGATAAACTAAAACATACGAAACAGGACCGATACAAGCAACTCGAAAGAAAATCAACGACCACTTAGATCAAATGGAGAAAACCCTTGTGAAAGACATAGAATCTAAGCTTGAGGAGAAAATACAGTCGATAAATCAATGCGTTGAAATCGTCAAACGCATGACTTAATCAGTCACCAAATGCCGGAAAACTCTACAAGAAGCAAGAAGTATCAACGACGCAGAGATATTTGTTCAATTAAAACAAGCAAATAAGACCGTGTTCGAAAACGAGAGCTTAATGAAACAGCTATCAGCAGAAGGTGAGGTGCGTTCCGTTAAACTGATCCCGAATAGAGTACAAGACATTCTCTTTCGGGAAAACGAAAATACCTTTGGTC
Source organism: Corbicula japonica (assembly GCA_038501625.1). Classification (NCBI taxonomy): domain Eukaryota; kingdom Metazoa; phylum Mollusca; class Bivalvia; order Venerida; family Cyrenidae; genus Corbicula; species Corbicula japonica. The sequence goes on from JAZAYU010000292.1 coordinate 537,026, forward strand.
GTATTTCAGAAGTCATAATTCCAAAATCAAAAGAGTATATTGGTACTTATAATGTTCGACTACCATCAGATACAAATAAATGTTGGATTAGAGATTGTCGTTTTACCACCAGTGGTAGTATTGTATGTACAGATAATTATAACAATCACCTCAAGAAATTGGACAAATCGTGTGTTGTGATAGAACATCTTGACCTGCCCGATTCACCTCACAGTCTGTGTGAGGTTGACGACACACAACTTGCTGTTACCCTGACGAATACGATGAAAGTTCAATTTGTGTACCAGCAACCTCTTAAGCTGGGGAGTTGGTTTGCTGTTGAAGACCGATGTCGAGGTATAGACTGTCATAATGGACTAATTTATGTTTGTTGTGGAGGTGAACGTGACGAAGGTCGGGGTTATGTAGCAGTGTATGATATCAATGGCGGCTTGTTGAAAAACTTTTACCAAGGTCTAACTTTCCCGTGGTACATAAAAGCCTCAAATGGTGGTGACTTATTTGTAGCAGACGGTGTTATAAGCAAGATTTTAACAGCAAACAAACATAACTTTGTAATCTCTAAAATACATATCAAAGCAGTGTCTGATGTAAATGGATTTTGTAGGATAGGAGATGGTCAGCTGAGTGTCACGGCTAAAGGTTCAAACAGCATAGTAATTATATCTGAGGATGGAAAACATCAGGAAGACCTACTGACAGACAATGAAGTTTTAAATTGCTCCATGGCAAGGGCTGTGTGCTTTGATGAGAAACAGTCACGATTGATTGTATCCTTTGATCGCTCTGACGCTATTAACGAATATCTTGTCACCACCTAAACTGGTTATCTTAGAATTGCCAGTGTCAATACCGTTTATTTACACCATCCCTCTACACAGTGAAACGGATTCTGATTGTATTATCAAAACTTCAATAAGTCATTTACTTTACTTTTTTATTTGATGAATCAAACATGTGAATGTTGTAGGTAAAATGTGTTCAGGAACTATGTAGTCATCATCACAAACATCATCTATCTAAATTTATCGCCCGATCAAGAGTTAACACTTTAAGATACATTTGATCGGCAGCACCGTTATCAGATCAGCTGGTTTGTGTTATAACCATAAGACATTAAATCATGGTCTGAATAGGTGTTTTTCTTTTTTTACAGTATAGGGCTGTAAAAAAGTAAAATTAATCACATGATAATATAGTATGTCTATCGACCTTGATTGCAAAACATTTGGGGTTGTTGCAGTAAGTTCATTTGCCTATTATGTCCTTCGTCCATGTGGTGCAAGTTTGAATCCCGGTGTGAGCTTTGAATTATTTGTATTATATTGTTTATTGTGATTTTGTAAACAGAATTAGCAATACATTAATGTTATGATATGGCAAACTTAATTGTGATTAATACGTACAGATTTATATTGTGCGTGTGACACTAGAAGGAATGCTTGAAAAGTATAGAAAAGCAACATATGCATATCAGGAATCGCCACACTCAAAAAACACAGCCTCCCCACGCAGCGAAAAAGAAGAGAGGAAGATAGAGAGAGCGCATGTTTTATATATGTATGTCAATTCAAATAGGGCGCCACAAACAATTAAAACAAGAGAACCTTTGTGGATACCGCCTTGGAACGGTCAGTGGCAAAACAAATTACCACTGGGGGTTTAAACCAGGTTCTAGGGTGCACCAACCTCACACTTGCCCCAACAGGTTCTCGTATCACAAAACAAGTAGGAAATTATAAGAATTTTGTTTTCAATACGAGTACTACAGTCAAAACTGTCTTTAGCAGCCACCCAAAGGAGTTACAAAAAGTGTCTGCTCTATACAGGTGGCTGTTAAAGACAGGTTAAAATGAGAACAAAATGCCAGTTTAGGACATATTCAAACTGGCTGTTTAAGACAGGTGGTTGCTATTCGCAGGTGGCTGCTAAGGCAGGTTTCACTGTATATGTTTTGTTAATAAATGACCTTCATCACATGAAAAGGTAACTTTCAAAGAATGAACATATTATACAAGGTTTTATGGAACGCCGTTGCTGCCTCGTGATGATGGTTCTTAGAACATGATGCCACTCTTTCATTATGTTATGTCCCCACACTGGAATGATATGTTCACCCATATTTACGTTATATCATCAAGACATGTTGTTATGTATGTGCATCGTGTTGTTATGTTTGTGCATCATTACTTTATGAAATGCATTATTACATTATGTCTGTTTAGTCGAGCCTGTTATGGACAGAAAGTTAAATGTATATTTATGTCCTGACTCGATAATAGCTATTAGTATTTTGATAAGTATTTTGCACTGTTATTATTTATTATGAAATATTATAGTCATACTTCTTTGATTACTATTTTCAACTGAGAATAGATGTTACTATGTTTATGCAGGTTGATGAGATACGAACATTGATCGCACCAAAAAGAGGTTATTTTTACATTCACAATTTGAGAACAAATAGTAATGTAAAACTTATAACTGAATAATAAATAAGTGAACATCCTGCCAGGTTCCAGTCTTCCAGCAGATACGCTCTTTCGATTTGCATTAAAAACAGGAAAACACCGCTGTTTAGACAATAAATATTTATATGAGCCGTAAGTAACTTCACTTTCTTTGTTTTATACTGTGTATATCACGAGATTTTTTGTATGAAAACATATTTCTTTTTCATTAAACTGAGCTACTTTAGTTTTCAGTTTTTGAAATTTTTCATATAAGAACCTGGTAGGGAATGTGTGTTGTTGGTGTACCCTAAAATTAGGTTAAACCACCGGTGGCAATACGTTTCGCCAGTAACCGTTCCAAGGCGGTGACCCATCGGGTTCCCATTTTCGTTAATTTTTGTGGTGTCTGTTTTCAAATTCATTATTTTATAAATCGATGCTATCTTTTTGTCTATGCTGTTTGACTGTTTGTGGAGGCTGTGTATTCTGTGTGTGGTCATTTCTGATATGCATATAATCTCACTTGTTCAAATGATGTTATAAACTTTGTACCATAAGAAAGAGGAATATACACACTAACATTTCTGGATCTTTTATTTTACCGAAATCAGATCAGTATGCAATTCATGAAGATGGTAAATTAAATGCAAACGCATTAAATAAAAACTATAAACAGACTGTTTTATCGATCCTTTTTTCAATTTCCAAAGAAACAATTCATCCTATGTTTGTCCTAAGACCTACATAATTCTACTGCAAAATGATCATATAATATTTTTGGCAAATTTTATGCATGAAAAATGTACGTTTTGTTTGTTATAATTAAGTATCAAGCTATGAATAAACTTCAGTCGTTGTTATTGTTATCATGCACTTATCTGTAATACTGTGTAGGGCTTGTTCAAGGTTATGTTATTTTTAATTCCGTTTTGCTATTTCTGCTGGTCTCTAATAGTGATGGAGCCTACTGATGTTTTCTAGAAAAGCAGAGAAGCCGCATCATTAAAACCACCCATCACTATTATTTTATAAAGAGTGGCGATCGTAAAAAGTCTCCCTGTTAAAATAATTCGTTTCTGTCGTCTTTGTAAATCACAGCAGTTCATCATCTTCAATAGTAAACTCATATTAGATAATCAATTTTCAAAACTTAAGCACTAACATATTGGTTTTTTTTGTTATATTGTTTGCTTATTTGTTTGTTGACTGCGATACTGATACTAACTATTGTTGTATAAGGTATATTACATTGTTTTTAGTTCTACCATCTGCATATTTCTCTTTTTATTAGCTATTATATAATGTTTACCATTATGCTTACGCTCCTCCTCTAAACCTAGGAGGCGCTCCTCATACTTAGATTTGTTTTCTAGATCTTACCGTATTTATTGACAAGTTGAAATATAAGGCTTTCTTGTGTTTAACTAAAATATATTAGGGTCCGTATATGCTTATATGACCAACAAACTGTAAATTACATGCTGCGCAATCTCCTGTGATTGCAATAGTGTTATCAGTTATCAGTAACGTCATTTAAAGGCAATTGAGCCCGATACTTATGTATGCTTAAAGTACATTTAAAATTACTTTTGTTTAATATTTCGGCAAGTTTTTAGATGCGTGTTTTCAATATCTAAGTCAATATAGATTTGGAAATTTCCCCCCCCCCCCCAAGGATATACTTCCTGGTTTTTAATTTATTCCTTTGGCGTTCCTTGTGATTTATATTCAAGGACCAACTGTCATATTCGGTTCTATTTAGTTCCGCCCATTGTTTTCTCGTTTAGGGTAAACCCATTCTTTTGTCTGGGTATCATAAGACGCTGATTATGGAATGGTGTTAATCTAAATACAGTGTATAAAAGGTTCCATGTTCACTGCCATTATAATGCATACCATTGTTTGGGATGGATAAAAATAATACTGTTTAGTGGTGTAAATATTGAGCTGCTTTTAACACCTGGGGAAGGAACGCATGGGCAGTAACATGCATTTCGGTTCCTGCCCATGAACATATTTTGATATTTGTCGTGTTTGCTGGTCACGAAATTTAACTGCCAACTCACATGTTTGCAGTTGATATATACTTGATGAATTTAGATCAAAAGGTGTCTATATATCCATTACAATGAACTAATGTAACACTTGCAATCCTATGCATATGTTTTAGGTTACCATAATTATGATTATTTCACTAACCCACTCTATATAGTAACTTCTTAAACAAATTGTATTGTTACCCTGTAATCATTATGGTTTTTCTGTCGTTTTATTAAAAAATTTGTCTTGGATAAAGAATGTTTTGTAAAACCAAAATTGTATCTTGGCGATTCATATGAATATGGTTTTGAATTAACTTGACTTAAAATATCAATTAATTTTTCTGAATTTATTCGTCATTTTTTTTAAATATTCAAAGCTTGAAACAAGAATGGAACAGCTTTTGACCTGCCTTGATAAACTAAAACATACGAAACAGGACCGATACAAGCAACTCGAAAGAAAATCAACGACCACTTAGATCAAATGGAGAAAACCCTTGTGAAAGACATAGAATCTAAGCTTGAGGAGAAAATACAGTCGATAAATCAATGCGTTGAAATCGTCAAACGCATGACTTAATCAGTCACCAAATGCCGGAAAACTCTACAAGAAGCAAGAAGTATCAACGACGCAGAGATATTTGTTCAATTAAAACAAGCAAATAAGACCGTGTTCGAAAACGAGAGCTTAATGAAACAGCTATCAGCAGAAGGTGAGGTGCGTTCCGTTAAACTGATCCCGAATAGAGTACAAGACATTCTCTTTCGGGAAAACGAAAATACCTTTGGTCGTATTTCAGAAGTCATAATTCCAAAATCAAAAGAGTATATTGGTACTTATAATGTTCGACTACCATCAGATACAAATAAATGTTGGATTAGAGATTGTCGTTTTACCACCAGTGGTAGTATTGTATGTACAGATAATTATAACAATCACCTCAAGAAATTGGACAAATCGTGTGTTGTGATAGAACATCTTGACCTGCCCGATTCACCTCACAGTCTGTGTGAGGTTGACGACACACAACTTGCTGTTACCCTGACGAATACGATGAAAGTTCAATTTGTGTACCAGCAACCTCTTAAGCTGGGGAGTTGGTTTGCTGTTGAAGACCGATGTCGAGGTATAGACTGTCATAATGGACTAATTTATGTTTGTTGTGGAGGTGAACGTGACGAAGGTCGGGGTTATGTAGCAGTGTATGATATCAATGGCGGCTTGTTGAAAAACTTTTACCAAGGTCTAACTTTCCCGTGGTACATAAAAGCCTCAAATGGTGGTGACTTATTTGTAGCAGACGGTGTTATAAGCAAGATTTTAACAGCAAACAAACATAACTTTGTAATCTCTAAAATACATATCAAAGCAGTGTCTGATGTAAATGGATTTTGTAGGATAGGAGATGGTCAGCTGAGTGTCACGGCTAAAGGTTCAAACAGCATAGTAATTATATCTGAGGATGGAAAACATCAGGAAGACCTACTGACAGACAATGAAGTTTTAAATTGCTCCATGGCAAGGGCTGTGTGCTTTGATGAGAAACAGTCACGATTGATTGTATCCTTTGATCGCTCTGACGCTATTAACGAATATCTTGTCACCACCTAAACTGGTTATCTTAGAATTGCCAGTGTCAATACCGTTTATTTACACCATCCCTCTACACAGTGAAACGGATTCTGATTGTATTATCAAAACTTCAATAAGTCATTTACTTTACTTTTTTATTTGATGAATCAAACATGTGAATGTTGTAGGTAAAATGTGTTCAGGAACTATGTAGTCATCATCACAAACATCATCTATCTAAATTTATCGCCCGATCAAGAGTTAACACTTTAAGATACATTTGATCGGCAGCACCGTTATCAGATCAGCTGGTTTGTGTTATAACCATAAGACATTAAATCATGGTCTGAATAGGTGTTTTTCTTTTTTTACAGTATAGGGCTGTAAAAAAGTAAAATTAATCACATGATAATATAGTATGTCTATCGACCTTGATTGCAAAACATTTGGGGTTGTTGCAGTAAGTTCATTTGCCTATTATGTCCTTCGTCCATGTGGTGCAAGTTTGAATCCCGGTGTGAGCTTTGAATTATTTGTATTATATTGTTTATTGTGATTTTGTAAACAGAATTAGCAATACATTAATGTTATGATATGGCAAACTTAATTGTGATTAATACGTACAGATTTATATTGTGCGTGTGACACTAGAAGGAATGCTTGAAAAGTATAGGAAATTATAAGAATTTTGTTTTCAATACGAGTACTACAGTCAAAACTGTCTTTAGCAGCCACCCAAAGGAGTTACAAAAAGTGTCTGCTCTATACAGGTGGCTGTTAAAGACAGGTTAAAATGAGAACAAAATGCCAGTTTAGGACATATTCAAACTGGCTGTTTAAGACAGGTGGTTGCTATTCGCAGGTGGCTGCTAAGGCAGGTTTCACTGTATATGTTTTGTTAATAAATGACCTTCATCACATGAAAAGGTAACTTTCAAAGAATGAACATATTATACAAGGTTTTATGGAACGCCGTTGCTGCCTCGTGATGATGGTTCTTAGAACATGATGCCACTCTTTCATTATGTTATGTCCCCACACTGGAATGATATGTTCACCCATATTTACGTTATATCATCAAGACATGTTGTTATGTATGTGCATCGTGTTGTTATGTTTGTGCATCATTACTTTATGAAATGCATTATTACATTATGTCTGTTTAGTCGAGCCTGTTATGGACAGAAAGTTAAATGTATATTTATGTCCTGACTCGATAATAGCTATTAGTATTTTGATAAGTATTTTGCACTGTTATTATTTATTATGAAATATTATAGTCATACTTCTTTGATTACTATTTTCAACTGAGAATAGATGTTACTATGTTTATGCAGGTTGATGAGATACGAACATTGATCGCACCAAAAAGAGGTTATTTTTACATTCACAATTTGAGAACAAATAGTAATGTAAAACTTATAACTGAATAATAAATAAGTGAACATCCTGCCAGGTTCCAGTCTTCCAGCAGATACGCTCTTTCGATTTGCATTAAAAACAGGAAAACACCGCTGTTTAGACAATAAATATTTATATGAGCCGTAAGTAACTTCACTTTCTTTGTTTTATACTGTGTATATCACGAGATTTTTTGTATGAAAACATATTTCTTTTTCATTAAACTGAGCTACTTTAGTTTTCAGTTTTTGAAATTTTTCATATAAGAACCTGGTAGGGAATGTGTGTTGTTGGTGTACCCTAAAATTAGGTTAAACCACCGGTGGCAATACGTTTCGCCAGTAACCGTTCCAAGGCGGTGACCCATCGGGTTCCCATTTTCGTTAATTTTTGTGGTGTCTGTTTTCAAATTCATTATTTTATAAATCGATGCTATCTTTTTGTCTATGCTGTTTGACTGTTTGTGGAGGCTGTGTATTCTGTGTGTGGTCATTTCTGATATGCATATAATCTCACTTGTTCAAATGATGTTATAAACTTTGTACCATAAGAAAGAGGAATATACACACTAACATTTCTGGATCTTTTATTTTACCGAAATCAGATCAGTATGCAATTCATGAAGATGGTAAATTAAATGCAAACGCATTAAATAAAAACTATAAACAGACTGTTTTATCGATCCTTTTTTCAATTTCCAAAGAAACAATTCATCCTATGTTTGTCCTAAGACCTACATAATTCTACTGCAAAATGATCATATAATATTTTTGGCAAATTTTATGCATGAAAAATGTACGTTTTGTTTGTTATAATTAAGTATCAAGCTATGAATAAACTTCAGTCGTTGTTATTGTTATCATGCACTTATCTGTAATACTGTGTAGGGCTTGTTCAAGGTTATGTTATTTTTAATTCCGTTTTGCTATTTCTGCTGGTCTCTAATAGTGATGGAGCCTACTGATGTTTTCTAGAAAAGCAGAGAAGCCGCATCATTAAAACCACCCATCACTATTATTTTATAAAGAGTGGCGATCGTAAAAAGTCTCCCTGTTAAAATAATTCGTTTCTGTCGTCTTTGTAAATCACAGCAGTTCATCATCTTCAATAGTAAACTCATATTAGATAATCAATTTTCAAAACTTAAGCACTAACATATTGGTTTTTTTTGTTATATTGTTTGCTTATTTGTTTGTTGACTGCGATACTGATACTAACTATTGTTGTATAAGGTATATTACATTGTTTTTAGTTCTACCATCTGCATATTTCTCTTTTTATTAGCTATTATATAATGTTTACCATTATAGCATGCATTTAATGAATAATATTCTAATTTTATACGCAAGAGAAATGAAAAAATCCCTTTTTATTTTTGGTAAGCACCGAAAAGTGATCGTTTATAAGATTATACATAAAACTTACAATATAAATATATCGCAAGTAATGAGAACAGAACTGATCTATACGTTTTTGAATTACTTAAGAGGGTTTTGCAATGTAAAGAGAATAAAAATTTTGTATTTTCGCATCAGAACATTAGTTTAATCATTCAAGTTAAAAAATTGTCTTTGCCTAAAACAATGGATCTAATTCTGCTTTCCATGTTCTAATAAGAAAAAAAGATTAATAAATTTATTATTATTGCTATGGAAATAAAGAAAAGAATCGATGAAAAATTCTTATTTCTTATTTTAATCCCTGCGTGAAAACACTTTATAATGACCAATTTAATGAGTAAGATAATAAGTAACTTGTAGTTTACTTGTCTTTATTCCCCATCGATTGTTGCAACCAGGGTGGCTATACCACGTGAAATTTAGATGTCGTGCACACACATAATCACCCGCTTCAGGTAGGTTTTTGCTTATTTCTCAGTAATTTTTCGACCGATTTCGATAAAGAGCACCGTACTTCTGTTAAAAAGCATTTTCATCGACATTTAACCTCCAGTAACAATCGACTGCCGTTTTCTCAAACATTCAAAGACAAATTCACACTTTCCTACCACAAGCGAGTGATTTTGTGTGTGCACGACATCCAAAAAGTCACGTGCTATAGCCACCTTGGTTATAACAGATTGACAAGTTATAGAATCTAGATTGAAAACTTATCTAGCCAATACATATACATAATAAGAAGCAAAAAGGGAAAAAACCATCTTTGTGAAGCAGATATATTCGTAATTACTTTAAGTTACAACATTAATAGAGATTACGGAAACAAATGTGACGAAATCAGAACAAAACCAAATAAGTGAATTGCAAGATTTCTTAAAGAGGTTTATTTTTCGAGCGGTCTAATGCTAGTTACATGATAACTTCAAACTTATTGGCCGTGGTCTCGATATAAATTTAATCAGGCTTCGGAACACTGAACCCCACCTCTGGATCCGTCCCTGATTTGTCAATACCTCTTTAAATTGAGATCAAACTTTCTTCGTTTCATTAATTTTCCTTTAGGTATAACGATTCAAATGGTAGTCTGAAATATTAATCATCTTTTTTCTAGAGTCGTCCGGATTGTTTTCAGAATGACTGTTCATTGCCTTTAAAAAGTCTGGATCTATCCCATTAAAAGAATATGGTTTATCTATCGATGTGACCCAAGTGGATGCATCCCCATGGCGGGTTTGCATTAACTCAAATACCGCTAGACATATCTGAAAGAGACATAAATTCCTGGTAAAGCATTACTGTAGTTCTGTAAGATGAATCATACAAAGACAGAAATTCCGGTTATAGCGTCAATAAATTAACTGAATTATACACATTCAACTCCACGGACTGAAGTTCAGCGTCGTTAGCATAATATACTGCATAAAAACAGAAACTTTGGATATACCATCAGTTTATATACTGCCAGTGGCGTAGCTACTATAAGGCCATGTAGGCCCGGGCCTACAAGTTGAACAAGAAAATGACATTTCAAAAGTCCCATAATTTACAATAAAAACAGGAACGGGGTGGGGATAGTATAGTGTTCGATCCGTTTTGTCGAATCAAGTGTGTCTTTTGCGCATTTTGCTATTTTTCCACTTATTTTCGGGCTCGCCCCCTAGACCCCTTACAAAAGGGCAACCGCCCCTTGGAACCTTGTTTGGGCCTACAATTTGAAAAAAGCTAGCTACGCCCCTGACTGCATTGTGAACATGAAACAGACAGACATTTCGCTCTCAATACTCTCAATTATTTCTGTTTAAAGGTTTGCTTAGAGATATACAGACGGTTAAAATATTAAATTCATCAGTTTCATGCATGCATAAGATTTTTCATTATCGCAGATTATCTGTTGAAGGATAAGCGCAACACTGAGAACATTTCGGTATTGAATCATATGGGGCGCGTCACGGGAAAAGGTATCTTCGGACAGTTGACGTCAATCCTTGAAATGACGTCATAAAGTTAAGCAGACGACATTAATTATTATGCATTTCTAGGTAAAAATACCATTTTATTGTCAAAATGTGTCACAAAATCACATTTCAGTGATAAGAAATTGATTTATAGTCGTAAGTTCTTTCTAAATTAAATAAAAAATAAAATATCACTAAAAATGACCGATGGTACCTTTTCCCGTGACGTGCCCCATATATTATTATATGCTGCAGGATACACATTATATTGAAACAACTCGGTATTGCATCATATTTTTGCTGCAGGATACACATTATATTGAAAAAAACTCGGTATTTCATCATATTATATGCTGCAGGATACACATTGTATTGGAAAAACTCGGTATTGCATCATATTATATGCTGCAGGATACACATTATATAGAAAAAACTCGGTATTGCATCATATTATATGCTGCAGGATACACATTATATTGAAAACAAATCGGTATTGCATCAGTTATTCTTCTTTAAGATACATACAATGTTTAAAGAATTTGTAATTGCAAAGTCTAAAGTATTTTACCGAAATTCAAAAGAAAATGGCGGACGATAACAGGAAGTTGGAGGCAGAAGGCGGAAATTTTAAGGCGCGTGCATTTCTCATGTTTGGCTGATCCGTAAATACGGTCATACATCAACGGCAAATTAGCCAATCAATTTCAATGAAACCTGTTGCAGTAAAGTTATACAGTATTCACCGTAAATTTAAAATGGAAATAAGGTTTTATTGCTTTTCTCTCTACTTACATTCGAAGAAAATGTGCATACTACATAGTCACACAACGACAGTAAATGAATGTCCACATAAATTCCTCTCAGGGATTCTTCTGTGAATCTCGTCTGCTGTTTATCGTGTGCCAGATAGGTTGCCTCAGTGTTGGAAATAATTGTATAGCCTGGGTACCTTATAGAAATAATAATACTTATAGGTTATAGTGCAGTGTGGCGGCCGTAGAAAGTCTCCCCGTACTTATAGTCAGTAATGTTATCAGTGAATAATCGGTTACCGATGTGAAGTTTTTACAATTAAGAAATCCTAGGTGAACTGAGCGTAGCGAAGTCATCGCGGTTTTTTAATTGTTAAAACTTAATATACACCAAATGACTTAGTGATTGCCACAATTTTAACTTACAACTATCAGATATGACAGTATAACCTTATGGATATTCAGTACTTAACAGAAAGTAATGATTTATTTGTTGAAGAATGTAGTTTTAACTGAAAAGAGGTACAGAATATTTGAAATTTCGAATCTGTGATTGGATGGAAAATTGTGTTGAACACTAAAACAAACTAAATGCACTACACAAGTGTTATCCGCGTTGTGTTATGTTCAAAAAAAAATTCTTAGCATTAAGACTTCTGCAAAATACTCGAGTTTTGTCAAGAAATGACAGAATTTTAAGCATGATTCAGTCATTATAAAGAACTTACTTAGTTTTAGTTTCGTTCAGTACAGCTGGCTCGTCAGTAGCAAGATATATTCTACGTCGTACGCCTGGGTGAAGGATTTCATATTCGTTAAACCAGTTCTCAACATATAACATATACTCTTCCACAGCGTGAAATTCTGCTTCCTTCTTCAATTTGTCAGTGCGTCTAACATGTACGCTGAAAATATTACAAAAACCATGAAGAAATCATGTGAGAATTGTTAGAAAAATATTGGGCACAAGAGCATAAAACTAAATCCGGGGACCAGTCTCAAATCTCAATCATACGGTTGGATAAAATGTCGACAGGTCGCCTTTTCAGCCAATCAGATGCTTGAGATTTGAGATTAGTGTCCAATCTCAGTTTTTCGATCGTTGACCCTGTACTCTTGGACTTCCTTGCGATGTGGAAACGTAAAGAATCGTGACATTGTTAAAAGCAAATTTGAATTCATTACAATCAGAGATGAGAAAAATACAAGACTAGTGATAGAGGCAAGTAGGAACGTGAACACAGTTTTTAACCAAAGAAGAGGCAAGTCGGAACGAGAACACAGTTTTTAGCCATTTGGTTACCAAAGAAGAGGCAAGTAGGAACGAGAACACAGTTTTTAGCCCTTTGGTTAGAAGAACTTACACAGTAAAAGAGTCCTCTTTTTGAGGATGAATACTGACTGAAATTTGAATGAAGAATAATGATTAAATGGCATTTTTGTACAGCGTAGGTCTGAATCAGTAAGTAAATGTCAATGCTGAGTGAATTCTAATGATAGATTGTTATAAATCAGCATTTGAACAGGGGTGATTTTGGCCTGTTTACTGCCAAAATTGTTTACCTGTCAAACCAGCCAAGACACTTTTGAAATTATTGCGCAAGTAAGCCGGTCAAGGTACCATTTCTTGCGGCTAGTGGTCGCATTGGATAGTATTTCAAAGTTCAGGTGAGATTTTTCAATTCAGAATGTGAATAAAATTGTTCTGTTCACAAATGCTTATATGAAACATATAGGGGAAAACAACTGTGTTCTTATGCCTGAATGTTAAAAATTACAGTCATATCTTTGGTGATTCTTAGTCTCTGGTTCCAAGATATTGCGGATCCGAAAATGTCTAAAGATTTTTCTGCAACTTCAATTAGTTGTAAGTTATTGCTATAAACATTATATTTTTGGAAATAATAGGTTATTTTAGTACAGACTTTCTAGAGGGCTTGTCTTGTTAGATTATGATCAGTTTTCAAAAAATAAAAAGTCACCCCGTACTTCACTTCAGTCTAGTTGTCCGTTTCAATAACCTCCCTTGATGGTTATATGCTAAGCCAAAAAGCAGAGAGGAAAAGAGAGCATGGTATTACAATAATCAGTTTCAAAATGGACGCCACAAACAATTAACGAAAGTGAGAACCCGAGGGTTTACCGCATTGGAACGGTCAGTGGCAAAACAAATTGCCACTCGGGGTTTAAACCAGGTTCTAGGGTGCACCAACCTCACACTTGCCCCAACAGGTTCTCGAATCACAAAACAAGTACAAGTTGTCTTGTTGAAATAACTCCAACCCACCCATAGAGATACGGATGGTATGAACCGTGTCTGTCTCTTGCATGGTTGGCTGGGCGGTGTCGCCGTATTTCCATGGCTTTTGGGGTAGTTCATACATTTCAAAACATACAATAGGCAAGAAACGGTAACTGCAAAGTTAAAGAAAGTGTTTACACAACTAATGGGCCAAACACAACGATTTCTACAAGATTTAAGAAGTAATTACCCAACTATAGGACCCTCAAATCCTAGCTCTTTAATTTTCTCTTCTGCGTGCTTGCGCATCATTTTGTTTGGTCGTATTACGTATCGCACAAACTGCCCGATCCACCAAGCTGCTGGGTTACCATGGAAACGCCGTATTCTGTTTGCCAACTCTTTTGAAATGTCCCAAGGGAGATAATTCCGTCGAATTTCATGTTTAATACGATAGGCATCCGGAAGTTTGAAGACAGTCTTTGTTTCTATAAAAAAAATCAAATATACAGTGTAACATTTTAAACCACCTTGCTTACTGGACTAAGGTTGTCTTTAAAGTATCGTGGTCTTAATTTTGGGGTTAAAATCGTGAAACCTTTAAAAAGGGAACTTTGAAATGGTCGTCTTATTATTGAGGTGATCTTAAAGAGGTGTGTTACAATAAGCTATTTTTAAGGTATTTCGCCTTTCGCCATTGCTTTGCCATACACAAAAAAGAATATAAAACAATCTCTTTATCTATAACTTCTTAAACGGTTCAATGCACTTCCATCACACTTTGCACAAATAAATGCTATAAATGTATGATTATTTGTATACGTTAAGAAAAGTTAGAACAGTAAAGAAAAATAGTTAGACCTAACAAATCCCTAAAATACTCTTTGCAATTTATCACAAAACGAAATAACAAAAAACATTTCAAATGTCAACATGTGTGAAATGATACTGACAACGATATCCAAAGTCCTTTATGTCATCCATTCTGGCGACCAGGAAATCGAAGGCAAAACACACTTTGACAGTTTGACGTAACTGCATTGTGCCGTTTGAGAGATTTTTATATGTTGTTTTTTTTTTGTCTATGGCAAAAAATGACGAAAGGATCAATACCTTAACAATAAGGGACTTAACCT